>JAUPFX010000016.1:443376-495876 GCA_036937225.1 Sebastes paucispinis | reverse complement strand
TGGGCGGGGCCTGGGTGGGCGTGTCATCACCTGCACTCCACGACGACGGTGTTCTGAGTGGGCGACGCCGAGGACGGACTCATACCGGTGTCCGAGGAGCCCGACGAGGTGGACGCTGTCGTGTTGGACACTGAGAGAGACAGTAAAGATAAATAATTACTGATAGGATACGGACAAACAAGTACACCGCATAGGGTGTCCTGGTACCGAGTACACCGCCTAGGATGTCCTGGTACCGAGTACACCGCCTAGGGTGTCCTGGTACCGAGTACACCGCCTAGGATGTCCTGGTACCGAGTACACCGCCTAGGATGTCCTGGTACCAAGTACACCGCCTAGGATGTCCTGGTACCGAGTACACCGCATAGGGTGTCCAGGTACCAAGTACACCGCCTAGGATGTCCTGGTACCGAGTACACCGCATAGGGTGTCCAGGTACCAAGTACACTGCCTAGGATGTCCTGGTACCGAGTACACCGCATAGGGTGTCCAGGTACCAAGTACACCGCCTAGGATGTCCAGGTACCAAGTACACCGCCTAGGATGTCCTGGTACCGAGTACACCGCCTAGGATGTCCTGGTACCGAGTACACCGCATAGGGTGTCCAGGTACCAAGTACACTGCCTAGGATGTCCTGGTACCGAGTACACCGCATAGGGTGTCCAGGTACCAAGTACACCACCTAGGATGTCCAGGTACCAAGTACACCACCTAGGATGTCCAGGTACCAAGTACACCACCTAGGATGTCCTGGTACCTAGTACACCTCCTAGGATGTCCAGGTACCAAGTACACCGCCTAGGATATCCTGGTACCAAGTACACCTCCTAGGATGTCCAGGTACCAAGTACACCGCCTACGGTGGACTGCGTCTCCCAGCATGCCCTGCGTCTCTTACCTTCTCTCTCCTTCTTCTTTAGTCTCTTCCTCCGCCGGTCGATGGACGCCACCTCTGACTTCAGGGTCATGTAGTACTTCCTGATCTCCTGCAGCTTCTCCTGCAGGAAGGAGATCCTGTCCGTGCTGGACATGCTGTCCAGCTCGTCTGGGGGGGGGGGTTCATGTATTAATTAATTAATAATCATCATCATCATCATCATCATCATCATCATCATGTTACCGAGCTGGAAGGTCCACTTGTACGTCCTCTGAGGGGAGAAGTTGTGTTTATCTTTACTGTGAGACGACGGAGACGAGAGACCAGGACACCGAGACTTCTGGGACTTCTGAGCCAGAGACAGGCGAGACTGGTCCTCACTGTCACTGCTGTGACCTGGAGGAGGACATAGAGAGGAGGACAGAGAGGAGGAGGACAAAGAGGAGGAGGACAGAGAGAGTAGGAGGACAGAGAGAGGAGGACAGAGAGAGTAGGAGGACAGAGAGTAGGAGGACAGAGAGAGGAGGAGGAGGAGGACAGAGAGAGAGGAGGAGGAGGACAGAGAGGAGGACAGAGAGGAGGACAGAGAGAGAGGAGGAGGAGGACAGAGAGGAGGACAGAGAGTAGGAGGACAGAGAGAGGAGGAGGAGGACAGAGAGAGGAGGAGGAGGACAGAGAGAGGACGATGACAGAGAGAGAGGAGGAGGACAGAGAGAGGAGGAGGACAGAGAGAGGACGAGGACAGAGAGAGAGGAGGAGGACAGAGAGGAGGACAGAGAGGAGGAGGAGACAAGGAGGTGAGGAGACTTCCTTGAGGCCAACCTAAAGTCCTTCTCCATGGTCTCCCAGAACTCCTCCCACACCTGGTTTTTACTTTTACGACCGCTACAGCTGGTACCGAGTACACCGCCTAGGGTGTCCTGGTATCGAGTACACCGCCTAGGATGTCCAGGTACCGAGTACACCGCCTAGGGTGTCCTGGTACCGAGTACACCGCCTAGGGTGTCCTGGTACCGAGTACACCGCCTAGGGTGTCCTGGTACCGAGTACACCGCCTAGGGTGTCCTGGTACCGAGTACACCGCCTAGGGTGTCCAGGTACCGAGTACACCGCCTAGGGTGTCCAGGTACCGAGTACACCGCCTAGGGTGTCCTGGTACCGAGTACACCGCCTAGGGTGTCCTGGTACCAAGTACACCGCCTAGGATGTCCTGGTACCAAGTACATCGCCGAGGGTGTTCTGGTCGAAAGCAACGTTTTGTCACGAATCAAATATAAAATGTTTCTAACACCACAACTCTCACCTGCTCCGTTCTTCTCCACCTTCCCATGTGTGTTGAGTCGTTTCTGGTTGCGTTTCTGTTTCTTGGCCGTCGGGCTCAAGTTACAGTCCATCACTCTTTTCTGACCTGAGGGGTCAAAGGTCACACAGGTCACTCTCTACAACAACTAACCAATCAGGAGTGAGGAGACAGACATACACAGTGTGGTCTCACCTCTGTCCTTGGTCTCCTGCAGGGACAGCAGGGAGGTGGAGGAGGAGGAGGCGGGGCTGGAGTCTCCCTCCTGTTCCCCCCTCGCTGATCCTCTCTCCTCCTCCTCGCCGGTGCTCCTGGCTGGGTGGAGCTCCCCGGGGCTGGAGGCGGAGCTGAGAGCGGCGGCCGGCAGGAAGGGCCTGAGCTGAGGCTGGGGGAGGTGGGGGGAGGGGAGGGAGGCGTGGAGGAGGTGAGGCAGCAGGGCCGGGGCCGGTTGCGACTCCCTTATCATCAGGAGGAGGTGCTCGGGGGCGATGCTGGGCTTCTCCTTCTCGTCCGGGTCGTCCAGGTCCACCTCGTGGCAGACCAGCGCCTCGGGGCCGATCTGTGGCTCCAGCTCCTCGGCGGGGGAGGGGCCCGGGGCCTCCGGGGCAGGGGGGGGCGTCCCAGCATGCACCTCCAGCTCCTTCATGGCTCCGCCCATCAGTCGCTCCTCCGACACCTCCGTCTGCATCTCCTCCACTGGATGGGGCCAGTCCTCTGCCTTCATCACTCCCTCGCTCCTCCTCTCTGACTCCCCCCTCCGGAGAGGTGAGGACAGGCTTTTGGGTGAAGCGCTGGCGGCCATCTTGGACGGGACGGGGGGGGTTTTAGGTGAAGCTCCAGCAGCCATCTTGGACGGGGCGGGGGTGACGACCTCCTCCTGCCTCCTGTCGGGGCGGAGCTTCTTGTCGGCCGCTCGCTGCTCTGCTGCCTTACGTTTCAGCGTGACGCTGCTCCTCTCCTCAGGTAACCCCTGCTCCTCCTCCTCCTCCTCCTCCTCCTCCTCGGTGGCGGAGTCAGTGTCTGAGTCAGCGGTGGGGGACTCCGGGGGGAGGTGCTGGGTGGGGAGGCAGCGGAGGACCACCATGGGCTCGTCCTGTCTCTTCAGGACGCTGCGAGGAGGAGACGCCATGTGGGCTGGGCTAGCGGCGGGGGAGATGCAGAGGGGGATTCTGGGAGGCACTCCAGAGCCTGTCTCCTTGAGGAGGGTCCTGCGACCTTTGACCCTGGGGGAGGACAGAGGAGTGGACCTGCTGTCCTCCTCCTCTGCAGGGGCGGGCTGAGGGGAGGACGCTTGCTCCTCAGGAGACGTCTTGTGTCCGGGCGCGGGAGGAGACGTCTTGTGTCCGGGCGCGGGAGGAGATGTCTTGTGTCCGGGCGCGGGAGGAGACGTCTTGTGTCCGGGCGCGGGAGGAGACGTCTTGTGTCCGGGCGCGGGAGGAGACGTCCTGTTGACGGGCGCGGGAGGAGACGTCCTGTTGACGGGCGCGGGAGGAGACGTCCTGTTGACGGGCGCGGGAGGAGACGTCCTGTTGACGGGCGCGGGAGGAGACGTCCTGTTGACGGGCGCGGGAGGAGACGTCCTGTTGACGGGCGCGGGAGGAGACGTCCTGTTGACGGGCGCGGGAGGAGACGTCTTGTTGCCGGGCGCGGGAGGAGACGTCCTGCTGGGGGACGTCTTGGCGAGCACTTCCTGTGCAGAAGACATGTTGTCTGTCTCTTGGACAGATGCCGTCTTCTTGTCCAGGTTAACCAGCAACATGGCGGCTTCTACTGCTGGCTCCTCCCCCTGTTCCTCCTCCTCCTTTTCTGATTGTATCAAGAGTTTGTCAGTTTTCTCCTGAGGCATGCTGGGACACACCGCTGCCGTGGCGACAGGCAGCGGATCTGCTGTTGCCACAGTGATAGCGTTGTCGTCCTTAGCAGTCTTCGTGACATCGGCGACCTCATTCGTCTCCTCCTCCTTCACCTCTTCTTCTTCCTGGCAGGGCGGGGCTTCGGTCCGCCCTCGCCATGGCGACGTTTTTTTGTCAGGCGGGTCTTCTGATTCGCTGTCCTCTGATGAATTCCCAGAATCCTCTGCAGAGACAGAGCAGCAGATTGGTTAAATACTATTGGTTAATCACTGAAACTACCAATGACAGGAAGTGACCTTACCGTTGGACGCTCTGTCAGAGTCATACATCCCCGACATTCTCCTGGTTCTCCTACGAGGAGTGTCTACATGGAGGAGGACACGTCAGAGACACACCTGTCCACACACACACCTGTCCACACACACACCTGTCCACACACACACACACACCTGTCCACGCACACACACACACCTGTCCACGCACACGCACACGCACACGCACACACACACACGCACACTCAGTGTCTCTTACTGTCTCCATTGGCCATGTTGGACGGCGTCTCCGTCCTGCTGCTCTTGCCGTTGGACCGTCCCTCTGCGCTGGGTGTCTTGGAGACGCTGCGTCCCACAGAGCCGGTGGGCGTCGTCCTGATCTGAGGACGACCTCGCTTTGCTCCCGGAGGCTTCACCGCCGCCATCGAAGGCAACCTCTCATCGTCTTTGTCCCTCTCCGTCTCCGGCTCGTCTTTGTTCTGTTAGTGAGAAGGACGGCGTCAAAGTCTGACAACAACAAACACTAGTGAACATGTCATCACATGACCTGTATCAGATCCACTATAATAGTGAACACTAGTGAACATGTCATCACATGACCTGTATCAGATCCACTATAATAGTGAACACTAGTGAACATGTCATCAGATGACCTGTATCAGATCCACTATAATAGTGAACACTAGTGAACATGTCATCAGATGACCTGTATCAGATCCACTATAATAGTGAACATGTCATCACATGACCTGTATCAGATCCACTATAATAGTGAACACTAGTGAACATGTCATCACATGACCTGTATCAGATCCACTATAATAGTGAACACTAGTGAACATGTCATCACATGACCTGTATCAGATCTGCTATAATAGTGAACACTAGTGAACATGTCATCACATGACCTGTATCAGATCCACTATAATAGTGAACATGTCATCACATGACCTGTATCAGATCCACTATAATAGTGAACATGTCATCACATGACCTGTATCAGATCCACTATAATAGTGAACACTAGTGAACATGTCATCACATGACCTGTATCAGATCTGCTATAATAGTGAACACTAGTGAACATGTCATCAGATGACCTGTATCAGATCCACTATAATAGTGAACACTAGTGAACATGTCATCAGATGACCTGTATCAGATCCACTATAATAGTGAACACTAGTGAACATGTCATCAGATGACCTGTATCAGATCCACTATAATAGTGAACATGTCATCACATGACCTGTATCAGATCCACTATAATAGTGAACACTAGTGAACATGTCATCACATGACCTGTATCAGATCCACTATAATAGTGAACACTAGTGAACATGTCATCACATGACCTGTATCAGATCTGCTATAATAGTGAACACTAGTGAACATGTCATCACATGACCTGTATCAGATCCACTATAATAGTGAACATGTCATCACATGACCTGTATCAGATCCACTATAATAGTGAACATGTCATCACATGACCTGTATCAGATCCACTATAATAGTGAACACTAGTGAACATGTCATCACATGACCTGTATCAGATCCACTATAATAGTGAACACTAGTGAACATGTCATCACATGACCTGTATCAGATCTGCTATAATAGTGAACACTAGTGAACATGTCATCACATGACCTGTATCAGATCTGCTATAATAGTGAACACTAGTGAGCATGTGATCACATGACCTGTATCAGGTCCAGGTCACATGACCTTACAGAGCTCACCTTCACCTTCTTCCTCCGCCTCGTCTTCGTCCCTTTCTCCAGGGGCCAGATGATGCGGTCGGCCTTCACCCACTCGTCGTACCTGTGGATGAGACACACAGCTGGCGGTGAGCACAGACTCCGCTTCCAACGCCGCCGCCCTTTTAAATGACCACCTGACAGAGGAGAAGTCACCTGACGTTCCAGCCGTAGTAGTGAACCAGGTAGAAATGCTCGCCGTTGTCCACATCCGTCTTCTTGATGTGAGCCTCGTAGATCTTCTGAGTCTTTCCTCGGCCGTACTTCACCCGGACCTTCGTCCCCGTCACCGAGTCGCCGTCCTCCTCATCCTCGCAGCTGACACACACACACACAGAGGGACATCTTTGCCCTGAGTCGGGTCTCTAAGGAACAGTACACTGTAGCTCGTATACTAGAAATCTGTCTCACCCGTCTCCTCTGCTCCTCTCCCCCTCCTCCTCCTCCTCTTCATCCTCCTCTTCATCCTCCTCTTCCTCGTCCTCCTCCTCAGAGCCTCTCTCTGAGTCGTCCATTCTCCTGTTGCTGCGTCTCCTCACCTCGCTCTGCTCCTCCCTGTCTCCTCCTCCTCCTCCCTTCTCTGGTCCAGAGGGAGACTCTCTCTCTGCCTTCAGCTGACTCAGATCACACCTCTTCCTCCCCTACAACCAGACACACTGTACATCAGATCACACCTCCTCCTCCCCTACATAATAATACCAGTACTACTACTACTACTAATAATAATAATAATAATAATAGTAATAATAATAATAATAATAATAATAATAATAATAATAATAATAATAATAAAACCAGTAATAATAGTAATAATAATAATACCAGTACTACTACTACTACTACTACTACTAATAATAATAATAATAATAGTAATAATAATAATAATAATAATAATAATAATAATAATAATAAAACCAGTAATAATAGTAATAATAATAATACCAGTACTACTACTACTAATAATAATAATACCAGTAATAATAATAATAATAATACCAGTAATAATTATAATAATAATACTAGTAATAATAATAATACCAGTAATAATAATACCAGTAATAGTAATAATAATACCAGTAATAATAGTAATAATAGTAATAATACCAGTACTACTACTACTACTACTACTACTAATAATAATAATAATAGTAATAATAATAATAATAATAATAATAATAATAATAATAAAACCAGTAATAATAGTAATAATAATAATACCAGTACTACTACTACTAATAATAATAATACCAGTAATAATAATAATAATAATACCAGTAATAATTATAATAATAATACTAGTAATAATAATAATACCAGTAATAATAATACCAGTAATAGTAATAATAATACCAGTAATAATAGTAATAATAGTAATAATACCAGTAATAATATAATAATACCAGTAATAGTAATAATAATAATACCAGTAATAATAATAATACCAGTAATAATAGTAATGATAATAATAATAATAGTAATAATAATAATACCAGTAATAATAGTAATAATACCAGTAATAATAATAATAATAATACCAGTAATAATAATACTAGTAATAGTAATAATAATAATAATACCAGTAATAGTAATAATAATAATACCAGTAATAATAATAATACCAGTAATAATAGTAATAATAATAATACCAGTAATAATAATAACACCAGTAATAATAGTAATAATAATAATACCAGTAATAATAGTAATATTAATAATAATAACACCAGTAATAATAATAATAATACCAGTAATAATAATAATACCAGTAATAATAATAATAATAATAATAATAACACCAGTAATAATAGTAATAATAATAATACCAGTAATAATAGTAATAATAATAATAACACCAGTAATAATAGTAATAATACCAGTAATAATATAATAATACCAGTAATAGTAATAATAATAATACCAGTAATAATAATAATACCAGTAATAATAGTAATGATAATAATAATAATAGTAATAATAATAATACCAGTAATAATAGTAATAATACCAGTAATAATAATAATAATAATACCAGTAATAATAATACTAGTAATAGTAATAATAATAATAATACCAGTAATAGTAATAATAATAATACCAGTAATAATAATACCAGTAATAATAATAATACCAGTAATAATAGTAATAATAATAATACCAGTAATAATAATAACACCAGTAATAATAGTAATAATACCAGTAATAATAGTAATAATACCAGTAATAATAATAATAATAATACCAGTAATAATAATACTAGTAATAGTAATAATAATAATAATACCAGTAATAGTAATAATAATAATACCAGTAATAATAATACCAGTAATAATAATAATACCAGTAATAATAGTAATAATAATAATACCAGTAATAATAATAACACCAGTAATAATAGTAATAATAATAATACCAGTAATAATAGTAATAATAATAATAATAACACCAGTAATAATAATAATAATACCAGTAATAATAATAATACCAGTAATAATAATAATAATAATAATAATAACACCAGTAATAATAGTAATAATAATAATACCAGTAATAATAGTAATAATAATAATAACACCAGTAATAATAATAATAATACCAGTAATAATAGTAATAATAATAATAATAATAACACCAGTAATAATAATAATACCAGTAATAATAGTAATAATAATAATAATAATAACACCAGTAATAATAATAATAATAATAATACCAGTAATAATAGTAATAATAATAATAACACCAGTAATAATAGTAATAATAATAATAACACTAGTAATAATAGTAATAATAATACCAGTAATAATAGTAATAATAGTAATAATAATAACACCAGTAATAATAATAATAATACCAGTAATAATAGTAATAATAATAATAATAATAACACCAGTAATAATAATAATAATACCAGTAATAATAGTAATAATAATAATAATAATAACACCAGTAATAATAATAATAATAATAACACCAGTAATAATAATAATAATACCAGTAATAATAGTAATAATAATAATAATAATAACACCAGTAATAATAATAATAATACCAGTAATAATAGTAATAATAATAATAATAATAACACCAGTAATAATAATAATAATACCAGTAATAATAGTAATAATAATAATAATAATAACACCAGTAATAATAATAATAATAATAATACCAGTAATAATAGTAATAATAATAATAACACCAGTAATAATAGTAATAATAATAATAACACTAGTAATAATAGTAATAATAATACCAGTAATAATAGTAATAGTAATAATTATAAGAATAGTAATTATAATACTAATAATTATAATAAAGCTAATTAAAAGGTGGTCTGAAGTGTGGTCTCACCCTCGGAGACGAATGTCTCTCCTTCACCTCCTCCTTCTCGCTCTCACTCTCTGACTCCGCCTCCTCCCTCTTGACATCGACAGGCTCCTCCTCCTGCTCCTCCTCTGGCAGTGGCGTGGAGGGCTTGTCAAGCTCCGCCCCCGCCTGCCTCTGATTGGCCGGTGTGGTGGGCGGGCGGGGGTTGTTGTGATGGATGGTCCTGAAGGTGATGGAGGCAGAGCGGCAGTACTCCTCGAAGCCGTACAGGTACCTGAGGACACAGAGGACAGGGTCAACAAACACCAGGGGGCTGATGGGTAACAGGGAGACCAGCAGGAGGACCAGCAGGACCACAGGAGGACCAGCAGGACCAGGTGCATCAGGTGGACCAGCAGGAGGACCAGGTGCACCAGGTGGACCAGGTGTGTTCTCTTACTTCTTGTAGGCCGTCTTGACGTTGTAAGACGCAGCAGAGTTCAGGACGGGGATCCCCAGATCCATGTAAATCTGCTTCCACACGGTCCCAGACTCAATCTGCAACACGCAACAACAACAGGAAGTGACATCACAGGACTTCAAGTAGAGAGACAGACAGGTGGACAGACAGACAGGTGGACAGTCCTCACCTTGTGGCAGCCTCCCTGGAGATAGACCAGTCTGAAGAGCTTGAAGAGGTTCAGGTCTTTATAACCCAACACTGGAGGCTTGTTGATGGGAGTCCCTGATGGACAGACAGAAACCATGTTAGTGTCCTCTGATGGTCCCATAGACCAGCCATTCTCAACCAGTGGGCCGCGGCCCACCGGTGTGCCGCAGAGCGCCATCTAGTGTGCCGCGGAGGCAGTGGTACTAGATTATTGTTTTATTATTATTTAGCAAAGTGAACAGGTAAAACCTAAAGCAGGTAAAACCTAAAGCAGGTAAAACCTAAAGGAGGTAAAACCTAAAGCAGGTAAAACCTAAAGCAGGTAAAACCTAAAGCAGGTAAAACCTAAAGGAGGTAAAACCTAAAGGAGGTAAAACCTAAAGCAGGTAAAACCTAAAGGAGGTAAAACCTAAAGGAGGTAAAACCTAAAGCAGGTAAAACCTAAAGCAGGTAAAACCTAAAGGAGGTAAAACCTAAAGCAGGTAAAACCTAAAGCAGGTAAAACCTAAAGGAGGTAAAACCTAAAGCAGGTAAAACCTAAAGCAGGTAAAACCTAAAGGAGGTAAAACCTAAAGCAGGTAAAACCTAAAGGAGTTAAAACCTAAAGGAGGTAAAACCTAAAGGAGGTAAAACCTAAAGGAGGTAAAACCTAAAGGAGGTAAAACCTAAAGCAGGTAAAACCTAAAGGAGGTAAAACCTAAAGCAGGTAAAACCTAAAGCAGGTAAAACCTAAAGCAGGTAAAACCTAAAGCAGGTAAAACCTAAAGCAGGTAAAACCTAAAGCAGGTAAAACCTAAAGGAGGTAAAACCTAAAGGAGGTAAAACCTAAAGGAGTTAAAACCTAAAGGAGGTAAAACCTAAAGCAGGTAAAACCTAAAGGAGGTAAAACCTAAAGCAGGTAAAACCTAAAGCAGGTAAAACCTAAAGCAGGTAAAACCTAAAGCAGGTAAAACCTAAAGGAGTTAAAACCTAAAGCAGGTAAAACCTAAAGGAGGTAAAACCTAAAGCAGGTAAAACCTAAAGGAGGTAAAACCTAAAGCAGGTAAAACCTAAAGGAGGTAAAACCTAAAGGAGGTAAAACCTAAAGGAGGTAAAACCTAAAGCAGGTAAAACCTAAAGGAGGTAAAACCTAAAGCAGGTAAAACCTAAAGGAGGTAAAACCTAAAGGAGGTAAAACCTAAAGGAGGTAAAACCTAAAGCAGGTAAAACCTAAAGGAGGTAAAACCTAAAGCAGGTAAAACCTAAAGGAGGTAAAACCTAAAGGAGGTAAAACCTAAAGGAGGTAAAACCTAAAGGAGGTAAAACCTAAAGGAGGTAAAACCTAAAGGAGGTAAAACCTAAAGCAGGTAAAACCTAAAGGAGGTAAAACCTAAAGGAGGTAAAACCTAAAGGAGGTAAAACCTAAAGGAGGTAAAACCTAAAGCAGGTAAAACCTAAAGGAGGTAAAACCTAAAGGAGGTAAAACCTAAAGGAGGTAAAACCTAAAGCAGGTAAAACCTAAAGCAGGTAAAACCTAAAGCAGGTAAAACCTAAAGGAGGTAAAACCTAAAGCAGGTAAAACCTAAAGCAGGTAAAACCTAAAGGAGGTAAAACCTAAAGCAGGTAAAACCTAAAGCAGGTAAAACCTAAAGGAGGTAAAACCTAAAGGAGGTAAAACCTAAAGGAGGTAAAACCTAAAGCAGGTAAAACCTAAAGCAGGTAAAACCTAAAGGAGGTAAAACCTAAAGGAGGTAAAACCTAAAGGAGGTAAAACCTAAAGCAGGTAAAACCTAAAGCAGGTAAAACCTAAAGGAGGTAAAACCTAAAGCAGGTAAAACCTAAAGGAGGTAAAACCTAAAGGAGGTAAGATGCCAGCTGCTGTAAAACCAAAGCCTATTGAAGGAGGCTGAGACACGGGCGGACACGGGTCTTGTATTGGGTATAACACATGCGCAGTGTAACTGGAGCTGCGCTCGTGCGTTGCGATCGGCTCAATTTCGGCGAGTGCAGAGCAGATATTACTGCGCATGTGCGGTACCTCGAAGGCGCGTTGATGAAGTGTGACCCAACCTCCTTCAATAGGCCTTGTGTAAAACACCAAACATCATCAGGTAGAGACAAACGTGTTTGCCACTGTTAGCTAGCTAACGTTCTCGGATGCAGTGAGACTAAATGGATCGCTTTTTAAAGTGAAAAAGTGATGTGGGAGACCCTGCGCCAGTAAAAGCTCCGAAGCGTGTGGTGAGGAAATATGACCCTGAATACATTAGGTTTGGATTGGTAATGGCAGGCAGTGATGCTGAGCCCAAGGCACAATGTGGTGAATGTGGTGAGATCTTGTGAAATGAGGCGCTAAACCCATCGAAGCTCCAGAGACACTTAAACACAAAGCACCAGGATGTGTCGAGAAGCCAAACGAATATTTCCTAAGGAAAAGAGACGGGCTTCAGGCACAACAGAAAGTCATCACAACATTAACTCAGTCAAAAGCCACTTTGAAAGCTGGCTACATGGTTGCTGCTCGTGTAGCTCGTAGCAAGAAACCCTTTACGATTGCAGAGGAGCTTATTTTGCCACGCTGTGGATATGTGCCGAGAGTTACTGGGGGAATTCAGTCAATCCCCCTCTCCAATGACACCGTGAGCAGAACTACTGACATGAGTGATGACATCGAATGCCAACTTCTGGAAGGAATAAAGGCAAGCCCATACTTTGCCATACAGCTGCACGAGTCGACTGACGTTAGCAATGCCGCTTTATTGTTCGTTTTTGTAAGATACTGCAAGGACAGTAATCTTCACGAGGATCTATTGTTTTGCAAGGAGCTTCCAACAAGAACAACGGCAGATCATGTAATGCGCTGCCTTGATGATTACTTCACCGAAAAAGGTCTTGATTGGAAATACTGTACAGGTGTTTGCACAGACGGCGCTGCATCAATGACGGGAAGACATCGTGGTGTTGTCAAACAGATCCAGGAGAGGGCGCCAGACGCCAAGTGGACGCACTGTTTCTTACATCGGGAAAGTCTAGCCACAAAGCAGATGTCACCAGAACTGCATGAAGTCATGAACGTGGCTGTGAAAACTGTTAACTATATTAAGACAAATGCACTCAACTCAAGGTGTTTTGCTGCTTTGTGTGAAAGACTTGATGCACATCATTTGCAGATCTGTTGTACCACAGTGAAGTAAGGTGGCTTTCAAGGGGACATGTGCTTCATCGCCTTTTTGAACTGAGAGAAGAAGTGCACACATTTGTGGAAGAGCAGCACTCCCCTCTTGCTGAGCATTACACTGATGGTAAACTGGCCTACTTATCAGATCTATCTGACCAGTTAAATCAGCTCAATATATCAATGCAAGGCAGAAACAGCACAGACAAAATTGAGGGCTTCAAGAAAAAACGTATTCTGTGGAACAGAAGAGTCAAGGAGGGACGATTTGACGTGTTTTCACTCCTCAGTGAAACTTTGGAAGCCACTCCTCATGTCAACATATCCAGTGTTAGAACCCAGCATTTGACTCAGTTGTCAGGAAAGTTTGCAGACTACTTCCCAGAAGATGCACGAGATGGAAACCTTTGGATTTTGGACCCTTTCTCTGTGGATCCTGCTTCAGAAGACATAGCTCTCTCCACTGTGTTGGGAAATGAACTGATGGAACTATCAGCAGACAGCAGCCTGAAGCTTCAGCTCACACAAGTAGACCTTGCTTCATTCTGGATACTGGCTGCCAGTCAATATCCCTCTCTGTCAAAACGGGCAATCACATTTCTGTTGCCTTTCACCACCACCTATTTATGTGAGTCAGGGTTTTCCATTGTGACTGTCACCAAATCAAAGGCAAGGAACAAACTGAAAGCAACTTTGAATGCTACTCTGCGTGTCAGCCTCTCACCCATCCCACCACCACTTCATCTCATCATGTCCCAGAGGCAAGCCCAAGTGTCTCACTGAGGGTGAGCACAATATGTGTTTTGGTCATTACAGCTGACAGTGGCATAACACATATCTACATAACACATATCTACATAACACATATCATCATAACACATATCATCATAACACATATCATCATAACACATATCATCATAACATATATCTACATAACACATATCTACATAACATATATCTACATAACATATATCTACAGCCCACTTTATTATCTGTTGTATAAACATGTTAGGTTTTTTACTCATTTATTTGGGAAGGTGGTCCTCGGAAATGTTTTGACAATCACAAGTGGGCCTTCAGTTGCAAAAGGTTGAGAACCCCTGAACTAGACCGTGTTAGTGTCCTCTGACCCCCATAGACCGTGTTAGTGTCCTCTGACCCCCATAGACCGTGTTAGTGTCCTCTGACCCCCATAGACCGTGTTAGTGTCCTCTGACCCCCATAGACCGTGTTAGTGTCCTCTGACCCCCATAGACCGTGTTAGTGTCCTCTGACCCCCATAGACCGTGTTAGTGTCCTCTGACCCCCATAGACCGTGTTAGTGTCCTCTGACCCCCATAGACCGTGTTAGTGTCCTCTGACCCCCATAGACCGTGTTAGTGTCCTCTGACCCCCATAGACCGTGTTAGTGTCCTCTGACCCCCATAGACCGTGTTAGTGTCCTCTGACCCCCATAGACCGTGTTAGTGTCCTCTGACCCCCATAGACCGTGTTAGTGTCCTCTGACCCCCATAGACCGTGTTAGTGTCCTCTGACCCCCATAGACCATGTTAGTGTCCTCTGACCCCCATAGACCATGTTAGTGTCCTCTGACCCCCATAGACCGTGTTAGTGTCCTCTGACCCCCATAGACCGTGTTAGTGTCCTCTGACCCCCATAGACCGTGTTAGTGTCCTCTGACCCCCATAGACCATGTTAGTGTCCTCTGACCCCCATAGACCATGTTAGTGTCCTCTGACCCCCATAGACCGTGTTAGTGTCCTCTGACCCCCATAGACCATGTTAGTGTCCTCTGACCCCCATAGACCGTGTTAGTGTCCTCTGACCCCCATAGACCATGTTAGTGTCCTCTGACCCCCATAGACCGTGTTAGTGTCCTCTGACCCCCATAGACCGTGTTAGTGTCCTCTGACCCCCATAGACCGTGTTAGTGTCCTCTGACCCCCATAGACCGTGTTAGTGTCCTCTGACCCCCATAGACCGTGTTAGTGTCCTCTGACCCCCATAGACCGTGTTAGTGTCCTCTGACCCCCATAGACCGTGTTAGTGTCCTCTGACCCCCATAGACCGTGTTAGTGTCCTCTGACCCCCATAGACCGTGTTAGTGTCCTCTGACCCCCATAGACCGTGTTAGTGTCCTCTGACCCCCATAGACCGTGTTAGTGTCCTCTGACCCCCATAGACCGTGTTAGTGTCCTCTGACCCCCATAGACCGTGTTAGTGTCCTCTGACCCCCATAGACCGTGTTAGTGTCCTCTGACCCCCATAGACCGTGTTAGTGTCCTCTGACCCCCATAGACCGTGTTAGTGTCCTCTGACCCCCATAGACCGTGTTAGTGTCCTCTGACCCCCATAGACCGTGTTAGTGTCCTCTGACCCCCATAGACCGTGTTAGTGTCCTCTGACCCCCATAGACCGTGTTAGTGTCCTCTGACCCCCATAGACCGTGTTAGTGTCCTCTGACCCCCATAGACCGTGTTAGTGTCCTCTGACCCCCATAGACCGTGTTAGTGTCCTCTGACCCCCATAGACCGTGTTAGTGTCCTCTGACCCCCATAGACCGTGTTAGTGTCCTCTGACCCCCATAGACCGTGTTAGTGTCCTCTGACCCCCATAGACCGTGTTAGTGTCCTCTGACCCCCATAGACCGTGTTAGTGTCCTCTGACCCCCATAGACCGTGTTAGTGTCCTCTGACCCCCATAGACCGTGTTAGTGTCCTCTGACCCCCATAGACCGTGTTAGTGTCCTCTGACCCCCATAGACCGTGTTAGTGTCCTCTGACCCCCATAGACCGTGTTAGTGTCCTCTGACCCCCATAGACCGTGTTAGTGTCCTCTGACCCCCATAGACCGTGTTAGTGTCCTCTGACCCCCATAGACCGTGTTAGTGTCCTCTGACCCCCATAGACCGTGTTAGTGTCCTCTGACCCCCATAGACCGTGTTAGTGTCCTCTGACCCCCATAGACCGTGTTAGTGTCCTCTGACCCCCATAGACCGTGTTAGTGTCCTCTGACCCCCATAGACCGTGTTAGTGTCCTCTGACCCCCATAGACCGTGTTAGTGTCCTCTGACCCCCATAGACCGTGTTAGTGTCAGTGCTAGTAGCCAGTAGCAGCGTCAGCGTAGCTCTGCTGCTGGGACCAACTGCTACTGATAGTAATCTATTAGTAATCTATCTGTTGTCGCTGTCTGGGTTTATATCCGTCTCACCTCGGTCCTCCATGAACTTGTAGAGCTGCTGCAGGAAGTGGTCTCTCTCCTCCGGGTCCAGCTCCTCCTCCGGCTCCTCCTTTATGTGCTTCTTCTTCTTCTTCTTCTCCTCTTCGTCCTCCTCGTCAGCATCGCTCCCCTTCTCCTCTTCGTCGTCCTCATCGTCACTGGAGGACGAGTCCAGGATCTGACTCATGTCCATCTTCCACACATCTGGGACCTCCCCGGTCCTCAGGAAGTCCTGGGCCGCCTCAAAACCTGGGGGAGGAGCAGGAGGAGGAGGAGGAGAGGAGGGAGAGAGGAGAGAGTAAGGGAGAAGAGGAGGAGAGAAAGAGGAGGAGGAGAGAGGAGGAGGAGGAGAGAGTAAGGGAGAAGAGGAGAGAAAGAGGAGGAGAGAGGAGGAGAGAAGGAGGAGGGAGAGAGGAGAGAGTAAGGGAGAAGAGGAGGAGAGAAAGAGGAGGAGGAGAGAGGAGGAGGAGGAGAGGAGGAGAGAGTAAGGGAGAAGAGGAGAGAAAGGAGGAGAGAGGAGGAGGAGAGAAGGAGGAGGGAGAGAGGAGAGAGTAAGGGAGAAGAGGAGGAGGAGGAGGAGGAGAGAGGAGGAGAGGAGGATGGAGAGAGGAGAGAGTAAGGGAGAGAGGGAGGAGGTAGGGAAAGAGGAAAGAAAGAGGAGGAGGAGAGAGAGAGCAAGAGGAGGAGAGGAGGAGAGAGAGAGGAAGAGGAGGGGGAAGAGAGGAGAGACGAGGTAGGGAGGGAGGAGGGAAGGAGGGAGGAGGAGAGAGGGAGAGAGGAGGAAAGGTGGGAGGGAGAGAGGCAGAGAGTGAGACGAGGAGGAGGGAGGGAGGGAGAGGAGAGAGAGGAGGAGGAGGAGGAAGGGAGAGAGGAGGGAGGGAGGCGGTAGAGAGGGAGAGGAGGAGAGAGGGAGGAGGAGAGAGAGAGGGAAAGAGGATGAGAGGGAGAGGAGGAGGACAAGGGGGGGAGAGAGGAGGAGGACAAGGGGGAGAGAAGAGGAGAGAGAGGGAGAGAGGATGGAGAGAGGGAGAGGAGGAAGACAAGGGGGGGAGAGAGGAGGAGAGGGAGGCAGTAGAGAGGGAGAGGAGGAGAGAGGGAGGAGGAGAGAGAGGGAAAGAGGATGGAGAGAGGGAGAGGAGGAGGACAAGGGGGGGAGAGAGGAGGAGGACAAAGGGGAGAGAGGAGGAGAGAGAGGGAGAGAGGATGGAGAGAGGGAGAGGAGGAAGACAAGGGGGAGAGAGGAGGAGCAGCAGGAGGTAAACGTTGAAGGAAGAAATTAAAACACAGAAGGAGAGTGACCGTTGAGCTGTGACAGTTGAGTCTAGTGCCCTGGTGCATTGTGGGAGTCGTAGTGCCTCACCTCTCCTGCTGGAGAACTCAGACCTGGTGGAGCCAATGGAGCTGAAGGTGTGAACATGTCTCCTCGCCACCGTGTAGCTGCAGGACAACAGGAAACAGGAAGGAGGTGAGACTCAGCTGATCAGTTCGTGATCAACGATCAATAAGAAGAAGAAGAAGAAGAAACTCACAACTTGGAGTCGCTGAAGGCTCTGACCAGACACTGGTCCTTCTTCACCACGACTTCATCGTTACAGCTGGGAGACACCACCTGAGGGAGGGAGGGAGACATCAGACCTCTGGGATCGTCTCCGAGGGACGGGGTTGATTAGTGAGACATGTTTCTACTCCCTCTGTGTCCTCTGGGACGGTCTCTGAGGGACGGGCTGATTAGTGAGACATGTTTCTACTCCTGTGTCCTCTGGGACGGTCTCTGAGGGACGGGGTTGATTAGTGAGACATGTTTCTACTCCCTCTGTGTCCTCTGGGATGGTCTCTGAGGGACGGGCTGATTAGTGAGACATGTTTCTACTCCTGTGTCCTCTGGGACGGTCTCTGAGGGACGGGCTGATTAGTGAGACATGTTTCTACTCCTGTGTCCTCTGGGACGGTCTCTGAGGGACGGGTTGATTAGTGAGACATGTTTCTACTCCTGTGTCCTCTGGGACGGTCTCTGAGGGACGGGCTGATTAGTGAGACATGTTTCTACTCCTGTGTCCTCTGGGACGGTCTCTGAGGGACGGGGTTGATTAGTGAGACATGTTTCTACTCCCTCTGTGTCCTCTGGGACGGTCTCTGAGGGACGGGCTGATTAGTGAGACATGTTTCTACTCCTGTGTCCTCTGGGACGGTCTCTGAGGGACGGGCTGATTAGTGAGACATGTTTCTACTCCTGTGTCCTCTGGGACGGTCTCTGAGGGACGGGCTGATTAGTGAGACATGTTTCTACTCCTGTGTCCTCTGGGACGGTCTCTGAGGGACGGGTTGATTAGTGAGACATGTTTCTACTCCTGTGTCCTCTGGGACGGTCTCTGAGGGACGGGCTGATTAGTGAGACATGTTTCTACTCCTGTGTCCTCTGGGACGGTCTCTGAGGGACGGGTTGATTAGTGAGACATGTTTCTACTCCTGTGTCCTCTGGGACGGTCTCTGAGGGACGGGCTGATTAGTGAGACATGTTTCTACTCCTGTGTCCTCTGGGACGGTCTCTGAGGGACGGGCTGATTAGTGAGACATGTTTCTACTCCTGTGTCCTCTGGGACGGTCTCTGAGGGACGGGTTGATTAGTGAGACATGTTTCTACTCCTGTGTCCTCTGGGACGGTCTCTGAGGGACGGGCTGATTAGTGAGACATGTTTCTACTCCTGTGTCCTCTGGGACGGTCTCTGAGGGACGGGGTTGATTAGTGAGACATGTTTCTACTCCCTCTGTGTCCTCTGGGACGGTCTCTGAGGGACGGGCTGATTAGTGAGACATGTTTCTACTCCTGTGTCCTCTGGGACGGTCTCTGAGGGACGGGCTGATTAGTGAGACATGTTTCTACTCCTGTGTCCTCTGGGACGGTCTCTGAGGGACGGGTTGATTAGTGAGACATGTTTCTACTCCTGTGTCCTCTGGGACGGTCTCTGAGGGACGGGCTGATTAGTGAGACATGTTTCTACTCCTGTGTCCTCTGGGACGGTCTCTGAGGGACGGGTTGATTAGTGAGACATGTTTCTACTCCCTCTGTGTCCTCTGGGACGGTCTCTGAGGGACGGGCTGATTAGTGAGACATGTTTCTACTCCTGTGTCCTCTGGGACGGTCTCTGAGGGACGGGCTGATTAGTGAGACATGTTTCTACTCCTGTGTCCTCTGGGACGGTCTCTGAGGGACGGGTTGATTAGTGAGACATGTTTCTACTCCTGTGTCCTCTGGGACGGTCTCTGAGGGACGGGCTGATTAGTGAGACATGTTTCTACTCCTGTGTCCTCTGGGACGGTCTCTGAGGGACGGGGTTGATTAGTGAGACATGTTTCTACTCCCTCTGTGTCCTCTGGGACGGTCTCTGAGGGACGGGCTGATTAGTGAGACATGTTTCTACTCCTGTGTCCTCTGGGACAGTCTCTGAGGGACGGGCTGATTAGTGAGACATGTTTCTACTCCTGTGTCCTCTGGGACGGTCTCTGAGGGACGGGTTGATTAGTGAGACATGTTTCTACTCCTGTGTCCTCTGGGACGGTCTCTGAGGGACGGGCTGATTAGTGAGACATGTTTCTACTCCTGTGTCCTCTGGGACGGTCTCTGAGGGACGGGGTTGATTAGTGAGACATGTTTCTACTCCCTCTGTGTCCTCTGGGACGGTCTCTGAGGGACGGGCTGATTAGTGAGACATGTTTCTACTCCTGTGTCCTCTGGGACGGTCTCTGAGGGACGGGCTGATTAGTGAGACATGTTTCTACTCCTGTGTCCTCTGGGACGGTCTCTGAGGGACGGGTTGATTAGTGAGACATGTTTCTACTCCTGTGTCCTCTGGGACGGTCTCTGAGGGACGGGCTGATTAGTGAGACATGTTTCTACTCCTGTGTCCTCTGGGACGGTCTCTGAGGGACGGGGTTGATTAGTGAGACATGTTTCTACTCCTGTGTCCTCTGGGACGGTCTCTGAGGGACGGGCTGATTAGTGAGACATGTTTCTACTCCTGTGTCCTCTGGGACGGTCTCTGAGGGACGGGTTGATTAGTGAGACATGTTTCTACTCCTGTGTCCTCTGGGACGGTCTCTGAGGGACGGGGTTGATTAGTGAGACATGTTTCTACTCCCTCTGTGTCCTCTGGGACGGTCTCTGAGGGACGGGCTGATTAGTGAGACATGTTTCTACTCCTGTGTCCTCTGGGACGGTCTCTGAGGGACGGGCTGATTAGTGAGACATGTTTCTACTCCTGTGTCCTCTGGGACGGTCTCTGAGGGACGGGTTGATTAGTGAGACATGTTTCTACTCCTGTGTCCTCTGGGACGGTCTCTGAGGGACGGGCTGATTAGTGAGACATGTTTCTACTCCTGTGTCCTCTGGGACGGTCTCTGAGGGACGGGCTGATTAGTGAGACATGTTTCTACTCCTGTGTCCTCTGGGACGGTCTCTGAGGGACGGGTTGATTAGTGAGACATGTTTCTACTCCTGTGTCCTCTGGGACGGTCTCTGAGGGACGGGCTGATTAGTGAGACATGTTTCTACTCCTGTGTCCTCTGGGACGGTCTCTGAGGGACGGGGTTGATTAGTGAGACATGTTTCTACTCCCTCTGTGTCCTCTGGGACGGTCTCTGAGGGACGGGCTGATTAGTGAGACATGTTTCTACTCCTGTGTCCTCTGGGACGGTCTCTGAGGGACGGGCTGATTAGTGAGACATGTTTCTACTCCTGTGTCCTCTGGGACGGTCTCTGAGGGACGGGTTGATTAGTGAGACATGTTTCTACTCCTGTGTCCTCTGGGACGGTCTCTGAGGGACGGGCTGATTAGTGAGACATGTTTCTACTCCTGTGTCCTCTGGGACGGTCTCTGAGGGACGGGTTGATTAGTGAGACATGTTTCTACTCCCTCTGTGTCCTCTGGGACGGTCTCTGAGGGACGGGCTGATTAGTGAGACATGTTTCTACTCCTGTGTCCTCTGGGACGGTCTCTGAGGGACGGGTTGATTAGTGAGACATGTTTCTACTCCCTCTGTGTCCTCTGGGACGGTCTCTGAGGGACGGGCTGATTAGTGAGACATGTTTCTACTCCTGTGTCCTCTGGGACGGTCTCTGAGGGACGGGCTGATTAGTGAGACATGTTTCTACTCCTGTGTCCTCTGGGACCGTCTCTGAGGGACAGACAGGGTGAGTGTGTGAGTGGCGGGGTGTTTACCAGAGCCAGGTACCAGCTGCTGCTCTCCTCTTCACTCTCTATGCTGCAGATCTTTCCCAGCAGCTCATCGTTCAGCCTCCTCTTGTCCTCCTCCTCATCCTCACTGGACGAAGACTCCTTCTCCTCATCAGCCCTGAGAGACACAGAGTGAGAGTGAGAGAGTTTGAGAGTAAGTGAGAGAGAGTTAGAAAATGAGAGAGAGAGAGTTAGAAAGTGAGAGAGAGAGAGTGAGAGTTTGAGAGTGAGAGAGTAAGTGAGAGAGAGTGAGAGAGTGAGAGTGAGAGAGTGAGAGTGAGAGAGTAAGTGAGAGAGAGTTAGAAAGTGAGAGAGAGAGTTAGAAAGTGAGAGAGAGAGAGTGAGAGTGAGAGAGTAAGTGAGAGAGTGAGAGAGTGAGAGTGAGAGAGAGTAAGTGAGAGAGAGTTAGAAAGTGAGAGAGAGAGAGTTAGAAAGTGAGAGAGTGAGAGTTTGAGAGTGAGAGAGTGAGAGAGAGTGAGAGAGAGAGAGTGAGAGAGTAAGTGAGAGAGAGTTAGAAAGTGAGAGAGAGAGAGTTAGAAAGTGAGCGAGAGAGAGTGAGAGTTTGAGAGTGAGAGAGTAAGTGAGAGAGAGTGAGAGTGAGAGAGTAAGTGAGAGAGAGTTAGAAAGTGAGCGAGAGAGAGTGAGAGTTTGAGAGTGAGAGAGAGTTAGAAAGTGAGAGAGAGAGAGTTAGAAAGTGAGAGAGAGTTTGAGAGTGAGAGAGTAAGTGAGAGAGAGTGAGTGTGAGAGTGAGAGTTAGAGAGTAAGTGAGAGAGAGAGAGAGAGTAAGTGAGAGAGAGAGAGTGAGAGAGTGAGAGAGAGAGTGAGAGAGTAAGTGAGAGAGAGAGAGTGAGAGAGTAAGTGAGAGAGAGAGAGTGAGAGAGTAAGTGAGAGAGAGAGAGTGAGAGAGTAAGTGAGAGAGAGAGAGTGAGAGAGTTAGAGAGTAAGTGAGAGAGTGAGAGAGTAAGTGAGAGAGAGAGAGAGTGAGAGAGTAAGTGAGAGAGAGAGTGAGAGAGTGAGACAGACAGGTAGAGAATCAGTATTACAGTTTACAGTAAACAGGAAGTGGTCGTGATCTGGTTCCAGGTAGCAGCTTCATTACTAACACTGTTTACCATCGGCAGAGCATTTTGGAACATGTTTCTTGGGCGCTCCCCACATCATCATCAGCTGTGCTGCTCATCCCACAAATGATCCTTACAAGTGTGACCTCATTGTGAAGGTCAATAACCAGGTTTTCAACCATGTAGAATACAATGACCATTAGCATTGGAACAACAGAGAAATAATCCACCAAACACCAGTTAACTACTTTGTTTTCCAGTTTATTTCTCTATCTGTTGTATGTAAATATAAAGTAGGACTGAGACGATTCCTTCAGTAACTCAAGTAATTAGATTACTAAAACTCATGGATACACATTGTTTGCCTCCAGGCTTCGTATCTGTGGTTTAATCACATGTAGTTTATAGAGAAAGTTTAAAGGACGGAGACTCACACAGCCTGTGATGAACGCCGCCCGCCGCGGTTGGACTTCTTGCCGATGACCGGAGTACCGAAATGCTCCGGGTTGGTGAGCGGCAGCTGGTCCAACGTCTGGGAGACAATGAGGAGACGGTGTTAGATGTTCTCTGGTGGAGGTATACCAACCTGAGAAGTGGTTCCTCTGTCTGTCAGACTCACCTCACTCTCTGCAAAATGTCTCTCTCCCTTCAGACACAGAGACGTACGACGAAGAGTCTTCTCATCTCCGTCATCAAACACTGAAACACACACACACACACACACACTTCAGTTATCTGACCTTTGACCTGTGAACTCTGTGGTTGCTCCAGTCAGCCAATCAGAGAGAGGGGGTGGGGCTGAAGAGCTGCTGACTGACTGCAGTGAGTGACGGACAGGTCTCTCCTCTCCTCTGGCAGTCGCTACCGGAAGAGTGCTACCGGAAGAGTGCTACCGACAGACAGTTACCGACGGACAGTTACCGACGGACAGTAACCGACGGACAGTTACCGACGGACAGTTACCGACGGACAGTTACCGACGGACAGTAACCGACGGACAGTTACCGACGGACAGTTACCGACGGACAGTAACCGACAGACTGCTACCGATAGACAGTAACCGACAGACTGCTACCGATAGACAGTAACCGACAGACTGCTACCGATAGACAGTAACCGGCAGACAGTAACCGACAGACTGCTACCGATAGACAGTAACCGACAGACTGCTACCGAGAGACAGTAACCGGCAGACAGTAACCGACAGACTGCTACCGATAGACAGTAACCGACAGACTGCTACCGAGAGACAGTAACCGACAGACTGCTACCGATAGACAGTAACCGACAGACTGCTACCGAGAGACAGTAACCGACAGACTGCTACCGAGAGACAGTAACCGACAGACTGCTACCGATAGACAGTAACCGACAGACTGCTACCGAGAGACAGTAACCGACAGACTGCTACCGAGAGACAGTAACCGACAGACTGCTACCGATAGACAGTAACCGACAGACAGTAACCGACAGACTGCTACCGAGAGACAGTAACCGACAGACTGCTACCGAGAGACAGTAACCGACAGACTGCTACCGATAGACAGTAACCGACAGACTGCTACCGAGAGACAGTAACCGACAGACTGCTACCGATAGACAGTAACCGACAGACTGCTACCGAGAGACAGTAACCGACAGACTGCTACCGAGAGACAGTAACCGACAGACTGCTACCGATAGACAGTAACCGACAGACAGTAACCGACAGACAGTAACCGACAGACTGCTACCGATAGACAGTAACCGACAGACAGTAACCGACAGACAGTTACCGACAGACAGTAACCGACAGACAGTAACCGACAGACAGTAACCGACAGACAGTAACCGATAGATAGTAACCGACAGACAGCTACCGACAGACTGCTATCCGTGTAAACCAAAGTGCTATCCTCTTCCTGTTTCTGGTTGACTTTTTACAGCGAATTGGTGTTTGAGACCGTATGACTGACTGACTGACACGCCCAATAGAGTTGTCTACGAGAGGAGGACAGCGTTTCGGCGTCGCTCCACCGGATCCCGATTGCACCAAACCGTGACTCCTGCTCTAGTGTGGACCAATCAGCAGGCTGGAACAGAGACTCACCCACGGTGTAGAGGCTGGCGTCCGACAGCTTACTGATGACGGCCTCGCTGGATAAACCCTCGTTAGTCTTCACCTCCACCGTGGAGCCCACCTGGAGGACAAACACACCTGTCTCATTAACATATTCAGGTCTCGTCATCATCATCACCACCGTCATCTTCATCATCAACATCACCACCATCATCATCATCACCACCGTCGTCGTCGTCATCATCGTCATCATCATCATCATCACCACCACCGTCATCATCACCACCACCATCATCATCATCATCATCACCATCGTCATCTTCATCATCACCACCATCATCATCATCATCATCATACCTTCAGTTGTCCTTTGACCTGGTCGTCCTGAACCACCTGGGACGTACTTTCACCTTTCAGGTTCACCTGAAGACACAGAGACATGAAGAGGATGAAGACAAACAGAGAGACATGTAGACAATAGTCTCTACGTAGTGTACAGCGTAGTTTACATAGTGTTTACGTAGTGTACGTTGTGTACGTAGACATAGTTTACATAGTGTGTACGTAGACGTAGTTTAGTGTTTACGTAGACATAGTTTACATAGTGTGTACGTAGACGTAGTTTAGTGTTTACGTAGACATAGTTTACATAGTGTGTACATAGTGTACGTATTGTACGTAGACATAGTTTACAGTGTTTACGTAGATAGTTTACATAGTGTGTACGTAGTGTACGTAGACATAGTTTACATAGTGTGTACGTAGACAGTTTACATAGTGTGTACGTAGACGTAGTTTACATAGTGCGTACGTAGACGTAGTTTACATAGTGTGTACGTAGTGTACGTAGACGTAGTTTTGTGGGCCGTCATCTTTCAGATCTGGGTCGAGTGAATAAAATGTGCGGTGTCTGTTGACGGTAGCTCGGCTGATTCAAGATGGCGGTTTGTGTCCCGCTAGACACGCTTCTCTCTGACCAATCAGTGGTCGGCCGTGTTTTAACTCCGCCTTCTACTTCCTGTCTACGGTCCGTCATCTGGAGGTCAGGGGGTTTACTTAGTTTCTCTGTTGAGGAGGTCAACACCTGGACTTCCTGTCTGCAGGTGATCTGGTTCCTGAGGGACTCACCTTCACCTTCACCATGCGTTTGACGGTCTTGATCTTGGCCTCGCAGAAGGCTCCTCTGTATTTGGCGCTGACATCCGTCCCCACTGTCAGGTAGGGCGGCTCGTCTGCTGCCTGAAACACACACCAGTGACATCAGGACACACTCCCAGCATGCACTGCAGCACACCGCACAGCACACTCCCAGCATGCACTGCAGCAATAAAATAAACTAAACCAGTCTGGTAGTTTAACTGGTCCCAGTCTGGCTCCATCAGTCTGTACACAAGCTTGTTATGCGTTAAGGTGGACTGAAGGTCTGAGCTGGTCTGGGCTGGTCTGTGTTGGTCTGAGCTGGTCTGGGTTGGTCTGTGCTAGTCTGGGTTGGTCTTTGTTGGTCTGAGCTGGTCTGGGTTGGTCTGGGTTGGTCTGAGCTGGTCTGTGTTGGTCTGTGCTACTCTGGGTTGGTCTTTGTTGGTCTGAGCTGGTCTGGGTTGGTCTGGGTTGGTCTGAGCTGGTCTGGGTTGGTCTGTGCTAGTCTGGGTTGGTCTTTGTTGGTCTGAGCTGGTCTGGGTTGGTCTGGGTTGGTCTGTGTTGGTCTGGGTTGGTCTGTGTTGGTCTGAGCTGGTCTGGGTTGGTCTGTGTTGGTCTGTGCTAGTCTGGGTTGGTCTGTGTTGGTCTGAGCTGGTCTGGGTTGGTCTGTGTTGGTCTGTGTTGGTATGAGCTGGTCTGGTCTGGTCTGAGCTGGTCTGGGTTGGTCTGTGCTAGTCTGGGTTGGTCTTTGTTGGTCTGAGCTGGTCTGGGTTGGTCTGTGTTGGTCTGGGTTGGTCTGAGCTGGTCTGGGTTGGTCTGTGTTGGTCTGTGCTACTCTGGGTTGGTCTTTGTTGGTCTGAGCTGGTCTGGGTTGGTCTGAGCTGGTCTGGGTTGGTCTGTGCTAGTCTGGGTTGGTCTTTGTTGGTCTGAGCTGGTCTGGGTTGGTCTGTGTTGGTCTGGGTTGGTCTGAGCTGGTCTGGGTTGGTCTGTGTTGGTCTGAGCTGGTCTGGGTTGGTCTGTGCTAGTCTGGGTTGGTCTGTGTTGGTCTGAGCTGGTCTGGGTTGGTCTGTGTTGGTATGAGCTGGTCTGGTCTGGTCTGAGCTGGTCTGGGTTGGTCTGTGCTAGTCTGGGTTGGTCTTTGTTGGTCTGAGCTGGTCTGGGTTGGTCTGTGTTGGTCTGGTCTGGGTTGGTCTGTGTTGGTCTATGTTGGTCTGGTCTGTGCTAGTCTGGGTTGGTCTGTGTTGGTCTGAGCTGGTCTGGGTTGGTCTGTGCTACTCTGGGTTGGTCTTTGTTGGTCTGAGCTGGTCTGGGTTGGTCTGAGCTGGTCTGGGTTGGTCTGTGCTAGTCTGGGTTGGTCTTTGTTGGTCTGAGCTGGTCTGGGTTGGTCTGTGTTGGTCTGGGTTGGTCTGAGCTGGTCTGGGTTGGTCTGTGTTGGTCTGAGCTGGTCTGGGTTGGTCTGTGTTGGTCTGGGTTGGTCTGTGCTAGTCTGGGTTGGTCTGTGTTGGTCTGAGCTGGTCTGGGTTGGTCTGTGTTGGTCTGAGCTGGTCTGGTCTGAGCTGGTCTGGGTTGGTCTTTGTTGGTCTGGGTTGGTCTTTGTTGGTCTGAGCTGGTCTGGGTTGGTCTGTGTTGGTCTGGTCTGGGTTGGTCTGTGTTGGTCTATGTTGGTCTGGTCTGGTCTGGTCTGTGCTAGTCTGGGTTGGTCTGTGTTGGTCTGAGCTGGTCTGGGTTGGTCTGTGTTGGTCTGTGCTACTCTGGGTTGGTCTTTGTTGGTCTGAGCTGGTCTGGGTTGGTCTGTGTTGGTATGAGCTGGACTGAGTTGGTCTGGGTTGGTCTGTGTTGGTCTGAGCTGGTCTGGGTTGGTCTGTGTTGGTCTGAGCTGGTCTGGGTTGGTCTGAGCTGGTCTGAGCTAGTCTGGGTTGGTCTGTGTCTCAGTCCCACTAATGTGCTGCTGGTCTCATTTAGTCTCATCAATCCTCTGTTGTACTGTGAAGGACCCCTTTAACAAGTCTCACAGGGTCCACATCGACCAGTCGGTGCCTCAGACTGGGACCAGTTGGTGTCTCAGACTGGGACCAGTCGGTGTCTCAGTCGGTGTCTCAGTTGGTGTCTCAGACTGGGACCGGTCGGTGTCTCAGTTGGTGTCTCAGACTGGGACCGGTCGGTGTCTCAGACTAGGACCAGTCGGTGTCTCAATCTGGGACAAGTTGGTGTCTCAGACTGGGACCAGTTGGTGTCTCAGTTGGTGTCTCTGACTGGGACCAGTCGGTGTCTCAGACTGGGACCAGTCGGTGTCTCAGACTGGGACCAGTTGGTGTCTCAGACTGGGACCAGTCGGTGTCTCAGACTGGGACAAGTTGGTGTCTCAGACTGGGACCAGTTGGTGTCTCAGTTGGTGTCTCAGACTGGGACCAGTTGGTGTCTCAGTTGGTGTCTCAGACTGGGGTCAGTTGGTGTCTCAGACTGGGGTCAGTTGGTGTCTCAGACTGGGACCAGTTAGTGTCTCAGACTGCGACCAGTTGGTGTCTCAGACTGGGACCAGTTGGTGTCTCAGACTGGGACCAGTTGGTGTCTCAGTCGGTGTCTCAGTTGGTGTCTCAGTCGGTGTCTCAGTTGGTGTCTCAGACTGGGACCAGTTGGTGTCTCAGTTGGTGTCTCAGACTGGGACCAGTCGGTGTCTCAGTCGGTGTCTCAGACTGGGACCGGTCGGTGTCTCAGTTGGTGTCTCAGACTGGGACCAGTCGGTGTCTCAGACTGGGACAAGTTTGTGTCTCAGACTGGGACCAGTTGGTGTCTCAGTTGGTGTCTCAGACTGGGACCGGTCGGTGTCTCAGTCGGTGTCTCAGTTGGTGTCTCAGACTGGGACCAGTCGGTGTCTCAGACTGGGACCAGTTGGTGTCTCAGACTGGGACCAGTCGGTGTCTCAGTTGGTGTCTCAGACTGGGACCAGTCGGTGTCTCAGACTGGGACCAGTCGGTGTCTCAGACTGGGACCAGTTGGTGTCTCAGACTGGGACCAGTTGGTGTCTCAGTTGGTGTCTCAGACTGGGACCAGTTGGTGTCTCAGTTGGTGTCTCAGACTGGGGTCAGTTGGTGTCTCAGACTGGGACCAGTTAGTGTCTCAGACAAAGACCAATTGGTGTCTCAGACTGGGACCGGTCGGTGTCTCAGTTGGTGTCTCAGATTGGGACCGGTCGGTGTCTCAGTTGGTGTCTCAGACTGGGACCAGTCGGTGTCTCAGACTGGGACAAGTTGGTGTCTCAGACTGGGACCAGTTGGTGTCTCAGTTGGTGTCTCAGACTGGGACCAGTCGGTGTCTCAGTTGGTGTCTCAGACTGGGACCAGTCGGTGTCTCAGTCAGTGTCTCAGACTGGGACCGGTCGGTGTCTCAGACTGGGACCAGTTGGTGTCTCAGACTGGGACCAGTCGGTGTCTCAGACTGGGACCAGTTGGTGTCTCAGTTGGTGTCTCAGACTGGGACCAGTCGGTGTCTCAGTCGGTGTCTCAGACTGGGACCGGTCGGTGTCTCAGTTGGTGTCTCAGACTGGGACCGGTCGGTGTCTCAGTTGGTGTCTCAGACTGGGACCGGTCGTTGTCTCAGTCGGTGTCTCAGACTGGGACCAGTCGGTGTCTCAGTTGGTGTCTCAGATTGGGACCGGTCGGTGTCTCAGTTGGTGTCTCAGACTGGGACCAGTCGGTGTCTCAGACGGTGTCTCAGTTGGTGTCTCAGACTGGGACCAGTCGGTGTCTCAGTCAGTGTCTCAGACTGGGACCGGTCGGTGTCTCAGACTGGGACCAGTTGGTGTCTCAGACTGGGACCAGTCGGTGTCTCAGACTGGGACCAGTTGGTGTCTCAGTTGGTGTCTCAGACTGGGACCGGTCGGTGTCTCAGTTGGTGTCTCAGACTGGGACCGGTCGTTGTCTCAGTCGGTGTCTCAGTTGGTGTCTCAGACTGGGACCAGTCGGTGTCTCAGTTGGTGTCTCAGACTGGGACCGGTCGTTGTCTCAGTCGGTGTCTCAGTTGGTGTCTCAGACTGGGACCGGTCGGTGTCTCAGACTGGGACCAGTCGGTGTCTCAGACTGGGACCAGTTGGTGTCTCAGTTGGTGTCTCAGACTGAGACCAGTCGGTGTCTCAGACTGGGACCAGTCGGTGTCTCAGTCGGTGTCTCAGACTGGGACCGGTCGATGTCTCAGACTGGGACCAGTTGGTGTCTCAGTTGGTGTCTCAGACTGGGACCAGTCGGTGTCTCAGTCGGTGTCTCAGTTGGTGTCTCAGACTGGGACCAGTCGGTGTCTCAGTCGGTGTCTCAGACTGGGACCGGTCGGTGTCTCAGTCGGTGTCTCAGTTGGTGTCTCAGACTGGGACCAGTCGGTGTCTCAGTCGGTGTCTCAGTTGGTGTCTCAGACTGGGACCAGTCGGTGTCTCAGTCGGTGTCTCAGTTGGTGTCTCAGACTGGGACCGGTCGGTGTCTCAGTTGGTGTCTCAGACTGGGACCGGTCGGTGTCTCAGACTAGGACCAGTCGGTGTCTCAATCTGGGACAAGTTGGTGTCTCAGACTGGGACCAGTTGGTGTCTCAGTTGGTGTCTCTGACTGGGACCAGTCGGTGTCTCAGACTGGGACCAGTCGGTGTCTCAGACTGGGACCAGTTGGTGTCTCAGACTGGGACCAGTCGGTGTCTCAGACTGGGACAAGTTGGTGTCTCAGACTGGGACCAGTTGGTGTCTCAGTTGGTGTCTCAGACTGGGACCAGTCAGTGTCTCAGTCGGTGTCTCAGTTGGTGTCTCAGACTGGGACCAGTCGGTGTCTCAGACTAGGACCAGTCGGTGTCTCAGACTGGGACAAGTTGGTGTCTCAGACTGGGATCAGTTGGTGTCTCAGTTGGTGTCTCAGACTGGGACCAGTCGGTGTCTCAGACTGGGACAAGTTGGTGTCTCAGACTGGGACCAGTTGGTGTCTCAGTTGGTGTCTCAGACTGGGACCAGTCGGTGTCTCAGTTGGTGTCTCAGACTGGGACCAGTCGGTGTCTCAGTCAGTGTCTCAGACTGGGACCGGTCGGTGTCTCAGACTGGGACCAGTTGGTGTCTCAGACTGGGACCAGTCGGTGTCTCAGACTGGGACCAGTTGGTGTCTCAGTTGGTGTCTCAGACTGGGACCAGTCGGTGTCTCAGTCGGTGTCTCAGACTGGGACCGGTCGGTGTCTCAGTTGGTGTCTCAGACTGGGACCGGTCGGTGTCTCAGTTGGTGTCTCAGACTGGGACCGGTCGTTGTCTCAGTCGGTGTCTCAGACTGGGACCAGTCGGTGTCTCAGTTGGTGTCTCAGATTGGGACCGGTCGGTGTCTCAGTTGGTGTCTCAGACTGGGACCAGTCGGTGTCTCAGACGGTGTCTCAGTTGGTGTCTCAGACTGGGACCAGTCGGTGTCTCAGTCAGTGTCTCAGACTGGGACCGGTCGGTGTCTCAGACTGGGACCAGTTGGTGTCTCAGACTGGGACCAGTCGGTGTCTCAGACTGGGACCAGTTGGTGTCTCAGTTGGTGTCTCAGACTGGGACCGGTCGGTGTCTCAGTTGGTGTCTCAGACTGGGACCGGTCGTTGTCTCAGTCGGTGTCTCAGTTGGTGTCTCAGACTGGGACCAGTCGGTGTCTCAGTTGGTGTCTCAGACTGGGACCGGTCGTTGTCTCAGTCGGTGTCTCAGTTGGTGTCTCAGACTGGGACCGGTCGGTGTCTCAGACTGGGACCAGTCGGTGTCTCAGACTGGGACCAGTTGGTGTCTCAGTTGGTGTCTCAGACTGAGACCAGTCGGTGTCTCAGTCGGTGTCTCAGACTGGGACCAGTCGGTGTCTCAGTCGGTGTCTCAGACTGGGACCGGTCGATGTCTCAGACTGGGACCAGTTGGTGTCTCAGTTGGTGTCTCAGACTGGGACCAGTCGGTGTCTCAGTCGGTGTCTCAGTTGGTGTCTCAGACTGGGACCAGTCGGTGTCTCAGTCGGTGTCTCAGACTGGGACCGGTCGGTGTCTCAGTCGGTGTCTCAGTTGGTGTCTCAGACTGGGACCAGTCGGTGTCTCAGTCGGTGTCTCAGTTGGTGTCTCAGACTGGGACCAGTCGGTGTCTCAGTCGGTGTCTCAGTTGGTGTCTCAGACTGGGACCGGTCGGTGTCTCAGTTGGTGTCTCAGACTGGGACCGGTCGGTGTCTCAGACTAGGACCAGTCGGTGTCTCAATCTGGGACAAGTTGGTGTCTCAGACTGGGACCAGTTGGTGTCTCAGTTGGTGTCTCTGACTGGGACCAGTCGGTGTCTCAGACTGGGACCAGTCGGTGTCTCAGACTGGGACCAGTTGGTGTCTCAGACTGGGACCAGTCGGTGTCTCAGACTGGGACCAGTTGGTGTCTCAGTTGGTGTCTCAGACTGGGACCAGTCAGTGTCTCAGTCGGTGTCTCAGTTGGTGTCTCAGACTGGGACCAGTCGGTGTCTCAGACTAGGACCAGTCGGTGTCTCAGACTGGGACAAGTTGGTGTCTCAGACTGGGATCAGTTGGTGTCTCAGTTGGTGTCTCAGACTGGGACCAGTCGGTGTCTCAGACTGGGACAAGTTGGTGTCTCAGACTGGGACCAGTTGGTGTCTCAGTTGGTGTCTCTGACTGGGACCAGTCGGTGTCTCAGTCGGTGTCTCAGTTGGTGTCTCAGACTGGGACCGGTCGGTGTCTCAGTTGGTGTCTCAGACTGGGACCGGTCGGTGTCTCAGTTGGTGTCTCAGACTGGGACCGGTCGGTGTCTCAGTTGGTGTCTCAGACTGGGACCAGTCGGTGTCTCAGTCGGTGTCTCAGTTGGTGTCTCAGACTGGGACCGGTTGGTGTCTCAGACTGGGATCAGTCGGTGTCTCAGACTGGGACAAGTTGGTGTCTCAGACTGGGACCAGTTGGTGTCTCAGTTGGTGTCTCAGACTGGGACCAGTCGGTGTCTCAGTTGGTGTCTCAGACTGGGACCGGTCGGTGTCTCAGACTGGGACCAGTTGGTGTCTCAGACTGGGACCAGTTGGTGTCTCAGACTGGGACCGGTCGGTGTCTCAGTTGGTGTCTCAGACTGGGACCGGTCGGTGTCTCAGTTGGTGTCTCAGACTGGGACCGGTCGGTGTCTCAGTTGGTGTCTCAGACTGGGACCAGTCGGTGTCTCAGTCGGTGTCTCAGTTGGTGTCTCAGACTGGGACCGGTTGGTGTCTCAGACTGGGATCAGTCGGTGTCTCAGACTGGGACAAGTTGGTGTCTCAGACTGGGACCAGTTGGTGTCTCAGTTGGTGTCTCAGACTGGGACCAGTCGGTGTCTCAGTTGGTGTCTCAGACTGGGACCGGTCGGTGTCTCAGACTGGGACCAGTTGGTGTCTCAGACTGGGACCAGTCGGTGTCTCAGACTGGGACCAGTTGGTGTCTCAGTCGGTGTCTCAGACTGGGACCGGTCGGTGTCTCAGTCGGTGTCTCAGACTGGGACCGGTCGGTGTCTCAGTCGGTGTCTCAGACTGGGACCGGTCGGTGTCTCAGTTGGTGTCTCAGACTGGGATCGGTCGGTGTCTCAGTTGGTGTCTCAGACTGGGACCGGTCGTTGTCTCAGTCGGTGTCTCAGACTGGGACCGGTCGGTGTCTCAGTTGGTGTCTCAGACTGGGACCGGTCGTTGTCTCAGTCGGTGTCTCAGTTGGTGTCTCAGACTGGGACCGGTCGTTGTCTCAGTCGGTGTCTCAGTTGGTGTCTCAGACTGGGACCGGTCGGTGTCTCAGATTGGGACCAGTCGGTGTCTCAGACTGGGACCAGTTGGTGTCTCAGTTGGTGTCTCAGACTGGGACCAGTCGGTGTCTCAGTTGGTGTCTCAGGTCAAACACTCACCTTCATGTCTCCGGTTATTTGAGGGAGTCCAGCTCGGAAGATGGTGGATCGCTGAAAAACAGAGACAGGACGGGACTTAGCTGGACAGCAGAGGACAGACGGGGACAGGATGTCACACTAAGACAATGCTAAGCTAACTAACTAGCCTCTGACCCCCCCCCCCCGGACTCTGAGGCAGCTAGCAGCGCTACTCACACCGGACACAGAGCTCCGGTTACAGCCGGCTGACGGTTCAGAGGAGAGGACACGGAGAGAGGACAGGGAGACACGGAGAGGACACACGGAAAGGGGACACGGAGAGCAGTCTGTCTTCCCGCTCCTCTCAGTCTCTGGGTCTGGTCGCCATCACAGCTCGGCTAACTCCCCCCCTCCTCTCTAACCCGCTGCTAGCAGCTGCTGGAGACAGAGACCCGGGACAGACAGAACCGAGTCCCGGCACCAGTAAAGTGTAAACTCTGTGTGTGACGGCAGCAGCGCTCAGGCTCTCTGAGCTAACTGTAGCTACAGTCAGTGGATCAGATGTAAAGCTGCTGTTAGCAGCGCAGCTAGCAGCGCAGATAGCAGCGCAGCTAGCAGCGCAGATAGCAGCGCAGCTAGCAGCGCAGATAGCAGCGCAGATAGCAGCGCTGCTAGCAGCGCAGCTAGCAGCGCAGATAGCAGCGCAGCTAGCAGCGCAGATAGCAGCGCAGCTAGCAGCGCAGATAGCAGCGCAGATAGCAGCGCTGCTAGCAGCGCAGCTAGCAGCGCAGATAGCTGCTACATTAGCTCGTGTTTCAGGCTAAACTAAGTTCGTACCGAGCCGAACCGGACCGGACCGGGTGACATTGGACGGAACCACAACTGTTGCGTTTCTTATTGATGGTTGGTTGTGTGATGTTTGTCTCCTCAGAGCAGCAGCTTGTCTTCATGTCTTCAGTGAACAACAACCAGCAGCCATCAGAGACTCATCACAGCTACACACAGAGCTACAGAGACTCACTGAGAGCTGCCGGTCACATCCACACGGCTCCGGTTCTCCGGTTCTACCGGGGATCAGAGTCAGAGGAAGGTTTTAATAGTGTTCTATAGGGTTCTATAGGGTTATATACTCACACCAGCGGCTCCGCTGCTTCTCCTCTTTAACAGCGAGACACGAACAACAAGCTGTTGAGCTCTGAGCTCTGTTTCCAGACACCTGATTGGCTGCGGTGACAGCGCTGGACGCAACGGAGCAATCTGATTGGTCGAGCGATTCCTGGATTTTAATAGGACATACCGTCTTCTGGCGTCGCTATTGGTCGATACGAACGCGGCGCCACGAGGGAAATGACGGCATCCGCTGGATGGTTGTCCAATCAGAGGCAAGTTCACAAGAAAAAACCCGCCACTGAGGATCGTAATTGGTCTCGCGCGTTTTGTTCCAAGAAGCGGCGCGTCGCTATTTGCTGAGCGGGCTTCCGTCTATCGCGTCACTGCAGGAAGCCCCGCCCCGTTACGTGCTGTGAGCCGCTCACCAGACTCCATTCAGAAACCTGCTCATTTAACAGAACCTGTTTACCACTGAGCTGCGGACCTGCGAGACAAACACACAATACATTCTGGAAGCCGTTACAATTTATAATATATCTGCTCACAAAGCATGAATTAATGTACACAAAATATAAACAATTACAACGGTTCGCCACCGCGTTCCGAGGTGAAAGCTGCTGGACCGGATTCACCGGAAACAGGTCAAATAGTGAATAAAAGTGCAATTAGTGTTTATATACGAGCTGCTTGTTGCATGACATGTAAGCCGAAACTAAGAGGTGCTATTGTGACTTTGTTATAGCTCCCAAATTCTGTTCTTTTACGTCAATAACTGGCCGATGACCGCTGTCAACCTTTAGTGCTCACTTTTTTAAATGGAGTTTGGCGATGCGGGTCCATACGTGAGACAACGTCACATCTCGGGGGGTCGTGTTGAACCAGACTCCGAACCGGTCCGCTGATACACAAACACCCGCTAAACGAGCCGAACCGAAGCCAGAACACTATAAAAACACATTTAAACCAGAATCACGGGAACAAACGTCGGTTTTATTCGGAGACACTCAGTGTTTGTGACGCGGTTCGTCCAGTGGGCGGGCTCATCGGTGCCTTACGTCACAGGAAGAGAGTGATGACAAAACCATATATGGTATGTTCCTGTCTAATACACGCTGAGCCCTTCACACCTTCTGGACAGTAGTACTCTGGTGCTTTACTGCAGTACAAGTACAAGTACTACTACTACTACTACTACTACACATTCCATGTGATGTCTATGGATAAAGTATAAAGTATTACAGTTACCTCAAAGTAGAAAGTAGCAGAACATGGAAATACTCAACTTAAAGGGACTGTTTGTTATTATATATTTCATGTTTATTATTATATATTTAATATTTATTATATATTTAAAGGGACTGTTAGTAAGAATCCTAAATGTGTTGTTAACAGCTTCACCTGTGTCCGTTAAGTCAACTAAAGTCAGCGTCCTGTTGCTGGCGCTTGTGCTCGCTCTACATAGACATGAAGGAGCATCACTCAACACAGTGAGGAGACACACGTCAGCTAAAAGCACAATATCACTCTATATTCCAGCTGCTTGGCAGTAATGTTAGCTGACCAGACCAAGGTCTCTCCATGAATCAATGCTGATCCTAGTGTTGGCTTTTCCCGCCTCAGCCTCCCGACCGCGGCCGGAGGGAACGGGGGAGACGCCGGAGTTTTGGTCGGAGACGATAACGTTTCTCTCTGCGGAGCCCCGTCACTTCACCAGACACGGGAAACCTCTGTTGGTCTGGAGGAGCTGCAGCAGTTATTTCTGCACAAACGTCCACTGAACATTCACTAGATATTCTCAGAGCTAAACTAACTCTGCTGCAGTGTGGAGTGAGCAGCATGCACGTGAGAGGTGGAGAGAGAGAGAGAGAAGGAGCGCGGTGTGTGAGTGAAGGCAGGCAGAGGAGCAGAGGAGCAGAGACTCCGGTCCTGGAGACCAAAGCTCCGGTCTCCCCCGCGTCCTCCGACCGCGGACAACACTGTTTAACAGCTTCACTAGATACAACCAAGAGGTTTTGGTGCTTCACTGGAGTTTGTGTTGGAGTCTGAGTCTGAACAGCGGAGACACACGAGAGACCATGAGACACACGAGAGACCACGAGACACACGAGAGACCATGAGACACACGAGAGACCATGAGACACACGAGAGACCATGAGACACCGACCAGCAATGATTTATACCTGAACAAGTTACTAACAGGACCTTTAAGTACCTTAAATGTACAGTACTAGAGTAGAAGTACCTGTATAGGCATAGACTGCCGGGGGACTTCCTATGACACATTGTCATAAGGAACTTCCTATGACACACTGAGCTCCCCTCTCCTTCTGTATATACTCATGTCCCATGTCCATGTTGTTACTAACTTCATTCCTTCCCGGGAGTCCTTGTGCCTCCTTGTCTCGCAGCTAACCGTGGAGCGGGGTCACACCTGGAGCGAGGTCATACCTGGAGCGGGACCACACCGGGAGCGAGGTTATACCTGGAGCATGGGCACACTTGGAGCAGGGTTTCACCTGGATCTTGGTGGTCTCCGGTATTGTGGCTGCATCTGCTGCCGCGTCGGTGCCTGCTTGACACCAACTGCTACCATCCCTAATTAACTACGTCTGTACGAGGGACTACCAATGCTAACGAGGGATTTCCAACACCTAGTGACAATGTGGCAGCCTGGAGAATAACACTTCTCAATCACTGCCAAAGACATCAAGAGCTCCCAGCAAGCATGCTGATGCTGCAGGAACCAACGCACGGGCATCGATCGCAGGGACGTCCCACACCAATACACATGGACGTACTGAAGAGAGATGCTGGACAGTGCTGGCTTTCCGATAGTTGTATTATCACTCTTTCCATCCACCACTATTGGTTTTGTGTTATCAGCCCTACTTGTATTAGCTATTACAGCTGCTAGACTGCTATTGTGGCTGCTTCTATCTCTCTCTCTCTCTCTCTCTCTCTCTCTCTCTCTCTCACTCTATCTATCTATCCCCCCAGCCGGTCTCAGCAGATGGCCGCCCGCCCTGCGCCCGGTTCTGCTCCAGGTTTCTTCCCAGTAATCGGGGAGTTTTTCCTGGCCACAGTGCGCTTGGTGGATCCTGTTGGGTCTCTAAACTATGGTGTACGGTCATAGACCTGCTCTATATATAAAGCGTCTTGAGATAACTTCTGTTGTGATTTGACGCTATACAAAAATAAATTGATTTGATTTGATTTGATTTGGTTCCTCCTGACTGACGGGTCGGGGGGGTTAATGAGTCAGACAGAAAAACAGAAAACATATTTTTTATTGTGAAAGCTGAAACTGATCAGAGCAGAAACATCATGAACGTTATTAAACTAGAAAACATGAAGAAGGAGCAGCAGAGGAGAGACTACATGTTGTCTTCATCAGAGTCGTCCTCCTCCTCCAGAGAGTCCTGAAACACACAGACACACCACGTCAACCACTTCACATCTTTTTTCTTTTAAAGTTATTTTTTGGGGGCATTTTTTAAAGCATTTATTGATAGGACAGTGGATAGAGTGTTGGAAAGGGGGAGAGAGAGAGATGACATGCGGAAAGGACCACAGGCCGGATTCGAACCCGGGTCCACCGCGGCTAGGACTGAGCCTTGGCCATACATGGGCGCCCGCTCTACCAACTGAGCTAACCAGGCGCCAGTTCACATCTTTAATCACCATTAATCTCACATGTTTTATCACTAGGGATGCACCGATACCGATACCAGTATTGGACCAGATACCAGTATCGGACCAGATACCGGTATCGGACCCGATACCAGTATCTGGTGCTCATGTACTCGTAAAACAGCTCCGATACAACGGCTCCGATACCACTTTACGGCAGCGTAACCAGATCAGAGATGCAACCAATTCAGTCAGTCAGTGAGTCAGTCAGTCAGTCTGAGTCAGTCAATCAGTCAGTCAGTGAGTCAGTCAGTCAGTGAGTCAGTCAATCAGTCAGTCAGTGAGTCAGTCAGTCAATCAGTCAGTCAGTGAGTCAGTCAGTCAATCAGTCAGTCAGTGAGTCAGTCAGTCAGTCAGTGAGTCAGTCAGTCAGTGAGTCAGTCAGTCAGTGAGTCAGTCAATCAGTCAGTCAGTGAGTCAGTCAGTCAGTCAGTGAGTCAGTCAGTCAGTCAGTCAGTGAGTCAGTCAGTCAGTCAGTCAGTGAGTCAGTCAGTCAGTGAGTCAGTCAGTCAGTGAGTCAGTCAGTCAGTCAGTCAGTCAGTCAGTGAGTCAGTCAGTCAGTGAGTCAGTCAGTCAGTCAGTTAGTCAGTGAGTCAGTCAGTGAGTCAGTGAGTCAGTCAGTGAGTCAGTCAGTCAGTCAGTGAGTCAGTGAGTCAGTCAGTCAGTCAGTGAGTCAGTCAGTCAGTCAGTGAGTCAGTGAGTCAGTCAGTCAGTCAGTCAGTCAGTCAGTCAGTGAGTCAGTCAGTGAGTCAGTCAGTCAGTCAGTCAGTCAGTCAGTCAGTCAGTGAGTCAGTGAGTCAGTCAGTGAGTCAGTCAGTCAGTGAGTCAGTCAATCAGTGAGTCAGTCAGTCAGTGAGTCAGTCAGTCAGTCAGTCAGTCTGAGTCAGTCAATCAGTCAGTCAGTGAGTCAGTCAGTGAGTCAGTCAGTCAGTCAGTCAGTCAGTCAGTCAGTGAGTCAGTCAGTGAGTCAGTCAGTCAGTCAGTCAGTCAGTCAGTCAGTCAGTCAGTCAGTGAGTCAGTCAATCAGTCAGTCAGTGAGTCAGTCAGTGAGTCAGTCAGTGAGTCAGTCAGTCAGTCAGTCAGTGAGTCAGTGAGTCAGTCAGTGAGTCAGTCAGTCAGTGAGTCAGTGAGTCAGTCAGTCAGTGAGTCAGTGAGTCAGTCAGTGAGTCAGTCAGTCAGTGAGTGAGTCAGTGAGTCAGTCAGTCAGTGAGTCAGTCAGTCAGTCAGTGAGTCAGTGAGTCAGTCAGTGAGTCAGTGAGTCAGTCAGTGAGTCAGTCAGTCAGTGAGTCAGTGAGTCAGTCAGTCAGTCAGTGAGTCAGTCAGTCAGTCAGTGAGTCAGTGAGTCAGTCAGTCAGTGAGTCAGTGAGTCAGTCAGTCAGTCAGTGAGTCAGTCAGTGAGTCAGTCAGTGAGTCAGTCAGTGAGTCAGTCAGTCAGTGAGTCAGTCAGTCAGTGAGTCAGTCAGTCAGTGAGTCAGTCAGTGAGTCAGTCAGTCAGTCAGTGAGTCAGTCAGTCAGTCAGTGAGTCAGTGAGTCAGTCAGTGAGTCAGTCAGTCAGTCAGTCAGTGAGTCAGTGAGTCAGTCAGTCAGTGAGTCAGTCAGTGAGTCAGTCAGTCAGTCAGTGAGTCAGTGAGTCAGTGAGTCAGTCAGTGAGTCAGTGAGTCAGTCAGTGAGTCAGTGAGTCAGTCAGTGAGTCAGTGAGTCAGTCAGTGAGTCAGTCAGTGAGTCAGTCAGTCAGTCAGTGAGTCAGTCAGTCAGTCAGTCAGTGAGTCAGTCAGTCAGTCAGTGAGTCAGTCAGTCAGTCAGTGAGTCAGTCAGTGAGTCAGTGAGTCAGTCAGTCAGTCAGTCAGTCAGTCAGTCAGTCAGTCAGTGAGTCAGTCAGTGAGTCAGTCAGTGAGTCATTCATTCAACGATGGAAAGAGACTTGATGAAAGAGCGGTTCTGAAGACGGATCAATAATCTTCTCAGGTGTTTATATATGATATTAGATTACAGATGTGTGCTGCTCACCTTGGCGTATTTCTCAGCTTCCTCTCGGACGTCTCTGGGTACCAGCACATGGCGTCCGTTAGTCACTGAGGACAAGAGAACACAGTTCAACCACAGTTTAGCTTAGCATTCCGCTAACCTCCACCGCTGCTGCTGCTGTGACCTCAGCGGTGACCACGGCGGTGACCTCGGCCGTGACCTCGGCGGTGACCTCGGCCGTGACCTCAGCGGTGACCTCAGCGGTCACACAGAAGGTGAAAGTGTTAGCGAGATGTAGAGAACATGTTGCTAATAGTTTAGCCTCTTGCTAACGTCCCGCCGTGAGCTAACCTACCAGCAACACATCCATCTCTGAAATGCTTCGCCAACATTGTGATGGTTCGTGGTCACGGGGCAGAAACTTTCTCCTCTTGTGTCATGAAACCATGAAACGAGTTGACTGAGAGGTTTGTGGAGACGCTGAATGGAGAGATGGTCGTGGTGATGAATCCGTCTGATCAACGGTTACTTTAACGTTTCTAGAGTCTCCAGAGGCGGCGAGTCGCGTCGGACGCCGCTGATTTACATCAAGTAGCCTCGACCTCAACTTTATGCAAAAGAGGAGCGGGCGACGGACCGTCTCTTGAACCGCGCCGCCGCCACGCTCCCAGATTGCATTGCTGCACAGCTGCTTACACAGGCAGCGAACGGGAAGCGTGGAACGGACAGACGGTCCCTCTTCCTGTTTGGCGAAGGCGGCGTGAACTGAGGTTTGTTTTGGTTGACGGATACAGAACGGATATGACGTCACGTTACTCAGACTACCACAATAAAAGCGGTGACTTCCTGCTACCTCCACATAGACGCAGATATTAAAATATCTGTTTAGAAATCAGAAGAATCAAATACGGCGATACATCGGTGAGTCCATGTTGTTTCCACCCCGGATGTTTCCTGAGAGGAACGGCGTCCGTTCACACCGCCAGCCGGCGGTACAGATCCAGACGCTGAGCGTCATCAGTGAGGAGCTCTCCTGGTGAAGGAACACCAGATTATTAACCGGTGAGGAAACGTCCGCAGCACGGCGTCACTAGCTGGTGAGTGTGTGTGTGTGTGTGTGTGAGAGAGTGTGAGTATGTGTGAGTGTGTGTTTTTGTGTGTGAGTGTGTGTTTTTGTGTGTGAGTGTGTGTTTTTGTGTGTGAGTGTGTGCGTGGAGGTCAGCTCAGGGATTGGTCAGACAGCCAAGAGGAAGTGACATCACAGGAGTTCAGTCCAGTGAGCGAAACCTCTGTGACTCTCATCATCCGTCCCCGCTGATCGATCACTCTGATCGACTGTATTGATCAGTGATCGGCTGTTTAACGAGGTCTCTCTGTGCTGGTGTATTCTGTCGCGGGTCAAACCAGGAAGTAAACAGGAAGTAGAGAAGCAGAGCAGTGATTGGTCGAGAGCTTACCCTCTCCGACCCAGCTCAGCTCCAACTCGAAGGCCTTGTCCTTCACCTCGTCGTGGACGATGTAGATTCTGAAATCACATTCAGGGCTTTTATTCTGGTGAAAAATACACACGTTTAAACATACAAGTACCTCATACTATCTATCTATCTATATCTATATCTATATCCACACAACGGTTCTATACGTCTAGAACGACTCAATCCAACATCTGAAATACAATCCAACGTAGAGCTCTAAAGGTGTGAACTGACGGACGTAGAGCTCTAAAGGTGTGAAGTGACGGGCGTAGAGCTCTAAAGGTGTGAACTGACGGACGTAGAGCTCTAAAGGTGTGAACTGACGGACGTAGAGCTCTAAAGGTGTGAAGTGACGGGCGTAGAGCTCTAAGGTGTGAAGTGACGGACGTAGAGCTCTAAAGGTGTGAACTGACGGACGTAGAGCTCTAAAGGTGTGAAGTGACGGGCGTAGAGCTCTAAAGGTGTGAAGTGACGGACGTAGAGCTCTAAAGGTGTGAACTGACGGACGTAGAGCTCTAAAGGTGTGAAGTGACGGGCGTAGAGCTCTAAAGGTGTGAACTGACGGACGTAGAGCTCTAAAGGTGTGAACTGACGGACGTAGAGCTCTAAAGGTGTGAAGTGACGGGCGTAGAGCTCTAAGGTGTGAACTGACGGACGTAGAGCTCTAAAGGTGTGAAGTGACGGACGTAGAGCTCTAAAGGTGTGAAGTGACGGGCGTAGAGCTCTAAGGTGTGAACTGACGGACGTAGAGCTCTAAAGGTGTGAACTGACGGACGTAGAGCTCTAAAGGTGTGAAGTGACGGGCGTAGAGCTCTAAGGTGTGAACTGACGGACGTAGAGCTCTAAAGGTGTGAATTGACGGGCGTAGAGCTCTAAGGTGTGAACTGACAGACGTAGAGCTCTAAAGGTGTGAACTGACGGACGTAGAGCTCTAAAGGTGTGAACTGACGGACGTAGAGCTCTAAGGTGTGAACTGACAGACGTAGAGCTCTAAAGGTGTGAACTGACGAACGTAGAGCTCTAAAGGTGTGAACTGACGGACGTAGAGCTCTAAAGGTGTGAACTGACGGGCGTAGAGCTCTAAAGGTGTGAACTGACAGACGTAGAGCTCTAAGGTGTGAACTGACAGACGTAGAGCTCTAAGGTGTGAACTGACAGACGTAGAGCTCTAAGGTGTGAACTGACAGACGTAGAGCTCTAAGGTGTGAACTGACAGACGTAGAGCTCTAAGGTGTGAACTGACAGATTAAAGAACTCTGATAAATTCACTCACATTTTGGCGACTTCTTTGACGAGCTCCCTGCAGGTCATCTCCTTCATCTGAGAAACACACAGACAATCAATTAATCAATCAATTAATTGATTGATTAATTGATTGATTAATTGATTGGTTGATTGCAGCTCTGATCTGGACACAAACATTCAGACGGTTTTATAAAAACTCACCTGCAGTTTTTCGATCTCTGTCTTGGCGGCTTGTTTTGCTTTTCCGATGGCGCAACCCCAGTAACCCTGAACACAGAGACCCGGTCTGGTTACTGGTCTGAGTCCCAGTCAGACCAGTAACCCTGAACACAGAGACCCGGTCTGGTTACTGATCTGACCGATGGAGGTTAATCAATAATCAATAATCAATAAGGAGGTGACTCACGTGTGAGATGCCCGACGGGTCGACCATGTAGAGCTGAGGACCGTCGTCTTTATCATAAGAACCCAGGATGAAACTACAGAGAGACACAGAGACAGGAGGACTGATGGTGGACCAGGTCCAGACTGAGAGGGGGTACTGATGGTGGACCAGGTCCAGACTGAGAGGGGGTACTGATGGTGGACCAGGTCCAGACTGGGACTCACCTGCAGCCGAACGGCCTCACGGCGCTGTACAGCGTGTAGGCGTGGACGTACATGGCTACTCTGTCAGACAGGTGCTGCAACAACAACAACAACATGAAACAGTCAGCATCAGTCAGCATCAGTCAGCCCGGGGACGGAGACACAGAGACACACCTTCAGCGGGATGTCGTGTCCGTAGTTGGATCTGAAGCTGGAAGCTTCTTCTCTGGCGACCTCCGACAGAGAACGAGCATCAGCCAACAGACCAGCTACCGCCTGGGGGGGGAGACAGACAGAGAGACAGACAGACAGAGAGAGAGAGACAGACAGACAGAGAGAGAGAGACAGAGAGAGAGAGAGACAGAGAGACAGAGACAGAGAGAGAGAGAGACAGACAGACAGAGACAGAGAGAGAGAGACAGAGAGAGAGACAGAGAGACAGAGAGACAGAGAGACACAGAGAGAGAGAGACAGAGACAGAGAGAGAGACAGAGAGACAGAGAGACAGAGAGAGAGAGAGAGAGAGAGAGACAGACAGAGACACAGAGATCAACCTCTGTTAAAGTTCCTGTTTGTTCCAGATATAAATCATTGCAGGTCTGTGTTTCAACAGAGTGAAGATCCTGTTATCATATCTCTAGATCTAGATCTAGAGATATGATAACAGTATATAGATCCAGGTATCATGTTAAACTAGAGAACCTGATGGATCCATCGGTACCAACCAGGTCAGACCAGCTGGTCATGAAGGAGTTAAATAACGCTCTGAACTAACACTAAATGTTGGAGAGGAAAAACTGTCATGTCTGTTTCCACAGGGGTCCCTTGACCTGTGACCTCCAGATGTGTTCATGATAATGGGTTCTCTGGGTAATCCCAATTCACTTTTTAATCAATTGCAAGCCCCACAGTAAAGTTAATTAGAGAATGTGTGTGCGTGTGGTTACCATGCCGACATGTCTGTCGATGTTGAAGATGCGTTTGTTGGAGCCCTGTTCGTAGAGTTTAGACAGAACCAGCTTCTCCACCCCGAACACCACGCCGTCCTTACAGCGGATAGCGATGGCCGTGCTGCACGCACACGCACACGCGCACACACACACACACACAGTTTACATGTATGTGTATATTGCTAGCTGTGTGTGTTGATCTGAAAAGATGTTGTCTGGGCGTGTTGATCTGAACAGATGTTCTCTGGGTGTGTTGATCTGAACAGATGTTGTCTGGGTGTGTTGATCTGAACAGATGTTGTCTGGGTGTGTTGATCTGAACAGATGTTCTCTGGGTGTGTTGATCTGAACAGATGTTGTCTGGGTGTGTTGATCTGAACAGATGTTCTCTGGGTGTGTTGATCTGAACAGATGTTGTCTGGGTGTGTTGATCTGAACAGATGTTCTCTGGGTGTGTTGATCTGAACAGATGTTCTCTGGGTGTGTTGATCTGAACAGATGTTGTCTGGGTGTGTTGATCTGAACAGATGTTCTCTGGGTGTGTTGATCTGAACAGATGTTGTCTGGGTGTGTTGATCTGAACAGATGTTGTCTGGGTGTGTTGATCTGAACAGATGTTCTCTGGGTGTGTTGATCTGAACAGATGTTGTCTGGGTGTGTTGATCTGAACAGATGTTCTCTGGGTGTGTTGATCTGAACAGATGTTGTCTGGGTGTGTTGATCTGAACAGATGTTCTCTGGGTGTGTTGATCTGAACAGATGTTCTCTGGGTGTGTTGATCTGAACAGATGTTGTCTGGGTGTGTTGATGAATGAATGAAAAGGTTTACTGAGAGATGAAGATGACTGATCCATCATCATCATCATCATCTCTACATACAGCGTCCTGATTGGTCCCCTGTCTGAGTCATGTGACCGGTCTCTAGTTACCTGCTATTCTCTACGGCCTTCATGGCGTACTCCACCTGGAACACCCGCCCATCTGGAGAGAAGGTGGAGGCAGACAGGTCGTACTGCAGGACAGACAGGTAGAGAGACAGACAGACAGGTAGAGAGACAGACAGACAGGTAGAGACAGGTAGAGACAGAGAAAACTTGAAGTTAGCGGGTAACATATTAATATTTGTACAAAAGTGATAAAATAACATGAAGCCATCCATTAATTCATACATTACAGTATGTATAGATGTAGGATGAATTCATACATTACAGTATGTATAGATGTAGGATGAATTCATACATTACAGTATGTATAGATGTAGGATGAATTCATACATTACAGTATGTATAGACGTAGGATGAATTCATACATTACAGTATGTATAGATGTAGGATGAATTCATACATTACAGTATGTATAGACGTAGGATGAATTCATACATTACAGTATGTATAGATGTAGGATGAATTCATTTAAGACTGAACACAAATCAACTGTAATAACATCTCAAATGGATCTTTCCCGCGTTTCCGAGAGTCTAGTTAAAGTGTAAATGAAGAGGAGGTGCAGGTGCTGGGTGGATTTCATGGAGCTGTGGACTGTTTCAGTTCTAACGGTGATTTTTATGAACATCAAGTGTTTTTATGTGATGAAATAAAGCCCGATTGAATCAAAACAACTAATAAGGTTCATAAAACGTGTTAGAAATCTTCTTGAAGGGGTTAAACGTCAGCTAACACGCAAAACAACTTCAATGTGAACCTTTCTAGAGGGAGTCTGGCATCACAGAGCTAACTGTTAGCATCACAGAGCTAACATGGATCTAACTTATGACTCGTGAAGGGTTAGGGTTCATCTCCCACAGCCCGCCACTGAATACAGTCACAGCCCGCCACTGAATACAGTCACAGCCCGCCACTGAATACAGTCACAGCCCGCCACTGAATACAGTCACAGCCCGCCACTGAATACAGTCACAGCCCGCCACTGAATATAGTCACAGCCCGCCACTGAATACACAGCCCGCCACTGAATACAGTCACAGCCCGCCACTGAATACAGTCACAGCCCGCCACTGAATACAGTCACAGCCCGCCACTGAATACAGTCACAGCCCGCCACTGAATACAGTCACAGCCCGCCACTGAATACAGTCACAGCCCGCCACTGAATACACAGCCCGCCACTCGCTGAATATAGTGTTAGCTGAGTTAGCTGAGTTAGCTGTGTTAGCTGTGTTAGCTGAGTTAGCTGTGTTAGCTGTGTTAGCTGTGTTAGCTGAGTTAGCTGTGTTAGCTGAGTTAGCTGTGTTAGCTGAGTTAGCTGAGTTAGCTGTGTTAGCTGTGTTAGCTGAGTTAGCTGTGTTAGCTGAGTTAGCTGAGTTAGCTGAGTTAGCTGTGTTAGCTGAGTTAGCTGTGTTAGCTGAGTTAGCTGAGTTAGCTGTGTTAGCTGTGTTAGCTGAGTTAGCTGTGTTAGCTGAGTTAGCTGAGTTAGCTGAGTTAGCTGTGTTAGCTGTGTTAGCTGAGTTAGCTGTGTTAGCTGTGTTAGCTGAGTTAGCTGTGTTAGCTGTGTTAGCTGAGTTAGCTGTGTTAGCTGTGTTAGCTGAGTTAGCTGTGTTAGCTGAGTTAGCTGAGTTAGCTGAGTTAGCTGAGTTAGCTGAGTTAGCTGTGTTAGCTGAGTTAGCTGAGTTAGCTGTGTTAGCTGAGTTAGCTGTGTTAGCTGAGTTAGCTGTGTTAGCTGAGTTAGCTGTGTTAGCTGAGTTAGCTGTGTTAGCTGTGTTAGCTGAGTTAGCTGAGTTAGCTGTGTTAGCTGAGTTAGCTGTGTTAGCTGTGTTAGCTGAGTTAGCTGTGTTAGCTGAGTTAGCTGTGTTAGCTGAGTTAGCTGTGTTAGCTGAGTTAGCTGAGTTAGCTGTGTTAGCTGAGTTAGCTGAGTTAGCTGAGTTAGCTGTGTTAGCTGTGTTAGCTGAGTTAGCTGAGTTAGCTGTGTTAGCTGAGTTAGCTGTGTTAGCTGAGTTAGCTGAGTTAGCTGAGTTAGCTGTGTTAGCTGAGTTAGCTGAGTTAGCTGTGTTAGCTGAGTTAGCTGAGTTAGCTGAGTTAGCTGTGTTAGCTGAGTTAGCTGAGTTAGCTGAGTTAGCTGTGTTAGCTGAGTTAGCTGTGTTAGCTGAGTTAGCTGAGTTAGCTGAGTTAGCTGTGTTAGCTGAGTTAGCTGAGTTAGCTGTGTTAGCTGAGTTAGCTGTGTTAGCTGAGTTAGCTGAGTTAGCTGTGTTAGCTGAGTTAGCTGTGTTAGCTGAGTTAGCTGAGTTAGCTGAGTTAGCTGTGTTAGCTGTGTTAGCTGAGTTAGCTGAGTTAGCTGTGTTAGCTGTGTTAGCTGAGTTAGCTGTGTTAGCTGTGTTAGCTGAGTTAGCTGAGTTAGCTGTGTTAGCTGAGTTAGCTGTGTTAGCTGTGTTAGCTGAGTTAGCTGTGTTAGCTGAGTTAGCTGAGTTAGCTGTGTTAGCTGAGTTAGCTGTGTTAGCTGAGTTAGCTGAGTTAGCTGTGTTAGCTGTGTTAGCTGAGTTAGCTGAGTTAGCTGTGTTAGCTGTGTTAGCTGAGTTAGCTGAGTTAGCTGAGTTAGCTGTGTTAGCTGAGTTAGCTGAGTTAGCTGAGTTAGCTGTGTTAGCTGAGTTAGCTGTGTTAGCTGAGTTAGCTGTGTTAGCTGAGTTAGCTGAGTTAGCTGTGTTAGCTGTGTTAGCTGAGTTAGCTGTGTTAGCTGAGTTAGCTGAGTTAGCTGAGTTAGCTGAGTTAGCTGAGTTAGCTGTGTTAGCTGAGTTAGCTGAGTTAGCTGTGTTAGCTGAGTTAGCTGTGTTAGCTGAGTTAGCTGAGTTAGCTGAGTTAGCTGAGTTAGCTGTGTTAGCTGAGTTAGCTGAGTTAGCTGAGTTAGCTGAGTTAGCTGAGTTAGCTGTGTTAGCTGAGTTAGCTGAGTTAGCTGTGTTAGCTGTGTTAGCTGAGTTAGCTGAGTTAGCTGAGTTAGCTGTGTTAGCTGTGTTAGCTGAGTTAGCTGAGTTAGCTGAGTTAGCTCCCTGCTAGCTAGCCGTTAGCTGTGACTCAGCAGCTAGCAGGCAGAGCTTCTATCGGAGCTGGTTTTCAGAGTAAAGGTTCTAGTCAGTATCGGGTTGAGATGGAGAGACAGGAGACAGGAGACAGGAGACAGGAGACAGGAGACAGGAGACAGGAGACAGGAGACAGGCTCACCCCGGTCCCGATAGAACTCATCTTCACTCAGCGTGTTGATCCTGTGAACTGCTGAACAGCCTGCTACTAACTTCCGGTTACACTTCCTGTTACACTTCCGGTCACAATCTGCGCTCATATACGACCTTCCGGTGGCAGCCTCCACAATAAAAGCCTGACACTAATTAACAATAATTTCACCACCAGCTCCATTTAGTCGCTGTTGACTGTCATCAGCTATATAGACACACACATATATATATATACACATATATATATATATGTGTATATGTGTGTATATATATATACACACATATATATATATATGTGTATATATGTGTGTATATATATATATATACACACATATATATATGTGTGTATATATGTGTATATGTGTGTATATATATATACACACATATATATATATATACACACATATATATATATATGTGTGTATATATATATATACACATATACACATATATATATATATGTGTATATACAGACGTAGGCAAAATTGTTGGTACCCTTCCGTTAAAGAAAGAAAAACCAACAATGGTCACTGAAATAACTTGAAACTGACAAAAGTAATGATAAATAAAAATTCACTGAAAATGAACTAATGAAAATCAGATATTGTTTTTGAATTATGGTTCAGCAGAATCATTTAAAAAAACAAACTAATGAAACTGGCCTAGACAAAAATGATGGTACCCTTAACTTAATATTTAGTTGCACAACCTTTTGAGGCAATCACTGCATCAAGTGATTTCTGTAACTCTCAATGAGACTTCTGCACCTGTCGACAGGTATGTTGGCCCACTCCTCGTGAGCAAACTGCTCCAGCTGTCTCAGGTTTGAAGGGTGCCTTCTCCAGACTGCATGTTTCAGCTCCTTCCACAGATGTTCAATAGGATTTAGATCAGGGCTCATAGAAGGCCACTTCAGAATAGTCCAATGTTTAGTTCTTAGCCATTCTTGGGTGTTTTTAGCTGTGTTTTGGGTCATTATCCTGTTTGAGGACCCATGACCTGCAACTGAGACCAAGCTTTCTGACACTGGGCAGCACATTTCGCTCCAGAATGCCTTGATAGTCTTGAGATTTCATTGCATCCTGCACAGATTCAAGACACCCTGTGCCAGATGCAACAAAGCAGCCCCATAACATAACCGAGCCTCCTCCATGTTTCACATTAGGTACAGTGTTCTTTTCTTTGGATGCTTCATCTCTTCGTCTGTGAACATAGAGCTGATGTGACTTGCCAAAAAGCTCCAGTTTTGTCTCATCTGTCCAAAGGACATTCTCCCAGAAGCTTTGTGGCTTGTCAATATGCATTTTGGAAAATTCCAGTCTCGCTTTTTTATGATTTGGTGTCATCCTCGGTTGTCTTCCATTAAGTCCACTTTGGCTCAAACAGTGACGGATGGTGCGATCTGACACTGATGTACCTTGACCTTGGAGTTCACCTCTAATCTCTTTGGAAGTTGTTCTGGGCTCTTTGGTTACCATTCGTATTATCCGTCTCTTCAATATGTCATCAATTTTCCCCTTGCGGCCACGTCCAGGGAGGTTGGCTACAGTCCCATGGACCTTAAACTTCTGAATAATATGTGCAGCTGTAGTCACAGGAACATCAGGCTGCTTGGAGATGGTCTTATAGCCTTTACCTTTAACATGAAGGTCTATAATGTTCTTTCTGATCTCCTGAGACAACTCTCTCCTTAGCTTTCTGTGGTCTATGTTCAGTGTGGTACACACCATGATGCCAAACAGCACAGTGACTACTTTTCACCTTTTAAATAGGCAGACTGACTGATTACAAGTTTGAAGATACCTGTGATGCTATTTACAGGACACACCTTAGTTTAACATGTCCCTATGGTCAAACTATTTTACATCTTTTCTAGGGGTACCATCATTTTTGTCTAGGCCAGTTTCATTAGTTTGTTTTTTAAAATGATTCTGTTGAACCACAATTCAAAAACAATATCTGATTTTCATTAGTTCATTTTCAGTAAATTTTTATTTATTATTACTTTTGTCAGTTTCAAGTTATTTCAGTGACCATTGTGGGTTTTTCTCTCTTTAACGGAACGTTACCAACAACTTTGCCTACATCTGTATATACACACATATATATATATATATATATATGTGTGTATATACATACAATATTAACTTGATTACTGACACTTTGAGCACAAACATTGACACTTTCAGTTACTGTATATGCGTAGCGTTCATTAGTGGAACTTTATTACGAGCTACCTGTCAACAAATATAACATCCACCTCACTAATGGTTCCAATAAAACATGATCACACAGCACAAAGAGACAACTATGGGAACTCTGAGCCATCACTACAGTATTCCAGTAAGAAGCCTCGTTTTGATCCGCCCCTTTTGCCTGTTTTATTTGTTTTTGTTTTGTTTATTTAATTTAGCTCATTAGAAACAATGAGAGAAAGTAGACCTACAAACCGGATGCATTAAAGCACAATTAGGACAAAGAGAGTAAAAAGCATCCTGTGCTCCTCTCACATCTGACTTCTTCTACCTGTTTGGATTATTCTGTTCAGTATCATGGAATAAAGCAACGGACTAATGTTCCACTACAGCAGGCTGAGCAGGAATAACAACTGGTGAGTGAAACATCCACATTTAGTCTCCTAACAGCGTATAATTAACACGCGAGAGCTCAGGTATATTCTAAAGGTTCAGGTATATTCTTCCTCCCAGTAAACCCGCCCCTCCAGCTCTCCTGTCCAATCAGAGGGCTTCTCCTCCCAGTAAACCCGCCCCTCCAGCCCTCCTGTCCAATCAGAGGGCTTCTCCTCCCAGTAAACCCGCCCCTCCAGCCCTCCTGTCCAATCAGAGGGCTTCTCCTCCCAGTAAACCCACCCCTCCAGCCCTCCTGTCCAATCAGAGGGCTTCTCCCAGTAAACCCGCCCCTCCAGCCCTCCTGTCCAATCAGAGGGCTTCTCCCAGTAAACCCCCCCCTCCAGCCCTCCTGTCCAATCAGAGAGCTTCTCCCAGTAAACCCACCCCTCCATCTCTCCTGTCCAATCAGAGGGCTTCTCCCAGTAAACCCGCCCCTCCAGCCCTCCTGTCCAATCAGAGGGCTTCTCCTCCCAGTAAACCCACCCCTCCAGCCCTCCTGTCCAATCAGAGGGCTTCTCCCAGTAAACCCCCCCCTCCAGCCCTCCTGTCCAATCAGAGGGCTTCTCCTCCCAGTAAACCCCCCCCTCCAGCCCTCCTGTCCAATCAGAGGGCTTCTCTTCCCAGTGAACCGCTGACACAGACGGTTTGTAAGAAAAGTGTCCGTAGAGTTTTATTGAGTCTCAGGATGACCACGGTGGATTACAGAGCTGCTGAACTTTAACGTTTCATAAATCATCTGTTTTTATTTCTCCATCTTGGATCAGAAATGGAAGCTTTGGTCACATAAGAGTGAAAAACATTCGTATACAGTGCACTTTAAAAAATAATGAAACGGGTTTAAACTTTACAGGAACTGAAGCGGAGCGTCTGATCGACGGTAAGGCAAACAGACGGAGCTCCATGGCAACCAACAGAAGAACAAGCTACAGTTAGTGATGA
>JAUPFX010000016.1:425876-438376 GCA_036937225.1 Sebastes paucispinis | reverse complement strand
TACTGCTACTACTGCTGCTGCTACTGCTGCTGCTGCTACTGCTACTGCTGCTACTGCTACTACTAGTACTGCTACTACTACTACTGCTGATGCTGCTGCTACTACTGCTGCTGCTACTACTGCTGCTACTACTACTGCTGCTGCTACTGCTGCTGCTGCTGCTGCTACTGCTGCTACTACTGCTGCTACTACTAGTACTGCTACTGCTGCTACTACTACTACTGCTGCTGCTGCTACTGCTACTACTACTGATGCTACTGCTGCTGCTGCTACTACTGCTGCTACTACTACTGCTGCTACTGCTGTTGCTACTACTGCTGCTACTACTACTGCTGCTACTACTGCTACTACTAGTACTGCTACTGCTGCTACTACTACTACTGCTGCTACTGCTACTACTACTGATGCTGCTGCTACTGCTGCTACTGCTACTACTGCTGCTGCTACTGCTGCTACTACTACTGCTGCTACTACTGCTGTTGCTACTACTACTGCTGCTGCTACTACTGCTGCTGCTACTACTGCTGCTCCTGCTACTACTACTGCTACTACTGCTGCTACTACTGCTACTGCTGCTGCTGCTACTGCTGCTGCTGCTGCTACTACTACTGCTGCTGCTACTACTACTGCTACTACTGCTGTTGCTACTACTACTGCTGCTGCTGCTACTGCTGCTGCTACTACTGCTGCTGCTACTGCTGTTGCTACTACTACTGCTGCTGCTGCTACTGCTACTACTACTGCTGCTGCTACTGCTACTACTGCTGCTGCTACTACTGCTGCTGCTGCTACTACTGCTGCTGCTACTACTGCTGCTGCTACTACTGCTACTACTGCTACTACTACAGTAACTAAGAGGAGTACTTCCTTGTTCTCTGTTACCTTGGCGTGTTTGAGCTCCAGCTCTGCCAGCTCCACCAGGTTCTTCCTGAACGCCGCCACTCGTCTCGTCTTGAAGTCGATGAGCTCTGAGTCCAGAACAGAGTCCATGTTAGATACCACAGCGGGGGGGGGGGGGCAGTAGAAGTATGAAAGACGTGTTTTGTCGTAGCAGTAGAGGTAAAAGGAGTCCGTGGACTCGGCTGACCTTGCTTGGCGGACTCGGAGATCTTCTCAAACTTGTGGCAGCAGAGCTGCTGGCTGGTCTCGGCCTGCAGGACGTCTCTGTTCTTGGCTCGGGCTTTGTCCAGAGCCTTGTTGGCGTTCTCGTAGTCCACAAGAGACCGGCTCCTCCGGTACAGCAGGTCCTGCAGCCGGTCATAAGATTACACATTTAAGTCAACTCCTCTTTAACATCTGATTAATAAAATGTTTTCATTCCACCGTCCCGCTGCCACTACTACTCATCATTCCGTTTTGTGTTGTTAATTGATTTACAATAATAAATATATAAATATATACATACATTTACATAAAGCAGCATATTTGTCCATTTCCATGTCGATAAGAGGATTAAATACTTGACTGATCTCCCTTTAAGGTTCATTTAGAACTGATAGAATATGTGAGATTAATCGTGGACAATCTTGTGATTAGTCATGAATCAATATTTTAATTATTATTGTCGGCCCTAGAAATGATATATTGTGTTTTTAAAGAGTTCCGTCTCCAGTAGGAACCAATGGGCTTGGAGCTGAGAGCCTCAGACAGGAAGTCAGACCGTATTGAGAGATGGACTAACACACTGCTCACCTTTGCAGCCTGCGACTCTCTCAGGTAATACTTCAGCAGGTCGGCCAGCTTCAGGTCTTCATCTGCTGCAACTCGAGCTTCAATTTTCTGTGAAACAACGACAGAAAGCTTCACTAGTCTCACTGTGTACAGAACCACCCACTGATGTGGACTTTATATGGACCCTAAACCAGGACCTTCATCGTTGACATGTGATCTGACAACAAACATACCCTCGTCTTCTCAAACAGCTCCGACACCTTCAGGAAGAACCTGAAACAGAAGAAACAGGAAGCAGATCAACAGGAGGAAGTGATGAATCAATAAATGAAGTGATACCGTCACCAGGGTCAACGTGTTGGTTCGTACTTGCAGAGGTCCGTGGAGTCCTGCGTTCCCAACGCGTAGAGAGACGAGGCGATTCTGTTGATGTCGTCTGCAGCGTCTGAACACAAACACCTGATGTTTAGTCCTACATTTCCCATAGTGCACCTGGATAGAGTGTCCCCTGCCTGGCAAATATTGTGTAAGGGGTCTCATTGGCCTGGCTGGAGGCTGATGTCATTATTGGGGATGCACCGATACCAGTATCGGGTATCGGTTCTGATACTGTGCTCATGTACTCGTACTCGCAAAACAGCTCCGATACAACGGCACCAATACCACTTTACAGCAGCGTGACGTTAACCTCTCGTCACCATCTTTCGGGTCCTCACGGTTGCCGACAACTCCACAGACCCCTGGCTTTCACGTGGGCCGTGGCGCAACGCAGTTGATGCGCACTGAGGACAGTCCACCCCGGTCGACAGTCGCGCCGGGAGCAGGGAGCCCCGTCACGGTGCAGCGAAGTCCGGGCGGGGAGCGCTGTAAAGCTGCAGCCGCGAGCCACCTTCTCCCCGAGCCTTTCCAAGCCGACCTAGAGCCGGTGGCGACGCACCGCCTCGTATGCGGGACTCCACAGCCTGCCGTGTGTCACTCACACCCTCCAGCTGGCTGTTAACGACGGTCTTTAGGCTCAGAGAAGTACTCGTATTGGTACTCGGTATCAGAGAGTACCCAGATGTAAGTACTTGTACTCGGTCTGAAAAACAGTGGTATCGGTGCATCCCTAGTCCTTATAAGCACGGCTCCAGCTGGTGTTTGTGGTGTCCTAACGGTGTATATTAGTCGGCTCTCCTCGGCTGTTTTTAGGGATCGGATCATTGGAATGTGGGGCGGCCGGACGAAGGATATCAGGAAGGACTGTCCCTGTGTTATCTGGTTTCTTTAAACACTTCAAACTGACGAGTCGGTGTCTGTTCAACAGTTAATCTGATTACAGTCTGTAATACCGTTTGTCTTCTACATAATCTAGCGTCACCAGCAGGATTGGAAGCAGACGGGCTACGGGCTGCTGGCAACGCGACTGTGAGGCATCATCTTTCCATTATAAAATGAGCTGGGATCTTACTTTTGTGTGAGCGGATCATTCTGTCCGATTTGGCCGACGCGTCTTTCACTCTGTTGTGATATTCTAACAGAAACGTCTTCTCGTGCTCGAAGAAGTCGTCCACGTCCTGCAAACAGACAAACAAGAAATACAGATGAAACCCGACAAACGTGAAACTGTGAAGCTCAGGTAGAAGATCAGAAAGGTCACCTTGACTCCGGCCACCAGGACGCCGTCCGCCGACTTCACCACGTTCTTAAAGAAATCCTCCAGCTTCTCCTTTTTGTTCTTCCCTCGGACACTCAGCTGTCAAGAGAGGAGAGGTCAGAGGTCACACTACGACAACAACATGAACTGTACACGCAGCGGAATCACAACATTAAACCGTCTCCAGCTTCTGTTAGAACTGATCCTTTCTAGGACTTCCGGTGTGGCGCTGAAGCAGATGGCTGCTCGAAAGAACCTCTCCCAATCAGTGGGTTTTAATCCCCTTGTACAAACTTGAGATGTCAAATTAAACTGAAATATAACATGGAAGGGGAAAAGCAAAAAAAGGGTAAAGGTAAAACTGGCTCCAGACGCGAGAAAGGTGAAATAGCAGAGGAAATCTACGGCGATGAAGAAAGTCACGGGAACAACGGTGAGACAGGGAAAGCTAACGAAGCGCTAGCTAGCTCGGACATGCAGGCCATCTACAATGAGATCCGGGCGCTCAGATCGGATCTTAAAAGTGATTAAATGAATTCCCACTCACGTTTTGTGAAGACAAAAAGAAAGAGCTGAACGAGTTTAGGGGAGAAATCAACCAGAAACTCAAAGAAGCTACAAGTGACCTGCAGGCCACCAAAGTCAAAGTGGCGGAGGCGGAACAACGCATCGCCGGTATTGAAGAACGGGACGCAGCGGCGAGAGAGGCTCTTATTCAGACGATGGAGACTCAAGAGGCTCTGCAGGCTAAGCTAACTGATTTAGAAGCTCTTTCTCGCCAGAACAACCTCGGCATATACGGCGTGCCGGAGGGATCTGAGGGGAACAACCTACCGGAGTTTGTGACAAAGCTTATAAAGTCGGAGCTTGGCCCGCCGATAACGGAGATGGACCTCGGAATACAGCGCTGTCCCCGGGCTCTCGCTCCAAAGCCTCCAAGCGATGCACCACCAAGATCACTGGTGATCTGCTTCCTCGAGTTCAGAATGAAAGAGCAGATAATGCATACTGCTTAGAGAAAGACAGATGTCCGTTACGACGGGAAGAGGATCTATTTTCATCAAGATTATCCTTCCGACATTTTCAAGAAAAGGAAGGCATACGTGGAAATACTGACGGAACTTAAAGCCAAAGGAATCCGTTTCCAAACGCCACATCCAGCCAAACTGAAGGGGTTCTTTGACAGCGGTACCCACGCCTACGAGATCGCGGTAGAAGCGGCTAAAGACTTGAAGAAGAGAGGATTCTCCATAGGAACCGTCAAGGAGCTCGACTCTGCAGCAGTGAAACAGCGGAGACTAGCAACGTGGGAGAAGGCAGGTGCGGGCTGCCGGGCTGTGGACCGAGAGCAGATACGGGAGAGACTACGGAGTTTTCAACGCCCCCCCCCCCCTCCCCCCGGGAATATTCGGCGCTGACGAGTGATACGTTGAAGGGTAATTATAACGGGGCTTATCGGTAAGTGGACGGAGCCATACACCTCCACGATGAGTCACTTGAATGACGGCCCAGTTCTGAGTAGACTGACAGTGATACCGGGGCGTTAACACTGCTTCACTAAACAACACAGACAAAGTCATATTGGTTTAAACTAAGAGGTCACTCTGCTATTTTACTTTTAGCCAGTTTATTAAGGTACTTAATATCATTTCTCCTGGAGCCTGCCTAGCTGAATCTTTATACTGGCCACATGGGAACAGTTGTGAACATTACTGGTGCAGAGTATTCTCTGTTGCACTGACGGGAGGCCCTCGATGGACTCACTCTCAATGTGAGGATTTATTCAAACCTCGGACTTGCAAGTCTTTTTCTTTTCTTTGTTGCATGTACTTGTTCTATTATGATGGTTCATATACATTCACTGGCCACTTTATTAGGTACACCTTGCTAGTACCGGGTGGTCTTCATCTGCTTCAAGGTTGGACGTGTTGTGCGTTCAGAGATGGTATTCTGCATACCTTGGTTGTAATGAGTGGTTATGTGAGTTCCTGTTGCCTTTCTATCATCTCCAACCACTCTGCCCATTCTCCTCTGACATCAACAAGGCATTTCCGTCCACACAACCCCGCTCACTGGATCTGTTCTCTTGTTGGGACCATTCTCTGTAAACCCTAGAGATGGTTGTAGTGAAAATCCCAGTAGATCAGCAGTTTAATACTCAGACCAGCCCGTCTGGCACCAACAACCATGCCACGTTCAAAGTCACTTAAATCCCCTTTCTTCCCCATTCTGATGCTCGGTTTGAACTTCAGCAAGTCGCCTTCACCACGTCTAGATGACGTAATGCATCGAGCTGCTGCCATGTGATTGGCTGATTAGTTATTTGTGTTAACAAGCAATTGAACAGGTGTGCCTAATAAAGTGGTCTGTGAGTGTATATTGTTCATTGTCATGGGTTAGGTTACACAAGTGCACAGGATTTTAATTGAACATATGCATTTACAGGACTACAAGATAGTTACACTTAATGTCAATGGGTTGCATTGTGGGTAGGTAGGTGGGTTGCATTGTGGGTAGGTAGGTGGGTTGCATTGTGGGTAGGTAGGTGGGTTGCATTGTGGGTAGGTAGCTAGGTGGGTAGCTAGGAAGCTAAACTAATGTTTAGTTTCTGAAGGTAAATTGTGCTCAGGTGATGAAGTCAAACAGGTGTGAGTGTTTACAGAACATCCAGCTCTAGAGTCAACAGATCTCATGATCACACCTGATCTCACCTGAGTGGATTTTACACTTTGGCTCAGAAAACAGGAGCAGAGTGAGACCTCTCACTGTTGCTCTGTTTAAAGTTCACCTGCTCACTGGTGAGCTTCACCTGGATGGACACCTGTAGTGTCAGCAGTGACTGGAGGTGTGAGAAGTGTCAGCAGTGACTCACGTCCTGGTTGTACTCCAGGAAGACGTGGAAGTTGAGGTCTTTCCTGAGGACAGGATGAGCCGCCACGCGACACAGGAAGACCTCGTGCATGGCGACAGTCTTCTTAAAGATGGCCAGGTACTCTCTGAAAACACAAGGTGTGATCATCAGGTAGGCAGGCAGGTAGGTAGGCAGGCAGGTAGCTAGGCAGGTAGGTAGGTAGGCAGGTAACTAGGCAGGTAGGTAGGTAGGCAGGTAACTAGGCAGGTAGGTAGGTAGGTAGGTAGGTAGGCAGGTAGGTAGCCAGGTTGGTAAGTAGGTAGGTAGGTAGGTAGGCAGGTAGGTAGGTAGGTAGGTAGGTAGGTAAGTAGGTAGGTACGCAGGTAGGTAGGTAGGTAGGTAGGTAGGTAGGTAGCCAGGTTGGTAAGTAGGTAGGTAGGCAGGTAGGTAGGTAGGTAGGTAGGTAGGTAGGTAGGTAGGTAGGTAGGTAGGTAGGTAGGTAGGCAGGTAGGTAGGTAGGCAGGTAGGTAGGCAGGTAGGTAGGTAGGCAGGTAGGTAGGTAGGTAGGTAGGTAGGTAGGCAGGTAGGTAGGTAGGCAGGTAGGTAGGCAGGTAGGTAGGTAGGCAGGTAGGTAGGTAGGTAGGTAGGCAGGTAGGTAGCCAGGTTGGTAAGTAGGTAGGTAGGTAGGTAGGCAGGTAGGTAAGTAGGTAGGTAGGCAGGTAGGTAGGTAGGTAGGTAGGTAGGTAGGTAGGTAGGTAGGTAGGTAGCCAGGTTGGTAAGTAGGTAGGTAGGCAGGTAGGTAGGCAGGTAGGTAGGTAGGTAGGTAGGTAGGTAGGTAGGTAGGTAGGCAGGTAGGTAGGTAGGTAGGTAGGTAGGTAGGTAGGTAGGTAGCCAGGTTGGTAAGTAGGTAGGCAGGCAGGTAGGTAGGTAGGTAGGTAGGTAGGTAGGTAGGTAGGTAGGTAGGTAGGTAGGTAGGTAGCCAGGTTGGTAAGTAGGTAGGCAGGTAGGTAGGTAGGTAGGTAGGTAGGTAGGTAGGTAGGTAGGTAGGTAGGTAGGTAGGCAGGTAGGTAGGTAGGCAGGTAGGTAGGCAGGTAGGTAGGTAGGCAGGTAGGTAGGTAGGTAGGTAGGTAGGTAGGTAGGTAGGCAGGTAGGTAGGTAGGCAGGTAGGTAGGGAAGGACTCACGCCTCCAGCTCTTGCTTCATCTTAGTGAACTCCTCCTTCGTCATGGATCCTTCTCCTTCTCCCAGTTTCTGCAGCTTCTCTCTGGACGCATCAAAGTCTGGTCTGGGAGGCGCGGGGGGGATCTACACAACATCACCATCATCATCATCATCAGTGTGTGTGTGTGTGTGTGTGTGTGTGTGTGTGTGTGTGTGTGTGTGGTTCTCACGATGTATCCTGCGTACTCTTCGTTCTCAACGAAGGAGTCGTGCAGCCAGATGAACTCTTCGTGCTGTCGGACCACTGAGAACTCGTTCTGCTTGAAGTTGGGCAGCGTGCTCTGAGGAAACAGGAAGTACATCATCACTACGCTACTCACATCAGGTCTCAGAGGACGGAGGCGTTTTACCAGATTACACCTGAACACAACATGATAGAACTCAATGGATCCTCCGTACGTTAGCTGTTAGCTCCCTTATTAAGCATTCTGCCCACCGGCTGCTAACAGCTAACAGCTAGCAGCTAACACCTAGCAGCTAGCAGCAAGCAGCAAGCAGCTAGCAGCTAACACCTAGCAGCTAACACCTAGCAGCTAACACCTAGCAGCTAACACCTAGCAGCTAACACCTAGCAGCTAACACCTAGCAGCTAGCAGCTAACACCTAGCAGCTAACAGCTAGCAGCTAGCAGCTAACACCTAGCAGCTAACAGCTAGCAGCTAACACCTAGCAGCTAACACCTAGCAGCTAGCAGCTAACACCTAGCAGCTAACAGCTAGCAGCTAACACCTAGCAGCTAGCATCTAACACCTAGCAGCTAACACCTAGCAGCTAACACCTAGCAGCTAGCAGCTAACACCTAGCAGCTAACACCTAGCAGCTAGCATCTAACACCTAGCAGCTAGCAGCTAACACCTAGCAGCTAGCAGCTAACACCTAGCAGCTAACACCTAGCAGCTAGCAGCTAACACCTAGCAGCTAACAGCTAGCAGCTAACACCTAGCAGCTAGCATCTAACACCTAGCAGCTAACACCTAGCAGCTAACACCTAGCAGCTAGCAGCTAACACCTAGCAGCTAACACCTAGCAGCTAGCATCTAACACCTAGCAGCTAGCAGCTAACACCTAGCAGCTAGCAGCTAACACCTAGCAGCTAACACCTAGCAGCTAGCAGCTAACACCTAGCAGCTAGCAGCTAACACCTAGCAGCTAACATCTAGCAGCTAGCAGCTAACACCTAGCAGCTAGCAGCTAACACCTAGCAGCTAACACCTAGCAGCTAGCAGCTAACACCTAGCAGCTAACACCTAGCAGCTAACACCTAGCAGCTAGCAGCTAACACCTAGCAGCTAACACCTAGCAGCTAGCAGCTAACACCTAGCAGCTAGCAGCTAACACCTAGCAGCTAACACCTAGCAGCTAGCAGCTAACACCTAGCAGCTAACACCTAGCAGCTAACACCTAGCAGCTAGCAGCTAACACCTAGCAGCTAGCAGCTAACACCTAGCAGCTAACACCTAGCAGCTAACACCTAGCAGCTAGCAGCTAACACCTAGCAGCTAGCAGCTAGCCAGTTTCAAAGTGTCCCCTTTAGTCTCTGAGACAGAGACACACAAAGAGTCTGACCTTGGTGTGGACGGTGAACTTGACCTTGTCTCGCTCACTCAGAGCGTCGGAGATGTCCACCTGCAGCGTGGCGTCCGTCTGGAGGTCCACGTTGACCGCCCGCGGCTGCAGAGAGACCACAGAGACCACATATCCCATGATGCACCACACCCACTAATCAGCTGCTTAACATAACACAGTGATGATGATATAATGTGACATCACAATATATGAGCTGTAATTATCTAACTGTCAAATATCATCAAGATGAAATACAACGACTCTACAGAGAGAACTATGAAGATGATTCAATCTAATGAATATAATAAAATGATTATATTACATATATTTCTTTATATTATAGTACTATAGAGGACGGTTTCAGTCTGACACATCTTTATATTCTATATATATATATAGTTATTTCTATGCTAGCCCTTCCAGTCACCAGCAAATAGTGGATCTATTCCAGCTCTCTCTGCACATGACCAGCCATCAGTCTCACATATAGACCGTCCTGTGAAGCTCACATTAACACGTGCACCACGGTACATACACACACACACACACACACACATTATATATCATATCTCTCCCTCTCCTCTGTCACTATTAATAATATAGATAACATAATATAACATTATATAATACACCTCTACATACTTGTAAACAGATCCTGAGTCATTAATAGTTTTGTATAAATATATATTTAAATAAATACATAGTGTATAGATAGATAATAAACAGTTGACTCTGTCGTGGTACGCCACGTTAACCCGGTGGTACGCCACGTTAACCCGGTGGTACGGCACGTTAACCCGGTGGTACACCACGGTGGTACCGGTGGTACACCACGTTAACCCGGTGGTACGGCACGTTAACCCGGTGGTACACCACGGTGGTACCGGTGGTACGCCACGTTAACCCGGTGGTACGGCACGTTAACCCGGTGGTACACCACGGTGGTACCGGTGGTACACCACGTTAACCCGGTGGTACGCCACGGTGGTACGCCACGGTGGTACCGGTGGTACGCCACGTTAACCCGGTGGTACCGGTGGTACACCATGTAAACCCGGTGATACGCCATGTTAACCCGGTGGTATTCCATGTAAACCCGGTGGTACGCCGTGGTACCGGTGGTACACCATGTTAACCCGGTGGTACACCATGTTAACCCGGTGGTACTCCATGTGAACCCGGTGGTACTCCATGTGAACCCGGTGGTACGCCATGTAAACCCGGTGGTACGCCATGTAAACCCGGTGGTACGCCATGTTAACCCGGTGGTACCCCATGTAAACCCGGTGGTACGCTATGTAAACCCGGTGGTACGCCATGTTAACCCGGTGGTACGCCATGTTAATAACCCGGTGGTACACCATGTAAACCCGGTGGTACGCCATGTAAACCCGGTGGTACGCCATGTTAATCCGGTGGTATTCCACGTTAACCCGGTGGTACGCCGTGGTACCGGTGGTACCCCATGTAAACCCGGTGGTACGCCATGTTAACCCGGTGGTATTCCACGTTAACCTGGTGGTACGCCGTGGTACCGGTGGTACGCCATGTTAACCCGGTGGTACGCCATGTTAACCCGGTGGTACACCATGTAAACCCGGTGGTACGCCATGTAAACCCGGTGGTACGCCATGTTAACCCGGTGGTATTCCACGTTAACCCGGTGGTACGCCGTGGTACCGGTGGTACGCCATGTTAACCCGGTGGTACGCCATGTTAACCCGGTGGTACGCCATGTAAACCCGGTGGTACGCCATGTTAACCCGGTGGTACGCCATGTTAACCCGGTGGTACGCCATGTAAACCCGGTGGTACGCCATGTTAACCCGGTGGTACGCCATGTAAACCCGGTGGTACGCCATGTTAACCTGGTGGTAATCCATGTTAACCAGGTGGTACGCCATGTTAACCCGGTGGTACGCCATGTAAACCCGGTGGTACGCCATGTTAATCCGGTGGTATTCCACGTTAACCCGGTGGTACGCCGTGGTACCGGTGGTACGCCATGTTAACCCGGTGGTACGCCATGTAAACCCGGTGGTACGCCATGTAAACCCGGTGGTACGCCATGTAAACCCGGTGGTACGCCATGTTAACCCGGTGGTACGCCATGTAAACCCGGTGGTACGCCATGTTAACCCGGTGGTAATCCATGTTAACCAGGTGGTACGCCATGTTAACCCGGTGGTACGCCATGTAAACCCGGTGGTACACCATGTTAATCCGGTGGTATTCCACGTTAACCCGGTGGTACGCCGTGGTACCGGTGGTACGCCATGTAAACCCGGTGGTACGCCATGTAAACCCGGTGGTACGCCATGTTAACCTGGTGGTAATCCATGTTAACCAGGTGGTACGCCATGTTAACCCGGTGGTACGCCATGTAAACCCGGTGGTACGCCATGTTAATCCGGTGGTATTCCACGTTAACCCGGTGGTACGCCGTGGTACCGGTGGTACGCCATGTTAACCCGGTGGTACGCCATGTAAACCCGGTGGTACGCCATGTAAACCCGGTGGTACGCCATGTAAACCCGGTGGTACGCCATGTTAACCCGGTGGTACGCCATGTTAACCCGGTGGTAATCCATGTTAACCAGGTGGTACACCATGTTAACCCGGTGGTACGCCATGTAAACCCGGTGGTACACCATGTTAATCCGGTGGTATTCCACGTTAACCCGGTGGTACGCCGTGGTACCGGTGGTACCCCATGTAAACCCGGTGGTACACCATGTTAACCCGGTGGTACGCCATGTTAACCCGGTGGTACGCCATGTAAACCCGGTGGTACGCCATGTTAACCCGGTAGTACGCCATGTTAACCCGGTGGTACGCCATGTAAACCCGGTGGTACGCCATGTTAACCCGGTGGTACGCCATGTTAACCCGGTGGTAATCCATGTTAACCCGGTGGTACGCCATGTAAACCCGGTGGTACGCCATGTTAACCCGGTGGTACGCCATGTTAACCCGGTGGTAATCCATGTTAACCAGGTGGTACGCCATGTTAACCCGGTGGTACGCCATGTAAACCCGGTGGTACGCCATGTTAACCCGGTGGTACGCCATGTAAACCCGGTGGTACGCCATGTAAACCCGGTGGTACGCCATGTTAACCCGGTGGTAATCCATGTTAACCAGGTGGTACACCATGTTAACCCGGTGGTACGCCATGTTAACCCGGTGGTACGCCATGTTAACCCGGTGGTACGCCATGTTAACCCGGTGGTACCCCATGTAAACCCGGTGGTACCCCATGTAAACCCGGTGGTACGCCATGTTAACCCGGTGGTACCCCATGTAAACCCGGTGGTACCCCATGTAAACCCGGTGGTACCCCATGTAAACCCGGTGGTACGCCATGTTAACCCGGTGGTACCCCATGTAAACCCGGTGGTACGCCATGTAAACCCCGTGGTACGCCATGTTAACCCGGTGGTACTCCATGTTAACCCGGTGGTACACCATGTAAACCCGGTGGTACACCACTGGGACCAGTACCACAGACTGGGACCAGTACCACAGACTGAGACCAGTACCACAGACTGGTTC
>JAUPFX010000016.1:418376-420876 GCA_036937225.1 Sebastes paucispinis | reverse complement strand
GATCCAGGTGAAACCCTGCTCCAAGTGTGCCCATGCTCCAGGTATAACCTCGCTCCCGGTGTGGTCCCGCTCCAGGTATGACCTCGCTCCAGGTGAGACCCCGCTCCACGGTTAGCTGCGAGACAAGGAGGCACAAGGACTCCCGGGAAGGAATGAAGTTAGTAACAACATGGACATGGGACATGAGTATATACAGAAGGAGAGGGGAGCTCAGTGTGTCATAGGAAGTTCCTTATGACAGTGTGTCATAGGAAGTCCCCCGGCAGTCTATGCCTATAGCAGCTTAAGTATAAGCGTTATCAAAGAGGAAAGTCTTTAGCCTACTCTTAAATGTAGAGACGGTGTCTGCCTCCCGGACTGAAACTGGGAGCTGGTTCCAGAGAAGAGGAGCTTGATAGCTGAAGGCTCTGGCTCCCATTCTACTTTTGGAGACTCTAGGAACCTCAAGTAACCCTGCATTCTGTGAGCGCAGTGCTCTAGTGGGGTAGTAGGGTACTATGAGCTCTTTAAGATATGATGGGGCCTGACCGTTTAGCGCTTTGTAGGTGAGGAGGACGATTTTAAAATCTATTCTGGATTTTACAGGCAGCCAGTGCAGAGAAGCTAATACAGGCGTAATATGATCTCTTTTTCTAGTTCTAGTCAGTACACGTGCTGCAGCATTCTGGATCAACTGGAGAGTCTTAAGAGACTTATTGGAGCAGCCTGATAATAAAGAATTGCAGTAATCGAGTCTAGAGGTAACAAATGCATGGACTAATTTTTCTGCATCATTTTGACACAGGATGTGCCTGATCTTCGCAATGTTACGTAGATGAAAGAAGGCAGTCCGTGAGGTTTGTTTTATGTGAGAGTTAAAGGACATATCCTGGTCGAAGACAACTCCCAGATTCCTTACGGTGGTGCTGGAGGCCAGGGCAATGCCATCTAAAGTAACTATATCATTAGATAATTTGTTTCGGAGGTGCTCAGGGCCTAGTACAATAACTTCAGTTTTGTCTGAGTTTAACATCAGGAAATTGCAGGTCATCCAGGTTTTTATGTCCTTAAGGCATGCTTGAAGTTTAGTTAACTGGTTTGTTTCGTCTGGCTTGATCGATAGATATAATTGGGTATCATCTGCATAACAATGAAAGTTTATGGAGTGTTTTCTAATAACATTGCCTAAGGGAAGCATATATAAGGTGAATAGAATTGGTCCAAGTACAGAACCCTGTGGAACTCCGTGACTAACTTTGGCGTACATGGAGGACTCATCATTGACATGTACAAACTGAGATCGATCTGATAAATAGGACTTAAACCAACTTAGTGCAGTTCCTTTAATGCCAATTAAATGTTCCAGTCTTTGTAATAGGATGTCATGATCAATGGTGTCGAAAGCAGCACTGAGATCTAGCAAGACAAGTACAGAGACAAGTCCTTTGTCCGATGCCATTAGAAGGTCATTTGTAATTTTCACTAGTGCTGTCTCTGTGCTATGGTGCACTTTAAATCCTGACTGATAATCTTCGAATAAATGATTGTTCTGTAGAAAGTCACACAGCTGACTGGCAACTACTTTCTCGAGTATTTTGGAGGTAAAGGGAAGGTTAGATATAGGTCTATAGTTGGCTAGGACCTCTGGATCAAGAGTGGGCTTTTTAAGAAGAGGTTTAATTACAGCTACTTTAAAGGACTGTGGTACATAGCCTGTTAGTAAAGACACATTGATCATATCCAGTAAAGAGGTGCTAACTAGAGGTAAAACTTCTTTTAGCAGTCTAGTTGGAATAGGGTCTAGGAGACAGGTAGATGATTTAGATGAGGAGATCAGTGAGGTTAATTTGTGGAGATCGATAGGAGAAAAGCAGTCTAAATATATATCAGGTTGTACAGCTGTTTCTAAGGTTCCTAAGTTTGAGGATAAATTGGTACCAGTTGACGGTAGGAGGTGATTCATTTTGTCTCTAATAGTTATGATTTTATCATTAAAGAAACTCATGAAGTCACTACTACTGAGGGTTGTAGGAATACATGGCTCAATAGAGCTGTGACTTTCTGTCAGCCTGGCTACAGTGCTGAATAGAAACCTGGGGTTGTTCTTATTGTTCTCTATTAATGATGAGTAATGGGCTGCTCTGGCATCACAGAGAGCCTTCCTATATGTTTTAAGACTATCTTGCCAGACTAAATGAGATTCTTCCTGTTTGGTGGAACGCCATATCCTTTCCAGTTTCCTCGATGCTTGCTTTAATTTGCGTGTTTGAGGGTTATACCATGGAGCTGACTTCCTTTGTTTTACTAACTTCTTTTTTAGAGGGGCAACAGAATCAAGTGTGACTCGCAGTGAGTCTGTAGCACTATCTACAAGATGATCAATTTGGGTAGGGCTAAAATTAACATACGAGTCCTCTGTTATATTGAGACATGGTATTGAATTTAATGCTGATGGAATCACTTCCTTAAATTTAGCTACAACACTATCGGATAGACATCTAGTGTACACACTTTTATCTAA
>JAUPFX010000016.1:393376-405876 GCA_036937225.1 Sebastes paucispinis | reverse complement strand
CAGTAGTAGTCACTGTTTCTTTGTGTAGTCGTGACGACAGACTCAGAAACATGTCGGTCCATAAATAGAAGCAGCAGGATCAGATTCTCAGCTGGTCTCTGCTTGTGTCTAATGTTAGATAACGTTCCTTATTGTAAGCTAATTGATATCAGCTAATGTTAGCTTATTGATGTTCATATCTAATATATCTAACATGATATGGTGTTTAAAACATGACATTTACGATACCTATTAAAAACCATGTGTCTAATATTGTAAACAGTAAAGCTGATGGCATGTTCCTCTATTAGATCATGTATTGATGTACTTCTACATGCTACTACAGGATGTGAATATGCAGTATGTGTACGTGTACATGTGTATGTGGTGAAGGAGCGGCGGTTGGAGCCGCTCTGTGATTGGTGGAAGCAGAGACGAGGCGGGAGGCGTCAGATCTGCCACAGGCTTTTATTGCAAAGTGGCTTCCTGTGATGTCAGAAACAACGTTCCACGTTAAGGCTCCAGATGTCGTCGTGTTCTTGGTGTTCTTGTTGGTGTTGTGGGGTCGTCTCTCATTGCTGGGGTCAAATCTGCTTCCTGTAGTGTTTCTTTACAAAATAAAAGTGCACTCTAACTAAGTGGTGTGACGGTTACATTCAAACTGAAAGTAAGGCGACGACCAAACAGCTAGAATGACGGCGAAGTCCGACAGGAAATGAGACTGAGGTAAACATGAAGCGGTAGTGTTCTAACCTTCTTCTTCTTCTCCTCCTCCTCTGGATGCATAGACTAACGATAAGGGCACCGGAGAAGAAACAACACGTTACAATAATAAATAAAGTCATATGGAAAAAGCGTCATGACCCGTGTGCTGCAGGAGGCGGAGCTTCGCGGCGCGGCGCTCGCTTCCTTCACGTGTGGCTGCTTCCTTCACATCGACTTTTTGGCAAAACTCTGGCTGAGCGAGAGACAACGTTCCGGTACGGTGATTCTGTTGTTTCTGCCAGGTGAACACAAGTCATGTGGCAACAGACTGGGAGGGGCTTGCATATCATTATGTTAATGAGATATCATATAATTATGCTAATGAGGTCTCATTTCATAATGGTAATGAGATCTATCATCATCATTATGTTAATGTGATCTCATATCATTATGCTAATGAGATCTCATATCATTATGCTAATGAGATCTCATATCATTATGCTAATGAGATCTCCATGTTGGAAAAAAAGCAAAAAGAACAAAAACAAAAGAAATCGTAGAGTCGTGAAGACGTTAACTCCTTCAGGACGCGATACAGAGCAAGCTGCTGAGTGAAGCGGCGGTGTTCAGGTGAGGTCAGGTGCTTCGGTCCGGATGGCACGGCGGTTGGCTTGGCTCCGCTCGGCTCGCCGTCGTGACATCACAGCGGCTTGCCCTCCAGAGACACCACCACGTTCCCGCCCAGCTTCTCAGCCAACGTGGCGCGGTCCTGGATGTCGTCTAGCCCGTTGACCTGCCACTCGTGTTTGATACCTGAGGAGACACACCTGATGTTACTGAGGGGTCACCAATCACACCTGAACAAAACACCATTCACACCCCCAGCAGGTGACATGAGGACTGACCTGTGAACTTCTTCTTGATGGCGTCTTTAGAGCTGGCGTAGATCATCTTGCTCTTCAGCGGAGCGTTCTCTGGAGCCCTGAAACACAACACCAACCGTCAGAACCCACAGTGATGGACCGCTACGGGTTCTACGGGTTCTACGGGTTCTTCAGGTTCTTCAGGTTCTTCAGGATTCTTCAGGGTCCACGTGGATCATTAGTAACCAATGAGGCTGAGAACCGATAAATGGAACCCAAACTCATTTAAATTGTTAGTGTTTAGAACACAAACTCACGACGTGGTTTAACCTGTAGACCGTGGGGGTCTCAGTGCTACTCTACAGTTCTGGTTCTGGTTCATCACTTTGACCTCAAGACAAACAACAACATTATTAATCAGCTGTTTCTTCAAGAGAAAATAAAACTGTGACGCAGCGAGCAGACGCAGAACCAGAACCAGAAGCAGAACCAGAGCTAATGGACGCACCTGAAGTCACGTGTAGCTAAAGTTCTGAAGTACAAAAGGTCTACAGGACTAACCCCTAAAACCAGGACCAAACCTGAGAGGTCTGGACCAGGATCTGGTCTCTGACTGGTGTGACTGGTCCCTGATTGATGTGAATGGTCCCTGACTGGTGTGATTGGTGTGACTGGTCCCTGATTGGTGTGAATGGTCCCTGACTGGTGTGACTGGTGTGACTGGGCCCTGATTGGTGTGACTGGTGTGACTGGTCTCTGACTGGTCCCTGATTGGTGTGACTAGTCCCTGATTGGTGTGACTGGTCCCTGACTGGTATGACTGGTCCCTGATTGGTGTGACTGGTCCCTGATTGGTGTAACTGGTCTCTGACTGGTGTGACTAGTCTCTGACTGGTCCCTGATTGGTGTGACTGGTCCCTGACTGGTGTGACTGGTCCCTGATTGGCGTGACTGGTGTGACTAGTCTCTGACTGGTCCCTGACTGGTGTGACTGGTCCCTGATTGGTGTGACTGGTCTCTGACTGGTCCCTGATTGGTGTGACTGGTCCCTGATTGGTGTGACTGGTCTCTGACTGGTCCCTGATTGGTGTGACTGGTCCCTGATTGATGTGACTGGTCTCTGACCGGTCTCTGATTGGTATGACTGGTGCCTGATTGGTGTGACTGGTCTCTGACTGGTCTCTGATTGGTGTGACTGGTGCCTGATTGGTGTGACTGGTCTCTGACTGGTCTCTGATTGGTGTGACTGGTGCCTGATTGGTGTGACTGGTCTCTGACTGGTGCCTGACTGGTGTAACTGGTCTCTGACTGGTCCCTGATTGGTGTGACTGGTCCCTGATTGGTGTGACTGGTCCCTGATTGGTGTGACTGGTCCCTGACTGGTTTGACTGGTCTCTGACTGGTCCCCGATAGGTGTGACTGGTCCCTGATGAGTACTGTACCAGAAGATGAAGACCAGGTCCTCCTTCTTGGACTCCTTGGTCTCGTAGGTGGCGTCGTAGAGCCCGTATCGGCAGTCATTTGGGGGGAGGAGCTTAACGAAGCAGCCGTAGGGGTCGTCTACCGACTCGCCGATGTCCCCCACCAGGATCTGCTTCCCCTCCTCCACGATGATCTTCTTCTTGTCCTCGCTGAGACAGAACAGAACCGCCTTCTTCCTCTTCTTCACCTCGTCCTGGGACGACGACTTCCTCACCTTCATGTCGTTGAACACCCTGATGACCTCATCGTTCACTGTCACACCTGACGCCTGCACAGGAGTTAAACTGGAGTTAAACTGGAGTTAAACTGGTGTTAAACTGGAGTTAAACTGGTGTTAAACTGGAGTTAAACTGATGTTAAACTGGAGTTAAACTGGTGTTAAACTGGAGTTAAACTGGAGTTAAACTGGTGTTAAACTGGAGTTAAACTGATGTTAAACTGGAGTTAAACTGGTGTTAAACTGGTGTTAAACTGGTGTTAAACTGATGTTAAACTGGTGTTAAACTGGAGTTAAACTGGAGTTAAACTGGAGTTAAACTGGAGTTAAACTGGTGTTAAACTGGAGTTAAACTGATGTTAAACTGGAGTTAAACTGGTGTTAAACTGGAGTTAAACTGGAGTTAAACTGGTGTTAAACTGGAGTTAAACTGATGTTAAACTGGAGTTAAACTGGTGTTAAACTGGTGTTAAACTGGTGTTAAACTGATGTTAAACTGGTGTTAAACTGGAGTTAAACTGGAGTTAAACTGGTGTTAAACTGGTGTTAAACTGGTGTTAAACTGGAGTTAAACTGGTGTTAAACTGGAGTTAAACTGGTGTTAAACTGATGTTAAACTGGAGTTAAACTGATGTTAAACTGGAGTTAAACTGGTGTTAAACTGATGTTAAACTGGTGTTAAACTGGAGTTAAACTGGTGTTGGACCGGGCCTGGGCCGGACCGGGTCTGGACCGGGCCTGGGCCGGACCGGGTCTGGACCGGGTCTGGACCGGGTCTGGACCGGGCCTGGGCCGGGTCTGGACCGGGCCTGGGCCGGGTCTGGACCGGGTCTGGACCGGGTCTGGACCGGGCCTGGGCCGGGTCTGGACCGGGCCTGGGCCGGGTCTGGACCGGGTCTGGACCGGGTCTGGGGCAGCAGGCCTCCAGCAGTGACTCTGCAGTCTGTGTGTCTCTGTGTGTCTGTCTCTGCTACTGAACCTGAACCCGGACCAGGTCTGGCCTGCTGGACCGGGTCCTTCAGCGGACCGGTTTTAGTCTGGTCCAGCTGGTCTGGGTTAGTCCCGGTCCTGGTCTGGTCCCGGTCGAACCGGGTCTGAGGGGTAAGATGGCCGCTCCGGGCCTGAGGCCTGCAGCCTGGGGGGTCAGGCCCGACCCGGTCCGGTCCAGCACGAGGCCCGGTACACGGAGAGAACCAGAACTAGCTCCGGTAACGGCCCCAGATCAACCCCCGGTACCGGGAGACCTCCTGTGTGACGTAATCACCGAATAACGGGAGCAGTACCGGAGCGGCCATGCTAACCAGCTAGCAGCATGCTAACCACACACATAACGGTCCACCAGAGACCCGCAGACCAGGACCAGGACCTGGACTAGACCCCCAACCCCCAACCCCCTCTAGACCACATCAGACCCGCAGAGACTCTCACCATGTTGTCCCGGTCCGGTCCACTACTGCTGCTGATCCACCACCACACACTCTGATACCGATACCACCGATACCGACTACCGATACCAACTACTGCCCTCTCACTGAGGGGGGGAGGGGGAGGGAGGGAGAGGGAGGGGGGAGGGAGAAGGGAGAGAGAGGGAGGGGGGGAGGAGGAGAGCGGTACAGCGAGGCGTTACAGGGTTACAGCGTTACAGCGAGGCGTTACAGGGTTACAGCGGTACAGCGAGGCGTTACAGGGTTACAGCGTTACAGCGAGGCGTTACAGGGTTACAGCGGTACAGCGAGGCGTTACAGGGTTACAGCGGTACAGCGAGGCGTTACAGGGTTACAGCGGTACAGCGGTACAGCGAGGCGTTACAGCGAGGCGTTACAGGGTTACAGCGGTACAGCGAGGCGTTACAGGGTTACAGCGAGGCGTTACAGGGTTACAGGGTTACAGCGAGGCGTTACAGGGTTACAGCGGTACAGCGAGGCGTTACAGGGTTACAGCGGTACAGCGGTACAGCGGTACAGCGTTACAGCGAGGCGTTACAGGGTTACAGCGGTACAGCGTTACAGCGAGGCGTTACAGGGTTACAGCGGTACAGCGGTACAGCGAGGCGTTACAGGGTTACAGCGGTACAGCGAGGCGTTACAGGGTTACAGCGGTACAGCGAGGCGTTACAGGGTTACAGCGTTACAGCGAGGCGTTACAGGGTTACAGCGGTACAGCGAGGCGTTACAGGGTTACAGCGGTACAGCGGTACAGCGGTACAGCGGTACAGCGAGGCGTTACAGGGTTACAGCGTTACAGCGAGGCGTTACAGGGTTACAGCGGTACAGCGAGGCGTTACAGGGTTACAGCGGTACAGCGAGGCGTTACAGGGTTACAGCGGTACAGCGAGGCGTTACAGGGTTACAGCGGTACAGCGAGGCGTTACAGGGTTACAGCGGTACAGCGAGGCGTTACAGGGTTACAGCGTTACAGCGAGGCGTTACAGGGTTACAGCGGTACAGCGAGGCGTTACAGGGTTACAGCGTTACAGCGAGGCATTACAGGGTTACAGCGTTACAGCGAGGCGTTACAGGGTTACAGCGGTACAGCGAGGCGTTACAGGGTTACAGCGTTACAGCGAGGCGTTACAGGGTTACAGCGTTACAGCGAGGCGTTACAGGGTTACAGCGGTACAGCGAGGCGTTACAGGGTTACAGGGTTACAGCGAGGCGTTACAGGGTTACAGCGGTACAGCGAGGCGTTACAGGGTTACAGCGGTACAGCGGTACAGCGGTACAGCGGTACAGCGTTACAGCGAGGCGTTACAGGGTTACAGCGGTACAGCGTTACAGCGAGGCGTTACAGGGTTACAGCGGTACAGCGAGGCGTTACAGGGTTACAGCGGTACAGCGAGGCGTTACAGGGTTACAGCGGTACAGCGAGGCGTTACAGGGTTACAGCGTTACAGCGAGGCGTTACAGGGTTACAGCGGTACAGCGAGGCGTTACAGGGTTACAGCGGTACAGCGGTACAGCGGTACAGCGGTACAGCGAGGCGTTACAGGGTTACAGCGTTACAGCGAGGCGTTACAGGGTTACAGCGGTACAGCGAGGCGTTACAGGGTTACAGCGGTACAGCGAGGCGTTACAGGGTTACAGCAGTACAGCGAGGCGTTACAGGGTTACAGCGGTACAGCGAGGCGTTACAGGGTTACAGCGTTACAGCGAGGCGTTACAGGGTTACAGCGGTACAGCGAGGCGTTACAGGGTTACAGCAGTACAGCGAGGCGTTACAGGGTTACAGCGGTACAGCGTTACAGCGAGGCGTTACAGGGTTACAGCGGTACAGCGTTACAGCGAGGCGTTACAGGGTTACAGCGGTACAGCGTTACAGCGAGGCGTTACAGGGTTACAGCGGTACAGCGAGGCGTTACAGGGTTACAGCGGTACAGCGGTACAGCGAGGCGTTACAGGGTTACAGCGGTACAGCGAGGCGTTACAGGGTTACAGCGGTACAGCGAGGCGTTACAGGGTTACAGCAGTACAGCGAGGCGTTACAGGGTTACAGCGGTACAGCGTTACAGCGAGGCGTTACAGGGTTACAGCGGTACAGCGTTACAGCGAGGCGTTACAGGGTTACAGCGGTACAGCGTTACAGCGAGGCGTTACAGGGTTACAGCGGTACAGCGAGGCGTTACAGGGTTACAGCGGTACAGCGGTACAGCGAGGCGTTACAGGGTTACAGCGGTACAGCGAGGCGTTACAGGGTTACAGCGGTACAGCGAGGCGTTACAGGGTTACAGCGGTACAGCGAGGCGTTACAGGGTTACAGCGGTACAGCGAGGCGTTACAGGGTTACAGGGTTACAGCGAGGCGTTACAGGGTTACAGCGGTACAGCGAGGCGTTACAGGGTTACAGCGCGGCGGTACAGCGAGGCGTTACAGCGAGGCGTTACAGCGTTACAGTGCGGCGTTACAGCGTTACAGTGCGGCGTTACAGCGTGGCGTTACAGCGGTACAGCGTTACAGCGTGGCGTTACAGCGCGGCGTTACAGCGAGGCGTTACAGCGAGGCGTTACAGCGTTACAGTGCGGCGGTACAGCGAGGCGTTACAGCGTTACAGCGAGGCGTTACAGCGTTACAGTGCGGCGTTACAGCGTTACAGTGCGGCGGTACAGCGAGGCGTTACAGCGAGGCGTTACAGCGTTACAGTGCGGCGGTACAGCGAGGCGTTACAGTGCGGCGGTACAGCGAGGCATTACAGGGTTACAGCGCGGCGGTACAGCGAGGCGTTACAGCGTTACAGTGCGGCGTTACAGTGCGGCGTTACAGCGTGGCGTTACAGCGGTACAGCGTTACAGCATGGCGTTACAGCGTGGCGTTACAGCGTGGCGTTACAGCGTGGCGGTACAGCGAGGCGGTACATGGTGTTGTACACTACATCAGGACTACTAGAACCTCTTTACTGCTTTCAGTCATCATTGTCTACATGGAGGTCTCTTTAAAGTCATCATACAATAACGATAATAACAATAACAATAATAGCAATAACAATAATAACAATAATAATAACAATAACAATAATAATAACAGTAATAATAACAATAATAATAACAATAATAATAATAACAATAATAACACAGAGCATCAGCTGGTTAGAAAAATCCATTTATTGATTTTAACATGAGAACAAACATCAGGAGGCGTCAGAAATAAAGGCGACGCAGAACTAAATAAATACGCAGCGCTCCAGTGTAGTGTACACACACACACACACACACACGCACGCACACACACACACACACTGACTAACACCACAGAAGAAGAACGCGTCAAACAGAAACAGCCTAAAGCAGGAAAAAGTTGCAGTAGTCAAAAATACAAAAAAACTACAAATCCACAGAGGCCTCAGGGCTCAACAGGATTTAAAGGGACAGTTCACCATTTTAATTTCTTTCTTTTTCTGACGTCTGTTGTTCCAGTCTTTATGCTACGCTACGCTACGCTAACACCCTGACTCCGATGCACACATGAGAGTGGAAGACGAGATGTTGAACTGTCCCTTTAAGGATTATTAACAGTTTCTGTCATTTATTACTTTAATAAATGACAATTTAATTTCAACCAGTTTAACACATTGGATATTTAGCCTGAAACCTTGTTGCCACGGCGACGATGCTCCGCGTCAGTAAAAAACGGCTCAACTCCGACTTAATAAAGTTAATTCAAATCTAAAGTTTTGTCCCTGAGTGAAAACAGACGATCTACTTTCTTTAGTGGTCTTTACTTTTCTAACTGTCTCCGTCTCTACTGTCTCCACTGTCCTACAGCACCACAGGAATGTCCTCTACATGTCCACCGTCTGTCCACAAACAGATTCATAAAATCTACTCAACTTTTCTACAGTTCCTTGAACGCACCACCTCAAACTGTGACGCTCAGGATCATGTGACCAGGCGATCATGTGATCTTGTGATCATGTGATCATGTGATCATGTGACCAGGTGATCATGTGACCAGGCGATCATGTGATCTTGTGACCAAGTGACCAGGTGATCAAGTGACCAGGCAATCATGTGATCTTGTGACCAGGTGATCATGTGACCAGGTGATCATGTGATCTTGTGACCAGGTGATCATGTGACCAGGTGATCACGTGATCTTGTGACCAGGTGATCATGTGACCAGGTGATCACGTGATCTTGTGACCAGGTGATCTTGTGACCAGGTGATCATGTGACCAGGCGATCAAGTGACCAGGCGATCATGTGACCAGGTGATCATGTGATCTTGTGACCAGGTGATCATGTGACCAGGCGATCATGTGACCAGGCGATCAAGTGACCAGGCAATCATGTGACCAGGTGATCTTGTGACCAGGTGATCATGTGACCAGGTGATCATGTGATCAGGTGACCAGGCGATCATGTGATCTTGTGATCTTGTGACCAGGTGATCAAGTGACCAGGTGATCAGGTGACCAGGCGATCATGTGACCAGGTGATCTTGTGACCAGGTGATCAAGTGACCAGGTGATCTTGTGACCAGGTGATCATGTGACCAGGTGATCAGGTGACCAGGTGATCATGTGACCAGGTGAGCTCAGAGTCTGAGGAGGTGTTAATGTTGGAGGTCGTGACCTTTGACCCCAGCGGTCACACTGGTGATGAAATGTTTTGATTGTCAGCTGGTTCAGACCGACGGGGTCAGAGGGGTCAGAGGGGTCAGAGGGGTCAAAGGTCACGTCGGTCCATCGACAGGGACCGCGCCTCGAGGTCGGAGGGGAGCGCTCGGTTCAGTGTCGGGAGCGTTTGGCGGGCGGAGTCGCGCCGCGCTCCGATAGGCCGAGCCTGCTGATCTCCGATTGGAAGAACTGCTGCAGACGGAGTCCCGCCTTCGCCTCGTTAGTGTGGCGAGGATTATACTGGAGACAGTTACAGAACATCAGGTCCACGTCTGAGACATACTCACCTGGTGGAGACACACAGAGAGACAGACAGGTAGAGAGACGGGTAGAGACAGAGAGAGAGACACGGGTAGAGACAGAGAGAGAGACACGTAGAGACAGAGAGAGAGACACGTAGAGAGACGGGTAGAGACAGAGAGAGAGACACGTAGAGAGACGGGTAGAGAGACACGTAGAGAGACAGAGAGAGAGACAAGTAGAGAGACGGGTAGAGAGACACGTAGAGAGACAAGTAGAGAGACGGGTAGAGACAGAGAGCGAGACAAGTAGAGAGACGAGTAGAGACAGAGAGAGAGACGGGTAGAGAGACGGGTAGAGAGACAGAGAGAGAGACAGGTAGAGAGACGGGTAGAGAGACAAGTAGAGAGATGGGTAGAGAGACAGAGAGAGAGACAAGTAGAGAGATGGGTAGAGAGACAAGTAGAGAGATGGGTAGAGACGGAGAGAGAGACACGTAGAGAGACGGGTAGAGACAGAGAGAGAGAGACAAGTAGAGAGACGGGTAGAGACAGAGAGAGAGACGGGTAGAGAGACAGGTAGAGACAGAGAGAGAGACGGGTAGAGAGACAGGTAGAGACAGAGAGAGAGACGGGTAGAGAGACAGAGAGAGAGACAAGTAGAGAGACGGGTAGAGAGACGGGTAGAGAGACGGGTAGAGAGACAGAGAGAGAGTAATTAATTCCACATCATCATGTCTTCAGTATAATAATAATGAAAATAATAATAATATTAATAGTAATTAAAGCTGCGAGCAGCGATGAACGGGCCCTCGCCCCTCCTCGCGGGTCGGGGTTGCTGGCGGGACGCCGACCGATGCGGCCGGGCACCGTGAAACCGAAACTCTGACGAGAGCCATGACGCCTGCCGCAAGGCTCTACGACAAGTGGTTCACGAGTTATGAAGGGGGGCGTGGCTAATGTGTAGGGGGCGGGGATAACAACACCAACTTAACAGGCACTCTCTGCTGAGTGATATGACACCTCCCACAAGACTCTACGACAAACGGATCATGAGTTATGAAAGGGGGCGGGGCTAATGTGTAGGGGCGTGGCTATGACTATATTTTTGCATTTACATATAATCAGGACTGGACCCTTATCATACCTGAGAAATTTGGGGCAGATCGAACTATGTACAGTTGAGTTAGGGTTAACCCACTCTCTGCTGAGTGATATGACACATCCCGCAAGACTCTACTACAAACGGATCATGAGATATGAAAGGGGGCGGGGCTAACGTCTTGGGGCGGGGCTATGAGTATATTTTTTCATATACATGTCATCAGTACTGGACCACCATCATACCTGAGAGATTTGGGGCAGATCGGACTATGTACAGTTGAGTTACAATACGCCACGGTCCGCTCGTTAAGTGAAAACTCACCATTTTAATAACTTTTCATCCTCAAGGTCTTAAGATGGTCCTGACCAAATTTCAAATCAATCTTATTAAATCTGTAGGAGGAGTTCGTTAAAGTATGCGGCCTATAAAATGCTAAAAATGACATGAAATCCAATATGGCCGACTTCTGGGTGGGCGGAGCTAATGAAACCCAATGAGGAATATGTTTCAAATGATGAGTGGGATATGCATACCAAATTTCATGAATATCGGATAAACTTTGACAAAGTTAAAATTTCAACGCGTTAGGGGGCGCTATAGAGCCGGCTAAACACACTGAGCCTAATGGCTATACATTTACATAAAGTTCACAGGTGTCTATCATTTTGCCAAATTTCATGAGTTTTCGAGTACCTAAAGGTATGTTCAAAATCTAAAAGACATAAGGGGGCGCTAGAGAGCCAACATGCCACGCCCAAGCAAAATTTCACCACTAAAATAAAGTAATTACGAGTTTGGATGTGCGTGTAAAGTTTCATAATTTTTTGTGCATCCTAAAGTCTTCAAATATGCGTTCGTAAATTTTAAAATCACGCAGGAAGTCCAACATGGCTGACTTCCTGTTTGCCGAAAGTATCTCAAAATCATTTAATCCAGGTATGAGGGCGTGAGCAATGACATACTTGAATTTCGTGAAGATCGAAGAAACTTTCTCTGAAAAACTGCGTACGTTAGGGGGCGCTATGGAGCCCCCTGGAGAAACCCGAGCCCAGTCACTCCAGAACATTGAATTTCCCACCAGTTCTGACGCATACTCCACTTTTGGTGAGTTTTTGGGAATGGCTAAGGTCCCAAAAACGCGATCTACCAGCGGAAAAATAATAATACTGACAAAAACAATAGGTTCCTTGCACTTCGTGCCAGGACACCGTTGGGTCCTGGCACTTTCGTGCTCGGGCCCTAACTAGTTAGCTAGCTAGCTAGATAGAGTGTGAGTGTGTGTGTGTGTCCTCACCTGCTGTCTTGTATTCACAGTTGTTAACTTTCTCTCTGATGGTGCTGAGAGCGATGGGCTTCTTGATGATGTCATAGTAGTCAGGGACCTACAGACAGGTACATATTACATATCTATATCTATATCTATATCTATATCTATCTTTATATATAAAATATAAATATAAATGACAATATTTATATTTATATTTTAGATTTGGGAGAAATGTTGTCAGTAGTTTATAGAATAAAACAAACATTTTCATTTTACTCAAACACATACCAATAAATAATAAAACCAGAGAAACTGATCATTTTGAAGTGGTCTCTTCATTTTTTCCAGAGCTGTATGTATCTGTGTATCCAGGTGTGTATATTTCTCTATATATATATATATATATATATATATATATATCTATATCTGTGTATCCAGGTGTGTATATCTATATATCTATATATCTATATCTGTGTATCCAGGTGTGAACAGCGTACCTGAGTCCTGGACACCAGCTTCATGAAGGGCCAGCTGT
>JAUPFX010000016.1:370876-388376 GCA_036937225.1 Sebastes paucispinis | reverse complement strand
AGACGGAGACAGAGAGACAGACAGGTGAGTGGGACGTTACCTGCTGCGTCCAGGTCTCTGTGTTCACCAGGAGGTTCAACCTGAACATTAACAGCCATCACCATGGAGCTCTGAGACCACCAGTCACCATGGCAACAGGTAGCCCCCTCCTCAGTCACTGACATGCTGTTAGAGTTACCATGGTAACGGACCCAGATTAAGTTCCCTCCCTTCATGGACCATGAAACCCAGAGTTCAGTTACCACGGTAACCGTGAAACCCAGAGTTCAGTTACCACGGTGACCGTGAAACCCAGACTTCAGTTACCATGGTAACCATCTGATCTGGTCTGTGGGTACCTTCAGAGTTCCCAGAGTTCCCTGGTGGATCCGGTCCTCGATGTCCAGCAGCAGGTCTCTCAGTCTCGCCTCCATCACAGTCTCAGCTGCAGCAGTGCATTCTGGGACAGATCGGGACGACTCCAGATCATCTGCACCAACAGGACATAGAACAGTAGATTTATCTGTGTGTTTATCAGGTGAGTCAGCCGGACTCTCTCCTGCAGCAGCGCCTCCTTCAGGACGCTCTCTGTAGATATATATATATATATATATATATATACACATATATATACATATACAGACGTAGGCACAATTGTTGGTACCCTTCCGTTAAAGAAAGAAAAACCCACAATAGTCACTGAAATAACTTGAAACTGACAAAAGTAATAATAAATAAAAATTTACTGAAAATTAACTAATGAAAATCAGACATTGTTTTTGAATTGTGGTTCAACAGAATCATTTTAAAAAACAAACTAATGAAACTGGCCTAGACAAAAATGATGGTACCCTAGAAAAGATGTAAAATAGTTTGACCATAGGGACATATTAAACTAAGGTGTGTCCTGTAAATAGCATCACAGGTATCTTCAAACTTGTAATCAGTCAGTCTGCCTATTTAAAGGGTGAAAAGTAGTCACTGTGCTGTTTGGCATCATGGTGTGTACCACACTGAACATGGACCACAGAAAGCTAAGGAGAGAGTTGTCTCAGGAGATCAGAAAGAACATTATAGACCTTCATGTTAAAGGTAAAGGCTATAAGACCATCTCCAAGCAGCTTGATGTTCCTGTGACTACAGCTGCACATATTATTCAGAAGTTTAAGGTCCATGGGACTGTAGCCAACCTCCCTGGACGTGGCCGCAAGAGGAAAATTGATGACATATTGAAGAGACGGATAATACGAATGGTAACCAAAGAGCCCAGAACAACTTCCAAAGAGATTAGAGGTGAACTCCAAGGTCAAGGTACATCAGTGTCAGATCGCACCATCCGTCACTGTTTGAGCCAAAGTGGACTTAATGGAAGACGACCCAGGAGGACACCAAATCATAAAAAAGCGAGACTGGAATTTGCCAAAATGCATATTGACAAGCCACAAAGCTTCTGGGAGAATGTCCTTTGGACAGATGAGACAAAACTGGAGCTTTTTGGCAAGTCACATCAGCTCTATGTTCACAGACGAAGAGATGAAGCATCCAAAGAAAAGAACACTGTACCTAATGTGAAACATGGAGGAGGCTCGGTTACGTTATGGGGCTGCTTTGTTGCATCTGGCACAGGGTGTCTTGAATCTGTGCAGGGTGCAATGAAATCTCAAGACTATCAAGGCATTCTGGAGCGAAATGTGCTGCCCAGTGTCAGAAAGCTTGGTCTCAGTTGCAGGTCATGGGTCCTCAAACAGGATAATGACCCAAAACACATCTAAAAACACCCAAGAATGGCTAAGAACTAAACATTGGACTATTCTGAAGTGGCCTTCTATGAGCCCTGATCTAAATCCTATTGAACATCTGTGGAAGGAGCTGAAACATGCAGTCTGGAGAAGGCACCCTTCAAACCTGAGACAGCTGGAGCAGTTTGCTCACGAGGAGTGGGCCAACATACCTGTCGACAGGTGCAGAAGTCTCATTGAGAGTTACAGAAATCACTTGATTGCAGTGATTGCCTCAAAAGGTTGTGCAACAAAATATTAAGTTAAGGGTACCATCATTTTTGTCTAGGCCAGTTTCATTAGTTTGTTTTTTTAAATGATTCTGCTGAACCATAATTCAAAAACAATGTCTGATTTTCATTAGTTCATTTTCAGTGAATTTTTATTTATTATTACTTTTGTCAGTTTCAAGTTATTTCAGTGACCATTGTGGGTTTTTCTTTCTTTAACGGAAGGGTACCAACAATTTTGCCTACGTCTGTATGTGTATATATATGTGTATATATATATATACACATATATATATACATACATATATATATATAATATATTCTATATATTAAATATATATACAGACGTAGGCAAAATTGTTGGTACCCTTTTTTGCCTACGTCTGTATGTGTATATATATGTGTATATATATATATACACATATATATATACATACATATATATATATAATATATTCTATATATTAAATATATATACAGACGTAGGCAAAATTGTTGGTACCCTTCCGTTAAAGAAAGAAAAACCCACAATGGTCACTGAAATAACTTGAAACTGACAAAAGTAATAATAAATAAAAATTCACTGAAAATTAACTAATGAAAATCAGATATTGTTTTTGAATTATGGTTCAGCAGAATCATTTAAAAAACAAACTAATGAAACTGGCCTAGACAAAAATGATGGTACCCTTAACTTAATATTTTGTTGCACAACCTTTTGAGGCAATCACTGCAATCAAGTGATTTCTGTAACTCTCAATGAGACTTCTGCACCTGTCGACAGGTATGTTGGCCCACTCCTCGTGAGCAAACTGCTCCAGCTGTCTCAGGTTTGAAGGGTGCCTTCTCCAGACTGCATGTTTCAGCTCCTTCCACAGATGTTCAATAGGATTTAGATCAGGGCTCATAGAAGGCCACTTCAGAATAGTCCAATGTTTAGTTCTTAGCCATTCTTGGGTGTTTTTAGCTGTGTTTTGGGTCATTATCCTGTTTGAGGACCCATGACCTGCAACTGAGACCAAGCTTTCTGACACTGGGCAGCACATTTCGCTCCAGAATGCCTTGATAGTCTTGAGATTTCATTGCACCCTGCACAGATTCAAGACACCCTGTGCCAGATGCAACAAAGCAGCCCCATAACATAACCGAGCCTCCTCCATGTTGCACATTAGGTACAGTGTTCTTTTCTTTGGATGCTTCATCTCTTCGTCTGTGAACATAGAGCTGATGTGACTTGCCAAAAAGCTCCAGTTTTGTCTCATCTGTCCAAAGGACATTCTCCCAGAAGCTTTGTGGCTTGTCAATATGCATTTTGGAAAATTCCAGTCTCGCTTTTTTATGATTTGGTGTCCTCCTGGGTCGTCTTGCATTAAGTCCACTTTGGCTCAAACAGTGACGGATGGTGCGATCTGACACTGATGTACCTTGACCTTGGAGTTCACCTCTAATCTCTTTGGAAGTTGTTCTGGGCTCTTTGGTTACCATTCGTATTATCCGTCTCTTCAATATGTCATCAATTTTCCTCTTGCGGCCACGTCCAGGGAGGTTGGCTACAGTCCCATGGACCTTAAACTTCTGAATAATATGTGCAGCTGTAGTCACAGGAACATCAGGCTGCTTGGAGATGGTCTTATAGCCTTTACCTTTAACATGAAGGTCTATAATGTTCTTTCTGATCTCCTGAGACAACTCTCTCCTTAGCTTTCTGTGGTCCATGTTCAGTGTGGTACACACCATGATGCCAAACAGCACAGTGACTACTTTTCACCCTTTAAATAGGCAGACTGACTGATTACAAGTTTGAAGATACCTGTGATGCTAATTACAGGACACACCTTAGTTTAATATGTCCCTATGGTCGCATTATTTTACATCTTTTCTAGGGCTACCATCATTTTTGTCTAGGCCAGTTTCATCAGTTTGTTTTTTTAAATGATTCTGCTGAACCACAATTCAAAAGCAATGTCTGATTTTCATTAGTTCATTTTCAGTAAATTTTTATTTATTATTACTTTTGTCAGTTTCAAGTTATTTCAGTGACTATTGTGGGTTTTTCTTTCTTTAACGGAAGGGTACCAACAATTGTGCCTACGTCTGTATATATATACATATGTATATACACATATATATGTATATATATGTATATATATACACATATATATACATATATATGTATATATATATATACATACATATATACGTATATATATACATACATATATATATATGTATGTATATATACATATATATACACATATATATATACACATATATATATATGTATGTATATATATACACGTATATATATACATATATATACATATATACGTATATATATATATACACATATATATACGTATATATGTATGTATATATATACGTATATACACATATATATACACATATATATACATATATATGTGTATATATATATATACACATATATATGTACATATATGTACATATATACATACATATATATGTACATATATACGTATGTATATATATGTATGTATATACATATATATATATACATATATATGTATATATACGTGTATATATATATACATACATATATATATGTGTATATATATACGTGTATATATATGTATATATACATACATATATGTACATATATATACGTATATATGTACATATATATGTGTGTATATATACATATATATATGTATATACATATATATATGTACATATATATGTACATATATATACACATACATATATACGTATATATGTATATATATGTATGTATATATGTATGTATATATATGTACATATATATGTACATATATATATACGTATATATGTGTGTATGTATATATGTGTGTATATATATATATATGTGTGTGTGTGTGTGTGTGTGTGTGTATATATGTACCTGTGTATCTGTACTTGTCGCTGTCTCCAGTCTGCATCAGGGTAGTCAGCCGGTCTCTCTCCTGCAGCAGCGCCTCCTTCAGGGTGCTCTCTCGGTGACCTCGAGGGTTCAGGGCGTCGATCAGCAGATCCAGCTCCTCCACGGTGGCGTAGAAGGACCACCGGTTGGGACGCTGGACCGGCAGCCCACAGGTGTGGAGGGGGGTGGGGCTTGAGCCAGCGCTGTCCAGGAGGAAGGTTACATCATCATCATCATCATCATTAGAAACTGAACACCTGAGCTCCTCCTGAATGGGACCACGATAACACCCACCTTCCCTCGGCGGGCTCCTCCTTCACCTTCACCTCCTCCTCCTCCTCCTCCATCTTGGTTGCGGCGTCCTGTTGGGGTTTTGGGCGTGGACGCAGCATGTCCTCCGTCAGGCCGAAGCAGTCGTCCTCTACGAACAGGGTGGAGGTCGAGGGGAGGAGCCAGTAGCGGCGGTACAGACGGTCTCTGCCCAGAGGAAGCAGGCAGGTGCACGCCGCCGCCGTCTGGATCTGCTCCTGCAACTCTCGAACCTGCGGCGCCAACAACACGCTTAGATTACCTACAGTATATATACTACTATATATATATATATATATATATATATATATATATACATACACTATAATGATGTCACCTATATATATATATATATATATATATATATATATATACATATATATATATATACACACTACATCTATCATCTCTGAACAAAAACAAAGAGACCGATAAATATTGATTTTGACCTTCTCCTGCTCCTCGGAGGTCAGGCTGGTGGGGGGGCAGGACGGCAGTTTAGGGTCAGAGGTCATCTGGTTGTCTTTAGCTGGAGGAGAGAGGAGACATGCATGACTCAGCAGAAAGAAGAGGAGTCTGAACACTCGTGACTCAGCGGAAAGAAGAGGAGTCTGAACACTCGTGACTCAGCAGAAAGAAGAGGAGTCTGAACACTTGTGACTCAGCAGAAAGAAGAGGAGTCTGAACACTCCTGACTCAGCAGAAAGAAGAGGAGTCTGAACACTCCTGACTCAGCAGAAAGAAGAGGAGTCTGAACACTCGGGACTCAGCAGAAAGAAGAGGAGTCTGAACACTCCTGACTCAGCAGAAAGAAGAGGAGTCTGAACACTCCTGACTCAGCAGAAAGAAGAGGAGTCTGAACACTCGGGACTCGTCTGAGGGTTTTATATGTTTTTTTTACCCTTCATCTTCCTGCTGCTGTTGGATGAAGAGTTTTGCTCCTCGTCTTCCTCAGTGTGTCGTCCTACAGGAGTCTCACTGCAGACAGAAACAACACATTAACACCCACACGACTACCTCTGTTATTGATCATGTTATTGATCCCAATGGTGACACATTATTCAGTCTGCTGCTCCTCTACCTGTTTGTTTGAAGTCCTCCCTTCAGCTCCTGCTCCTTCACCTCCTTCAGCTCCTGCTCCTTCAGTTTCTCCTCCTTCTCCTTCAGCCTCTGCTCCTGCTCCTTCAGCCTCTGCTCCTGCTCCCTCAGCTTCTCCTCTTTACGAAGACGAACCCTGAACGACGGTAGAGGAAGACGAGGATGTACAACTCCTCCAATTCATCTCATTCACTCTACTTTTTCCTCTTCATTGTGTACACCTGTGTACATAGTGTGTACATAGTGTGTACATGGTGTACCTGAGTATATATTGTGTGTACATTGTGTGTACATAGTGTACCTGTGTATATATTGTGTGTACATGGTGTGTATATATTGTGTGTACATGGTGTACCTGTGTTTATATAGTGTGAACATGTGTGTACATAGTGTGTACATGGTGTACCTGTGTATATATTGTGTGTACATGGTGTACCTGTGTTTATATAGTGTGAACATGTGTGTACATAGTGTGTACATGGTGTACCTGTGTATATATTGTGTGTACATGGTGTACCTGTGTTTATATAGTGTGAACATGTGTGTACATAGTGTGTACATGGTGTACCTGTGTATATATTGTGTGTACATGGTGTACCTGTGTTTATATAGTGTGAACATGTGTGTACATAGTGTGTACATGGTGTACCTGAGTGCAGCCTCCTCTCGGTCTCGGCGGTGTTGTTCAGCTCTGATCTCTCTCAGTTCCTGTCTGGCGGCTCTCTGCTCCTCCACACAGTCTTCAATCAGGTCTCTGCTGGACGCCAACGTCAGCAGCTTCCCCACCAGAGCCTGCAGGATCCTCAGCTTCTCCCCTAGACACACCAATACCTGATCAATACCTGATCAATACACACCCAAAGCCTACAGGATCCTCAGCTTCTCCCCTAGACACACCAATAGCTGATCAATACCTGATCAATACACACCCAGAGCCTGCAGGATCCTCAGCTTCTCCCCTAGTCACACCAATACTGAGCAATACTGATCAATACCGATCAATACCCGATCAATACTGATTAACACCGATCAATACTGATTAATACCGATCAATACCTGATCAATACCCGATCAATACCTGATCAATACTTATTAATACCTGATCAATACTGATTAATACCTGATCAATACCTGATTAATACCGATCAATACCGATCAATACCTGATCAATACCCGATCCATACCCGATCAATACCTGATCTGAATCACTGACCTGGCGTCAGGTCGTACACGGAGGTGCACGTCAGCCTCTTCAGCAGCGCCGGTTCGGCCAATCGCAGCTCGACACACGGGTCGTCCATCAGCACGAACCCACCCTGCTTCTGGTAGCGGAACTTGGCGTTGCCGTGGTAACAGTCGGCGCCGGACGCCAGGATGTGCAGCCTCAGGATCTCGGACAGCGTGCAGCTGTCCAGGTCCAGCTGCTTCAGACCGCAGCCCTGATGCAGCTGAGACCAGGCGGCGGCCAACGAGGCCACGGCGCTCAGCGCCGACTGCGTCGCGTCCGAGTCATCGTCCAGAGCCTCCGACAGGTCTGCACATACACAACCAGTACAAAACACACACATCATACACACATCATACACATTAGCTGGCTTAGCTCGCTAATTCCACCATGCTACAGGAAATGAGTCCAACAGAGGACAGAGGTCAGCGCCGGGTCACGGTCCCTCTGCCTCACTCCTCACCGCCAGGAGACGACTTCACCGGGAGGAGAGCAGGCGTTAGCTAGCTAGCTAGCGTTATCCAGCCGTCTCCTCCTCCTGCAGTCGTCTCCAGCAGCGTAGGGGTCATAAGGGTCATAAGGGTTCTAGGGGTCGTAGGGGTCGTAGGGTCGTAAGAGTCCTAAGGGTCGTAGGGTCGTAAGGGTCCTAGGGGTCGTAAGGGTCGTAGGGTCGTAAGGGTCGTAGGGGTCGTAGGGTCGTAGGGGTCGTAGGGTCGTAGGGTCGTAAGGGTCGTAGGGGTCGTAGGGTCGTAGGGGTCGTAGGGTCGTAGGGGTCGTAGGGGTCGTAGGGTCCTAGGGGTCGTAAGGGTCGTAGGGTCGTAAGGGTCGTAGGGGTCGTAGGGTCGTAGGGTCGTAGGGTCGTAGGGGTCGTAGGGGTCGTAGGGTCCTAGGGGTCGTAAGGGTCGTAGGGGTCGTAGGGGTCGTAGGGTCGTAGGGGTCGTAGGGTCGTAGGGTTCTTAGGGGTCCCGTTGGTTCATGTTAACTTTCTCCACCAATCACAGTCCTCCGTGTAGCCCCAGTGTGTGTGTGTGTGTGTGTGTGTGTGTCTGACCTTCAGCCTGGTCTTTAGCGACCTCCTCCTGCTCCTCGTCCAGAGCCTGAAAGATGGCTGACAGGAAGAAGAACAGCAGCTCACACAGAGGACCCTCAGGATCAGAACCCACCAGAGCCTCCTCTAGAACCTCTGTGGAGAGAGAGAACATCCTGATAGAACCCACGCGACATCCTGTTAGAACCTACACAACATCCGACAGAACGTATACAACATCCTGATAGAACGTCCAATAGAACCCAGGCGACTTCCGACAGAACCCACGTAAAATCCTGATAGAACTCACGCAACATCCGGTAGAACATACGCAATATCTGATAAAACCTACAAGACAATCAACAGAACCAATGCGGCATCCTGATAGAACCTACACGACATCCTGATAGAACCCACACGACATCCTGATAGAACCAACGCGTCATCCTGATAGAACCTACACGACATCTGATAGAACCAATGCGACATCCGATAGAACCAACGCGACATCCTGATAGAACCCACACGACATCCTGATAGAACCAACGTGACATCCGGTAGAACATACGCAATATCTGATAAAACCTACAAGACAATCGACAGAACCCACACGACATCCAATAGAACCCCGGCGACATCCGATAGAACCAACACAGCACAACATCTGAAAAAGTGTTCTAACCCAGAGAGACCCCGTCGGGGAACTCGTCCTTCAGGCCAAAGACCTCGCCGAAGGCCCGCAGGAACTCCAGAACCATCAGAGCTTCACCAAACAGCTCGGCTGGAAGACGAGTCCTCACTGGAACCGGACTGGGCAGCTCCTGGTAGAACCAACACACAGACAAATCCTGTTGGGTCTCTAAACTCTGGTGTACGGTCTGAGACCTGCTCTATATATAAAGCGTCTTGAGATAACTTCTGTTGTGATTTGACGCTATACAAAAATAAATTGATTTGATTTGACAAACACAGATCCTGGTTCAGAGGAGAACCCGGTTCTACCTGACCTTTATTTCTACAGAACCGCTCTGTGATGCGTTCACTGACCTTCAGGTCTTCACACTCCATGTCTTCTCTGGGTTTGTTCCACAGTTTCTGTCGTTCAGCGTATTTCTTCTTCTCCTCCTTCAGCTTCTCTCGTTCCTGATTAAAAACACGCTCATCATTATCATTTTATTACTAGTAGTACTAGTAGTAGTAGCAGTAGTAGTAGTAGTACTAGTAGTAGTAGTAGTAGTAGTAGTAGTAGCAGTAGTACTAGTAGTACTAGTAGTAGCAGTAGTAGTAGTAGCAGTAGTACTAGTAGCAGTAGTAGTAGTAGTAGTAGTACTAGTAGTACTAGTAGCAGTAGTACTAGTAGTAATAGTAGTAGCAGTAGTAGTAGTACTAGTAGTAGTAGTAGTAGTAGTAGTACTAGTAGTAGTAGCAGTAGTAGTAGTAGTAGTAGTACTAGTAGTACTAGTAGCAGTAGTACTAGTAGTAATAGTAGTAGCAGTAGCAGTAGTACTAGTAGTAGTAGCAGTAGTAGTAGTAGTACTAGTAGTAGTAGCAGTAGTAGTAGTAGTAGTAGTACTAGTAGTACTAGTAGCAGTAGTACTAGTAGTAATAGTAGTAGCAGTAGTAGTAGTAGTACTAGTAGTAGTAGTAGTAGTAGTACTAGTAGCAGTAGTAGTACTAGTAGTAGTAATAGTAGTAGTAGTACTAGTAGTAGCAGTAGTAGTAGCAGTAGTACTAGTAGTAGTAGTAGTACTAGTAGTAGTAGCAGTAGTAGTAGTAGCAGTAGTACTAGTAGTAGTAGTACTAGTAGTAGTAGTAGTAATAGTAGTAGTAGTACTATAGTAGTAGTAGTAGCAGTAGTACTATAGTAGCAGTAGTAGTAGTGGTAGTACTATAGTAGTACTAGTAGTAGTAGCAGTAGTAGTATAGTAGTAGTAGTAGCAGTAGTACTATAGTAGTACTAGTAGTACTATAGTAGCAGTACTAGTAGTACTAGTAGTAGTAGTGGTAGTACTATAGTAGTACTAATAGTAGTAGCAGTAGCAGTAGTAGTAGCAGTAGTAGTACTAGTAGTAGTAGCAGTAGTACTATAGAAGCAGTAGCAGTAGTAGTAGTAGTGGTAGTACTATAGTAGTAGCAGTAGTAGTAGTGGTAGTACTATAGTAGTACTAGTAGTAGTAGTGGTAGTACTATAGTAGTAGTAGTAGCAGTAGTAGTACTATAGTAGTACTAGTAGTAGTAGTGGTAGTACTATAGTAGTAGTAGTAGCAGTAGTACTATAGTAGCAGTAGTAGTGGTAGTACTATAGTAGTACTAGTAGTAGTAGTGGTAGTACTATAGTAGTAGTAGTAGCAGTAGTACTATAGTAGCAGTAGTAGTAGTAGTGGTAGTACTATAGTAGTACTAGTAGTAGTAGCAGTAGTAGTAGCAGTAGTACTATAGTAGTACTAGTAGTACTATAGTAGCAGTACTAGTAGTACTAGTAGTAGTAGTGGTAGTACTATAGTAGTACTAGTAGTAGTAGCAGTAGTACTAGTAGTAGTAGTGGTAGTACTATAGTAGTACTAGTAGTAGTAGCAGTAGTACTATAGTAGCAGTAGCAGTAGTACTATAGTAGTACTAGTAGTAGTAGCAGTAGTACTAGTAGTAGTACTAAAGTAGTAGTAGTAGTAGTACAATAGTAGTAGTAGTAGCAGTAGTACTATAGTAGTAGTAGTAGCAGTAGTACTATAGTAGTAGTGGTAGTACTATAGTAGTAGTAGTAGCAGTAGTAGTAGTAGTAGTGGTAGTACTATAGTAGTACTAGTAGTAGTAGTGGTAGTACTATAGTAGTACTAGTAGTAGTAGTGGTAGTACTATAGTAGTAGTACTAGTAGTAGTAGCAGTAGTACTGTAGTAGTAGCAGTAGTACTATAGTAGTAGTAGTAGCAGTAGTACTATAGTAGTACTAGTAGTAGTGGTAGTATTATAGTAGTACTAGTAGTAGTGGTAGTACTATAGTAGTACTAGTAGTAGTAGCAGTAGTACTATAGTAGTAGTAGTAGTAGTAGTACTATAGTAGTAGTAGTAATAGTAGTGGTAGTACTATAGTAGTACTAGTAGTAGTGGTAGTACTATAGTAGTACTAGTAGTAGTAGTGGTAGTACTATAGTAGTACTATAGTAGTAGTAGTAGTGGTAGTACTATAGTAGTAGTGGTAGTACTATAGTAGTACTAGTAGTAGTAGTGGTAGTGGTAGTACTATAGTAGTACTAGTAGTAGTGGTAGTATTATAGTAGTACTAGTAGTAGTAGTGGTAGTACTATAGTAGTAGTGGTAGTACTATAGTAGTACTAGTAGTAGTAGTGGTAGTACTATAGTAGTACTATAGTAGTAGTAGTAGTACTATAGTAGTAGTAGTAGTAGTACTATAGTAGTACTAGTAGTAGTGGTAGTACTATAGTAGTACTAGTAGTAGTAGTGGTAGTACTATAGTAGTACTAGTAGTAGTAGCAGTAGTACTATAGTAGTAGTAGTACTATAGTAGTAGTAGTAGTGGTAGTACTATAGTAGTACTAGTAGTAGTAGCAGTAGTACTATAGTAGTACTAGTAGTAGTAGTAGTAGTGGTAGTACTATAGTAGTACTAGTTGTAGTAGCAGTAGTACTATAGTAGTACTAGTAGTAGTAGTGGTAGTACTATAGTAGTACTATAGTAGTACTAGTAGTAGTAGCAGTAGTACTATAGTAGTAGTAGTAGTAGTAGTACTATAGTAGTAGTAGTAATAGTAGTGGTAGTACTATAGTAGTACTAGTAGTAGTGGTAGTACTATAGTAGTACTAGTAGTAGTAGTGGTAGTACTATAGTAGTAGTAGTAGTGGTAGTACTATAGTAGTAGTGGTAGTACTATAGTAGTACTAGTAGTAGTAGTGGTAGTGGTAGTACTATAGTAGTAGTGGTAGTACTATAGTAGTACTAGTAGTAGTAGTGGTAGTACTATAGTAGTACCATACCTACCCTGTCCTTCTCCATCTTCCTCCTCTGTTTCTCCTCCTCAAACCTCCTCCTCTGCTCCTCCTTCAGCCTCTCTCTGTCCTCCCTCTCCCTCCTCTTGGCCTCCTGCAACTCCTCCTTCTCCTTTTTCAGCCGAGCCATGTCCTCCCTCTGCTGCAGCAGCTTCAACTTCTCCGCCGCCGCCGCCGCCGCCGCCTTCAGCAGCGACGAGCTCGCCTGCAAACACACAGCCGCCGGCATGTTGAGAGCCGTGTGGAGGCAACACAAAGATCATCATCATCACCACCACCATCATCATCATCATCACTCTCACCTGTCCGGGGGAGCCACGTCCTCCACCTTTAGAGGGGGGGCTGAAGGGGAACAGGGGGGGCTCATCCGGGAAGAACTGAGAGAAGGTTTGTTCAGACAGCCGGTACTTCATCACTGTGGAGGGCTGAGAGACAGGAAGTCACCATCAACACACAGGAAGTCACCGCCGGCACACGGGAAGTCACCGTCAACACACAGGAAGTCACCGTCAACACACGGGAAGTCAGCGTCAACATACGGGAAGTCACCACCAACACACAGGAAGTCACCGTCGGCACACGGGAAGTCACCGTCGGCACACGGGAAGTCACCGTCAACACACGGGAAGTCACCGTTAACACACGGGAAGTCACCGTCAACACACAGGAAGTCACCGTCGGCACACAGGAAGTCACCGTCGGCACACGGGAAGTCACCGTCAACATACGGGAAGTCACCACCAACATACGGGAAGTCACCGTCGGCACACGGGAAGTCACCGTCAACACACGGGAAGTCTAATATTATGTGTAGTGTCGTGGTTCTAATATCCGGTGAATATGGTGAATATGGTGGTTCATGTCGTGGTTCTAATATCCGGTGAATATGGTGGTTCATGTCATGGTTCTAATATCCGGTGAATATGGTGAATGTGGTGGTTCATGTCGTGGTACTAATATCCGGTGAATATGGTGAATATGGTGGTTCATGTCATGGTTCTAATATCCGGTGAATATGGTGAATGTGGTACTAATATCCGGTGAATATGGTGAATGTGGTGGTTCATGTCATGGTTCTAATATCCGGTGAATATGGTGAATGTGGTGGTTCATGTCGTGGTACTAATATCCGGTGAATATGGTGAATGTGGTGGTTCATGTCGTGGTTCTAATATCCGGTGAATATGGTGAATATTGTGGTTTATGTTGTGGTTCTAATATCCAGTGAATATGGTGGTTCATGTCGTGGTTCTAATATCAGGTGAATATGGTGGTTCATGTCGAGGTTCTAATATCCGGTGAATATGGTGAATGTGGTGGTTCATGTCGTGGTACTAATATCCGGTGAATATGGTGAATGTGGTGGTTCATGTGGTGGTTCTAATATCCGGTGAATATGGTGAATATTGTGGTTTATGTTGTGGTTCTAATATCCGGTGAATATGGTGAATATGGTGGTTCATGTCGTGGTTCTAATATCCGGTGAATATGGTGAATGTGGTGGTTCATGTCGTGGTTCTAATATCCGGTGAATAAGGTGAATATGGTGGTTCATGTCGTGGTTCTAATATCCGGTGAATATGGTGAATGTGGTGGTTCATGTCGTGGTTCTAATATCCGGTGAATAAGGTGAATATGGTGGTTCATGTCGTGGTTCTAATATCCGGTGAATAAGGTGAATATGGTGGTTCATGTCGTGGTTCTAATATCCGGTGAATATGGTGAATGTGGTGGTTCATGTCGTGGTTCTAATATCCGGTGAATATGGTGAATATTGTGGTTTATGTTGTGGTTCTAATATCCGGTGAATATGGTGAATATGGTGGTTCATGTCGTGGTTCTAATATCCGGTGAATATGGTGAATGTGGTGGTTCATGTCGTGGTTCTAATATCCGGTGAATATGGTGAATATGGTGGTTCATGTCGAGGTTCTAATATCCGGTGAATATGGTGAATGTGGTGGTTCATGTCGTGGTACTAATATCCGGTGAATATGGTGAATGTGGTGGTTCATGTCGTGGTTCTAATATCCGGTGAATATGGTGAATATTGTGGTTTATGTTGTGGTTCTAATATCCGGTGAATATGGTGAATATGGTGGTTCATGTCGTGGTTCTAATATCTGGTGAATATGGTGAATGTGGTGGTTCATGTCGTGGTTCTAATATCCGGTGAATAAGGTGAATATGGTGGTTCATGTCGTGGTTCTAATATCCGGTGAATATGGTGAATGTGGTGGTTCATGTCGTGGTTCTAATATCCGGTGAATATGGTGAATATTGTGGTTTATGTTGTGGTTCTAATATCCGGTGAATATGGTGAATATGGTGGTTCATGTCGTGGTTCTAATATCCGGTGAATATGGTGAATGTGGTGGTTCATGTCGTGGTTCTAATATCCGGTGAATAAGGTGAATATGGTGGTTCATGTCGTGGTTCTAATATCCGGTGAATATGGTGAATGTGGTGGTTCATGTCGTGGTTCTAATATCCGGTGAATAAGGTGAATATGGTGGTTCATGTCGTGGTTCTAATATCCGGTGAATATGGTGAATGTGGTGGTTCTGACCTTGAGGACGATGGTTCCATTCTGAGGTTCACAGTGTTGTTTGAACAGCAGCTTCAGTCTCTCTTTGGACACGCTGGACTTCCTGCGACTGAAACATCAGCGGAGACACGTCCTCACTCTTTACTCTTCTAATTGATCGATCAGTGAAATCAGCTGATCAACAACATTGTTTCATTATTGATGGATGAGCGGTGTACGACGATGTCACTTCCTCACCTGATCTGATTGGCTCTCACAGTGAACGGCTCGCTGCCTTCGTCCTTCATCATCCTCACTGAGTATTTAAACACTGACGGACTCAGAGGCTTCTTCCTCTTCCTGTTGACACGCACGCACATGGTCAGATTACCCTCAATGCACCTCTCCCCTCTGACAGAGCAGCTACAGGAGGTCTCACTCCTTCCTAACTTTATTCAGTGAGTGACTCAAGGGACATCACAACACCTGGAAACACCTGAACTGACTGTAACAGTGGTGACCTTTGACCTACTGACCCGTTGACCCGTGCCGGGGGACTCTGGAAGGCGTGGCCGTCCTCGTCGCTGTCGCTGATGACGATGGTGTCGCCGCCGGCCGGGTCGGCGTGGCCGTTAGTGGTCGGCGCTCCGTTAGCGCTGGAGTGAGGAGAGGTGACCTGGAGGACCTCACACACATGTCTACCACACACACACACACACACACACACACACACACACATATTATATAATGATATTCATAACGCTGAGTGGTGTACCTGAGCAGGTTAACTATAATAATAACTATAAGCTGGTGTACCTGGCTCCGTGGCGTCCCGTGACGTCCACCGTCTCTCCGGGGAAGAAGCGGTCTTTGACGAAGGCGAAGACGTCCTCGCAGAGCTCCGTCAGTCTGCAGCGGCGGCTCAGAGCGGCGAGGTGGAGCAGCGGGACCACAAGAGACGGAGAGAAGCTCTGCAGGCTCTGCTTGGCCCGCCGCTCGCTGTCCACCGCCTCCAGGTAGGTGAAACCGGCCCGGCCCGTCAGACAGCAGCTCCACACCAGACTGTTACACAGGATGGTCCTCTCGAAGAAGTCACTGAAGACACGGGACGGGACAGAAGGATGGGATTACTGTGACCGGCCCGTGACTCGCCAGTGACCGGCCCGTGACTCGCCAGTGACCGGCCCGGGACTCATCCGTGACTCGCCAGTGACCCGCCCGTGACTGGCCAGTGACTCGTCTGTGACTCGCCAGTGACCGGCCCGGGACTCATCCGTGACTCGCCAGTGACCGGCCCGGGACTCGTCCGTGACTCGCCAGTGACCGACCAATGACTCGCCAGTGACCGGCCCGTGACTCGCCAGTGACCGGCCCGTGACTCGCCAGTGACCGGCCTGGGACTCGCCAGTGACCGGCCTGTGACTCGTCCGTGACCAGCCCGGGACTCGCCAGTGACTCGCCAGTGACCGGCCCGGGACTCGCCAGTGACTCATGTGGAGCACTTCTCTCAAAAGGACATTGTTCATGGTGTTCATGGTGTTCATGGTGTTCACGGTGTTCACGGTGTTCACGGTGTTTATGGTGTTCACGGTGTTTATGGTGTTCACGGTGTTTATGGTGTTCACGGTGTTCACGGTGTTTACGGTGTTTATGGTGTTCACGGTGTTCATGGTGTTTATGGTGTTCACGGTGTTCATGGTGTTCATGGTGTTCATGGTGTTTATGGTGTTCACGGTGTTCACGGTGTTTATGGTGTTCACGGTGTTCACGGTGTTCACGGTGTTTACGGTGTTCATGGTGTTTATGGTGTTCATGGTGTTCATGGTGTTCATGGTGTTTATGGTGTTCATGGTGTTCATGGTGTTCATGGTGTTCATGGTGTTCATGGTAAACCTGGTTTAATGAGTTTCTGAGATAAACCTTTAAAGTCATGAAGAACTAAAACACTTTGAAACTTCTTATCATAGAACAATATGAATTACATACAGCCCTACAGCCCTTAGGGGGACCAGGGGGACTAGGGGGGACCAGGTGGACTAGGGGGGACCAGGTGGACCAGGGGGGACCAGGTGGACCAGGGGGACTAGGGGGGACTAGGGGGACTAGGGGGGACCAGGTGGACTAGGGGGACTAGGGGGGACCAGGTGGACTAGGGGGGACCAGGTGAACTAGGTGGACTAGGGGGGACCTGGGGGACTTGGGGGGACCAGGTGGACTAGGGGGACTAGATGAGGTACTCACTCGTAGCTCCTGAAGATCTCGTGTGTGATCTTGCAGAGGAAGACCTCCTCGTCGGGCTGCAGGTCTACCGGGGGATTCTGCCGGTTGAAGGCTCTCCGGTGGAGGAGCGGCATCTCTGAAGACCAGGACCAGAACCAGAACCAGAACCGGCTCACTGACACCAACTACAGC
>JAUPFX010000016.1:368760-370776 GCA_036937225.1 Sebastes paucispinis | reverse complement strand
GCTGCACATATTATTCAGAAGTTTAAGGTCCATGGGACTGTAGCCAACCTCCCTGGACGTGGCCGCAAGAGGAAAATTGATGACATATTGAAGAGACGGATAATACGAATGGTAACCAAAGAGCCCAGAACAACTTCCAAAGAGATTAGAGGTGAACTCCAAGGTCAAGGTACATCAGTGTCAGATCGCACCATCCGTCACTGTTTGAGCCAAAGTGGACTTAATGGAAGACGACCCAGGAGGACACCAAATCATAAAAAAGCGAGACTGGAATTTTCCAAAATGCATATTGACAAGCCACAAAGCTTCTGGGAGAATGTCCTTTGGACAGATGAGACAAAACTGGAGCTTTTTGGCAAGTCACATCAGCTCTATGTTCACAGACGAAGAAATGAAGCATCCAAAGAAAAGAACACTGTACCTAATGTGAAACATGGAGGAGGCTCGGTTATGTTATGGGGCTGCTTTGTTGCATCTGGCACAGGGTGTCTTGAATCTGTGCAGGGTGCAATGAAATCTCAAGACTATCAAGGCATTCTGGAGCGAAATGTGCTGCCCAGTGTCAGAAAGCTTGGTCTCAGTTGCAGGTCATGAGTCCTCAAACAGGATAATGACCCAAAACACAGCTAAAAACACCCAAGAATGGCTAAGAACTAAACATTGGACTATTCTGAAGTGGCCTTCTATGAGCCCTGATCTAAATCCTATTGAACATCTGTGGAAACAATATCTGATTTTCATTAGTTCATTTTCAGTGAATTTTTATTTATTATTACTTTTGTCAGTTTCAAGTTATTTCAGTGACCATTGTTGGTTTTTCTTTCTTTAACGGAAGGGTACCAACAATTTTGCCTACGTCTGTATATATGTATATACACATATATACATGTATATGTGTATATACATATTTCTTGGGCACTCCCCACATCATCAGCTGTGCTGCTCATCCCACAAATGCATGATCCTTACAAGTGTGACCTCATTGTGAAGGTCAATAACCAGGCTTTCAACCATGTAGAATACAATGACCATTAGCATTAGCATCACCATTAGCATTGGAACAACAGAGAAATAATCCACCAAACACCAGTTAATATCTTGTTTTTCCCAGTTTCTTAATACTTCTAATAATTATGATTATTATTATTATTACCAGCACTACCTGAAGAGCTTTGTCAATTGAGTTCGAGCTGAGGTGAGTCCCCTGAACGCACCACGAGGAGTGAGTAAGTAGGCGGGGCTTCACGGTCCTCCTCTGCGCTGGTTGGTCGGCCGTCCCGCCGCTCCTCCGCTGCCAGCCAATGGTTGCCCTGGAAACGAACCCGCTGCGAGGAGGAGGACCGCGGTGACGTCAGAGGAGTCAACGGCAGGAAGCGGTGATGACGCAGAGTGAGTGACAGCAGGAGGTGATGCGTCATCACACGCACACGCACACACACGCACACACGTGGAGGAAGTACTCCACTCTTCGTTTGCTGCAGTAAAACTAGTGAATAGAAATACTCTGTTACAAGTTAAAGTACTCACTGAGTGGAACCGCGCTGCCTGACATCTATCTGACATATTAATCAATCACTTCATATGACTGCTGAACTCATGGATATTAGATGAGTTAACGGAGCGGACCGCTCGCTGTCTGGACTCAGAACCACAGAGACGTTCTCCACAGCAGAGTTTTATTAGAAACATGAGAACAAACATGACGGCGTCGAGCAGAGATGATCTGACAGGAGGAAGATATAATATATAATATAATATAATATCATAAACATACAGAACACTCTGAATGAGCTTCGAACTTTACATTTATAAGGTTTCTTCAGGCGGCTTTTGGCTTCCATAACGTAATAAATCTATTAGAAAACGTCAACAAGTTACAATAACAATATTATTATTATTATTAATAATAACAATAACAATAACAATAATAATGATAGTATAGATTTTAATACCTTATAGACATGAAACTATTAGTTGATCATTTAATGGATCAACTTCCTGCTAATTGACATCACT
>JAUPFX010000016.1:363760-366260 GCA_036937225.1 Sebastes paucispinis | reverse complement strand
TGTGTACAGGTGTATATACAGGTGTGTGTACAGGTGTATATACAGGTGTGTACAGGTGTGTACAAGTGTATATACAGGTGTGTACAGGTGTGTGTACAGGTGTATATACAGGTGTGTACAGGTGTCTAAATACCTCGGGCGGTCCGTTGAATGAATAAGCGTAGAGGACAGGTTGGATCATGATGAGAGCCTGAGTCAGGTCGTGTCTGTTGAACTGGTGTCTGTAATATGAACTCTCATCTGGACTGTTGTTGAATACCTGAAGGAACGGAGAGCGCCGCAGGTGGAACATGAACTGGAAAACAACAACACAGGTAACAACGTCAGAGACAGGTAACCACATCATCAGAGACAGGTAACCACGTCAGAGACAGGTAACCACGTCATCAGAGACAGGTAACCACGTCATCAGAGACAGATAACAACGTCAGAGACAGGTAACAACGTCATCAGAGACAGGTAACAAAGTCATCAGAGACAGGTAACCACGTCTGAGACAGGTAACCACATCATCAGAGACAGGTAACCACGTCATCAGAGACAGGTAACCACGTCATCAGAGACAGGTAACCACGTCATCAGAGACAGGTAACAACGTCAGAGACAGGTAACAACGTCATCAGAGACAGGTAACAACGTCATCAGAGACAGGTAACAACGTCAGAGACAGGTAACAACGTCATCAGAGACAGGTAACAATGTCATCAGAGACAGGTAACAAAGTCATCAGAGACAAGTATCAACGTCATCAGAGACAGGTAACAACATCATCAGAGACAGGTATCAACGTCATCAGAGACAGGTAACAACGTCATCAGAGACAGGTATCAACGTCATCAGAGACAGGTAACAACGTCATCAGAGACAGGTATCAACGTCATCAGAGACAGGTAACAACGTCAGAGACAGGTAACCACGTCATCAGAGACAGGTAACAACGTCAGAGACAGGTAACAACGTCATCAGAGACAGGTAACCACGTCATCAGAGACAGGTATCAACGTCATCAGAGACAGGTAACAACGTCATCAGAGACAGGTATCAACGTCATCAGAGACAGGTAACAACGTCAGAGACAGGTAACCACGTCATCAGAGACAGGTAACAACGTCAGAGACAGGTAACAACGTCATCAGAGACAGGTAACCACGTCATCAGAGACAGGTATCAACGTCATCAGAGACAGGTAACAACGTCATCAGAGACAGGTAACAACGTCAGAGACAGGTAACAACGTCATCAGAGACAGGTAACAAAGTCATCAGAGACAGGTATCAACGTCAGAGACAGGTAACAACGTCATCAGAGACAGGTAACCACGTCATCAGAGACAGGTAACCACGTCATGTAGCTCAGAGTATTATGGGATGTAGATCACAGTATTATGGGATGTAGATCAGAGTATTATGGAATGTATTATGGGATGTAGATCACCTGAGGGTAGAGGGAGAAGGTCTCAGAGAACCTGAAGGAGTTGGGATCATCTTTGTGGTAATCTCCAAACTTCTGACACTGAAACACAAACACAAAGATTCATCACTTCATTCTTTATTTACATTATTATTATTATTATTATTATTATTATTAACATTTGATTGTAATTTCTGACGCACCAGTCTGATGAGCTGTCTGTCCAACCATCTGAGGACATCAGGACCTTCCTCCGTCTCCGCCCGGTACACCGACAACCTCGCCATCAAGATCGCCGCCGCCTCCTGATCGAAGGACGCCGCGATGCTCTGAATCTGAGTCTGAGCGTCTGCCCAGCTGGAAGAGGAGGAGGAGGAGGAGGAGGAGAGAGATGGGAGGAGGAGAGAGAGGAGGAGGAGAGAGGAGGAGGAGGAGGAGAGAGGAGGAGGAGGAGAGAAAGGAGGAGAGAGATGGGAGGAGGAGGAGGAAGAGGAGGAGGAGAAGAGAGAGGAGGAGGAGGTGGAGAAGGAGGAGGAGGAGGAGGAGGAGAGAGAGGAGGAGGAGAGAGAGGAGGAGAGAGATGGGAGGAGGAGGAGGAAGAGGAGGAGGAGAAGAGAGAGGAGGAGGAGGTGGAGAAGGAGGAGGAGGAGGAGGAGGAGAGAGAGGAGGAGGAGAGAGAGGAGGAGGAGGAGGAGGAGAGAGAGGGGAGGAGGAGAAGGAGGAAGAGGAGGAGGAGAGAGAGAGGAGGAGGAGGAGGAGGAGGAGGAGAGAGAGAGGAGGAGGAGGAGGAGGAGGAGAGAGGAGGAGAGAGGAGAGGAGGAGGAGAGAGAGGAGGATGAGGAGGAGAGAGAGGAGGAGGAGGAGGAGGAGGAGGAAGAGAGAGAGGGGAGGAGGAGGAGAGAGGAGGAGAGAGAGGAGGAGGAGAGAGAGAGGGGAGGAGGAGGAGAGAGGAGGAGAGAGAGGAGGAGGAGAGAGAGGAGGAGGAGGAGGGAGAGGAGGAGAGAGAGGAGGAGGAGGAGGGAGAGGAGGAGGAGAGAGAGGAGGAGGAGGAGAGAGGAGGAGAAGGAGGAGGAGGAGGAGAGAGGAGGAG
>JAUPFX010000016.1:346260-361260 GCA_036937225.1 Sebastes paucispinis | reverse complement strand
GAGGAGGAGGAGGAGAGAGGAGGAGGAGAGAGGAGGAGGGAGGAGAGGAGGAGGAGGAGAGAGGAGGAGGAGGAGGAGAGGAGGAGGAGAGAGAGGAGGAGGAGGAGGAGGAGAGGAGGAGGAGAGAGAGGAGGAGGAGGAGAGAGGAGGAGAAGGAGGAGGAGGAGGAGAGAGGAGGAGGATGAGGAGGAGAGAGAGGAGGAGGAGGAGGAGGAGGAGGAGGAGGAGGAGAGAGGAGGAGAGAGAGGAGGAGGAGGAGAGGAGAGGAGGAGGAGGAGAGGAGGAGGAGAGAGAGGAGGAGAGGAGAGAGGAGGAGAAGGAGGAGGAGGAGGAGAGAGGAGGAGGATGAGGAGGAGAGAGGAGGAGAGGAGGAGGAGGAGGAGGAGAGAGAGGAGGAGAGGAGGAGGAGGAGGAGGGAGAGGAGGAGGAGAGGAGGAGAGGAGGAGAGGAGGAGGAGAGAGAGGAGGAGGAGGAGAGAGGAGGAGAAGGAGGGAGAGGAGGAGAGAGGAGAGGAGGAGAGAGGAGAGGAGGAGGAGGAGGAGGAGGAGGAGGAGGAGAGGAGGGAGAGAGGAGGAGGAGGAGGAGGAGAGGAGAGGAGGAGGAGAGAGGAGGAGGAGAGAGAGAGGAGGAGGAGAGGAGGAGGAGGAGAGAGAGGAGGAGAGGAGAGAGGAGGAGGAGGAGGGAGAGGAGGAGGAGAGGAGAGAGGAGGGAGAGGAGGAGAGAGGAGGAGAGAGGAGGAGGAGGAGGAGGAGAGAGAGGAGGAGGAGGAGGAGGAGGAGGAGAGGAGGAGGAGAGAGAGGGGAGGAGGAGGAGGAGGAGAGGAGGAGGAGGAGGAGGAGGAGGAGGAGGAGGAGAGAGAGAGGAGGAGGAGGAGAGAGGAGGAGGAGGAGGAGAGGAGGAGAGAGGAGAGGAGGGAGGAGAGAGGAGGAGGAGGAGGAGAGAGAGGAGTAGGAGGAGAGAGAGGAGGAGGAGGAGGGAGAGGAGGAGGAGAGAGGAGGAGGAGGAGGGAGAGGGAGGAGGAGGAGGAGAGAGAGGAGGAGGAGAGAGAGGAGGAGGAGGAGGAGAGAGGAGGAGGAGCGAGGAGGAGGAGGAGGAGAGGAGGGAAGAGAGGAGAGGGAGGAGGAGGAGAGAGGAGAGAGGAGAGAGAGAGGAGGAGGAGAGGAGAGAGGAGAAGAGAGAGGAGGAAGAGGAGGAGGAGAGGAGGAGGAGGAGAGAGGAGGAGGAGGAGAGAGGAGGAGAAGGAGGAGAGAGGAGGAGAGAGAGGAGGATGAGGAGGAGGAGAGAGAGGAGGAGGAGGAGGAGGAGGAGGAGGAGGAGGAGGAGGAGGAGAGAGAGAGAGAGAGGGGAGGAGAGGAGGAAGAGGAGGAGGAGAGAGAGGAGGAGGAGAGAGAGAGAGGAGGAGAGGAGGAGGAGGAGAGAGAGGAGGAGGAGAAGGGAGAGGAGGAGAGAGAGGAGGAGAGGAGGAGGGAGAGGAGGAGGAGGAGGAGGAGAGAGGAGGAGGAGAGGAGAGAGGAGGAGGAGGAGAGAGGAGGATGAGGAGGAGGAGGAGGAGAGGAGGAGGAGGAGAGGAGGAGGAGAGGAGGAGGAGGAGAGGAGGAGGAGGAGGAGGAGGAGGAGGAGAGAGAGGAGGAGGAGGAGGAGAGGAGGAGAGAGAGAGGAGGAGGAGAGAGAGGAGGAGGAGGGAGAGGAGGAGAGAGAGAAGGAGGAGGAGGGAGAGGAGGAGGAGAGAGAGGAGGAGGAGGAGGGAGAGGAGGAGGAGAGAGGAGAAGGAGGAGGAGGAGAGAGGAGGAGAGGAGGAGGAGGAGGAGAGAGGAGGAGGAGGAGAGAGGAGGAGAGAGAGAAGGAGGAGGAGAGAGAGGAGGATGAGGAGGAGGAGGAGGAGGAGAGGAATTGAAGAGAAAAAGGAGAGGGGGGGAGAAGAGAAACCAGAGAAGAAGAGATGAGATGATCAGCAGGACTAACCGTCTTCGTCCTCGTTGTCTTGTTGTCTTCAGTCTTTCAGTCGTCAGACCGTCGGCGTCTTTTCTTCATTTTCTAAATAATACCGTTGTGAGCCCGTTTGGGCTGAACACATTATCTATGCATAACAATAATATATAATAATAACATAATATATATAATAATATTATAATAATAGTAATAATAATATAATAAATCAGAAGCAGTCTCTATGGAGCGTCTGCGTCTCTATGGAGCGTCTCTATGGAGCGTCTCTATGGAGCGTCTCTATGGAGCGTCTGCGTCTCTATGGAGCGTCTCTATGGAGCGTCTCTATGGAGCGTCTCTATGGAGCGTCTGCGTCTCTATGGAGCGTCTGCGTCTCTATGGAGCGTCTCTATGGAGCGTCTGCGTCTCTATGGAGCGTCTGCGTCTCTATGGAGCGTCTCTATGGAGCGTCTGCGTCTCTATGGAGCGTCTGCGTCTCTATGGAGCGTCTCTATGGAGCGTCTCTATGGAGCGTCTCTATGGAGCAGCTCTATGGAGCGTCTGCGTCTCTATGGAGCGTCTCTATGGAGCGTCTCTATGGAGCGTCTCTATGGAGCGTCTGCGTCTCTATGGAGCGTCTCTATGGAGCGTCTGCGTCTCTATGGAGCGTCTCTATGGAGCGTCTCTATGGAGCGTCTCTATGGAGCGTCTGCGTCTCTATGGAGCGTCTCTATGGAGCGTCTCTATGGAGCGTCTCTATGGAGCAGCTCTATGGAGCGTCTGCGTCTCTATGGAGCGTCTCTATGGAGCGTCTCTATGGAGCGTCTCTATGGAGCGTCTGCGTCTCTATGGAGCGTCTCTATGGAGCGTCTCTATGGAGCGTCTGCGTCTCTATGGAGCGTCTCTATGGAGCGTCTCTATGGAGCGTCTCTATGGAGCGTCTGCGTCTCTATGGAGCGTCTCTATGGAGCAGCTCTATGGAGCGTCTGCGTCTCTATGGAGCGTCTCTATGGAGCGTCTCTATGGAGCGTCTCTATGGAGCGTCTGCGTCTCTATGGAGCGTCTCTATGGAGCGTCTCTATGGAGCGTCTCTATGGAGCGTCTGCGTCTCTATGGAGCGTCTCTATGGAGCAGCTCTATGGAGCGTCTGCGTCTCTATGGAGCGTCTCTATGGAGCGTCTGCGTCTCTATGGAGCGTCTCTATGGAGCGTCTCTATGGAGCGTCTGCGTCTCTATGGAGCAGCTCTATGGAGCGTCTCTATGGAGCGTCTCTATGGAGCAGCTCTTTGAGGCAACAGATGGTTTCATGTTTACTTCCTGTCAGCTGACCGACCACAATCACTGACAGGAAGTCACGTTAACGTTTACAACCAGCTCCATCAATCACTGACAGTGTGTGTGTGTGTGTGTGTGTGTGTGTGTGTGTGTGTGGTCATGTGCTCCTACTTCCTGGCGGTGGTGCTGACCCGGATGCGTCTCTGTCCTGAGGAGTGTTGGTACTGAGTGACGAACTGGACCGCTCCTCGGCCGCCCTGAGGGATCGGAGCGTTGTGCTGCAACACATCCATCACTGTGTTAGTTATTGAATGTAATGAAACTCTGGAGGTTAATCAATACAGATGTTTAATCATCATTAATCTGTTCATAATGAACCTTAAAGGAGATCAGAGATCAACATGGACAGATCAATAACATCATAGAACGATGAGCAGCTAGTCCGACCCGGTCGGTACCGATGGATCCATCAGGTTCTACAGTTTAACATGATACCAGGATCACACACAGAAAAACACACACGCTCACACACACGCACACGCCCCCCCCCCCTACACACACACACACACACACACACACGCACACGCCCCCCCCCCCCTACACACACACACACGCACACGCCCCCCCCCCAACACACACACACACGCACGCACACGCCCCCCCCCCTACACACACACACACGCGCACACGCCCCCCCCAACACACACACACACACGCACACGCCCCCCCCCCACACACACACACACGCACACGCCCCCCCCCACACACACACACACGCACACGCCCCCCCCCCCCACACACGCACACGCCCCCCCCACACACACCCCCCCGCTTCCTCCCCCCCACACGCACACGCCCCCCCCCCCCCCACACGCACACGCCCCCCCCCCACACGCACACGCCCAAAAAACAGTGTTTTCTGACTCTAATGTCAACACGACCTGCACATCCAATATCCTATGTGTGTGTGTGTGTGTGTGTGTGTGTGTGTGTGTGTGTGTGTGTGTGTGTGTGTGTGTGTGTGTGTGTGGGCATGTGTGTCCTCTCATCATCATCACAGCAGGTGACTGACAGCGTCACCACAGCAACGCTGCCTCTGGAGACACGCCCACGCAGCAGGACCCGCCTTCTGCAGGCAGTCCGTCCTTCAGACTCTGCTGGTCTAACACCAGAGAGGATCAGACCAGGTCCTGATCCTGATCCCAGACCACCACCTGGAGCCTCTGATCCTGATCCCAGAACACCCTGGTTCAGGTCTGGACCCGGGACTGTCTGGACCACTAATCCACCAGCTGATCTTGGTAGCCTCTTCACCAGGACCAGGACCAGGACCAGGACCAGGACCAGGACCAGGACGGTCCGCCGGTGCTCCTGAAGACGGGGTTTTACTCTGACATCTTCCAGGAGGAAGCTGAGACTTTTATTGTGAAAATCTGCCCTCAGACTGAGATGAGTAGAACCGGTCCAGATGTTTGATCAGAGGACACATCTGGGCTCCTGCTGGTCCTGGTCCTGGACAGGAAGTGTCCTCACATTCTACTTTCAACCAAACCTCATGGTCTTCCTCAGCGGATCGAGTTGCTCAGTCACCATGGAGACGGTGAAGTTGTTCTTTAGTGGACTTCCTGTCATGTGACCGCGAGCACCGGAACACCGTGAAGTTTCATCTAGTGGAACACGTCCGACCTGTGAGCTAACCGTTGATCTACTTCCTGTCCCGTGAGTTGGTGTGAACATGGCGGACGCTCTGCAGACGCTGTACGCCGCTTTGATGGTCGTGTCGGGCGTGGCGTCCGTCAGCGGGAACCTCCTCCTCCTACTGGTGCTCCTCCTCAACAGAGAGCTCCGGACCGACACACTGGGCCTCACCTTGAGCTTCGGCGCCAGCGACCTGGCCCTTGGACTCTCCGCCATTCCGTTCGGCGCCTACAACAGCCTGGCGTGGCCCTCCCGGTACGCCAGCGAGGGCGCCTTCTGTCAGGGCAGCGGCTTCGTCCTGCTGCTGCTGCAGACCTCCTCCGTCCACTCGCTCACCTGGGCCGCCGTCGACAAGTTCACAGAGATCTGCTTCGCCCTCAGCTACCGCAGCATCTGGACGGCAGGGCGCTGCCGGGCGGCGCTGGTCCTGGTGTGGTCGTTCGGCCTGGTGAACGCCGCGCTGCCTCTGCTGGGGTTCGGCAGCTACGTCTACAGTGAGTCGCGGTTCCTCTGTTGCCCGAGCTTCACCCCCGACAACCGGTCCTTCGTGGCGCTGTGGATGTCGACGGGCGTCGTGGCGCCAATCCTCACCGTGTGCTCTCTGTACGGGTACATCGTCTACGTGGCGAGGAAGCAGGCCAGGAGGGGGACGTTCGTGTGCAATGAGCTGCACTGCTACCACGTTCCTGCTAACAACTACCTGAGAAGCTCCGTCGTCATGGTTACCACCTCAGGTGAGTTCATGCCGCGCCCTGATTGGTCACTGACAGGAGCGACCAACCTCTCGTACCTGTAGCTGTCTCCTGTCCTCTCAGAGGACAGAGGACAGGAGACAGGACACGGACTCCTAAAACTCACCAGTAGAATCAGACGTACACTTTGCCATGACAACAGGATGTCTGAGGTTTACCTTCATGACTCACTGTCATTACTCTCATTATTGAGACACACAGTGATGTCATCAAAACAGGGAGGCTAACATCCCCCTGTTCCTGAGCACCAGACCCCCTTCAGGTTCCTCTAGTAGTAGTGGCTGTGGCTGTGGCTGTGGTTGTGGTAGTGGTTGTGGCAGTGGCAGTGGCTGTGGCAGTGGTTGTGGTTGTGGTAGTGGTAGTGGCTGTGGTAGTGGCAGTGGTAGTGGTAGTGGTTGTGGTAGTGGCTGTGGCTGTGGTTGTGGTTGTGGTAGTGGCTGTGGTAGTGGTTGTGGTTGTGGCTGTGGCTGTGGTAGTGGTTATGGCTGTGGCAGTGGCTGTGGCTGTGGCTGTGGTAGTGGCTGTGGTAGTGGTTGTGGTTGTGGCTGTGGCTGTGGTAGTGGTTGTGGCAGTGGCTGTGGCTGTGGCTGTGGCAGTGGCAGTGGCAGTGGTAGTGGTAGTGGTTGTGGTTGTGGTAGTGGTTGTGGTTGTGGTAGTGGTTGTGGTTGTGGCAGTGGCAGTGGCAGTGGCTGTGGTAGTGGTAGTGGTTGTGGTTGTGGTAGTGGCTGTGGTTGTGGTTGTGGTAGTGGTAGTGGCTGTGGCAGTGGCAGTGGCAGTGGCAGTGGCTGTGGTAGTGGTTGTGGTTGTGGTAGTGGTTGTGGTTGTGGTAGTGGTAGTGGTTGTGGTTGTGGTAGTGGCTGTGGCTGTGGTTGTGGCAGTGGCTGTGGCTGTGTCTGTGGCTGTGGCTGTGGTTGTGGCTGTGGCAGTGGCTGTGGCTGTGGTAGTGGCTGTGGCTGTGGTTGTGGTTGTGATAGTGGTTGTGGTTGTGGTTGTGGCTGTGGCTGTGGTAGTGGTTGTGGTTGTGGCTGTGGCAATGGCTGTGGCTGTGGTAGTGGCTGTGGTAGTGGTTGTGGTTGTGGCTGTGGCAGTGGCTGTGGCTGTGGCAGTGGCAGTGGCTGTGGCTGTGGTAGTGGTTGTAGTTGTGGCTGTGGTTGTGGTTGTGGTTGTGGTAGTGGCTGTGGCTGTGGTTGTGGTTGTAGTAGTGGCTGTGGTTGTGGCTGTGGTAGTGGTTGTGGTTGTGGTAGTGGTAGTGGTTGTGGCTGTGGTAGTGGTTGTGGTTGTGGTAGTGGTAGTGGTTGTGGTTGTGGTTGTGGTAGTGGCTGTGGTTGTGGTTGTGGCTGTGGCAGTGGCTGTGTCAGTGGCTGTGGCTGTGGCTGTGGTAGTGGCTGTGGTAGTGGTTGTGGCTGTGGCAGTGGCTGTGGCTGTGGCTGTGGCTGTGGTTGTGGTTGTGGTAGTGGCTGTGGCTGTGGTTGTGGTTGTAGTAGTGGCTGTGGTTGTGGCTGTGGTAGTGGTTGTGGTTGTGGTAGTGGTAGTGGTAGTGGTTGTGGTTGTGGTTGTGGCTGTGGCAGTGGCAGTGGTAGTGGTTGTGGTTGTGGTTGTAGTAGTGGCTGTGGCTGTGGTAGTGGTTGTGGTTGTGGCTGTGGTTGTGGTTGTGGTAGTGGCTGTGGCTGTGGTTGTGGTTGTGGTAGTGGTAGTGGTAGTGGTTGTGGTTGTGGCTGTGGTTGTGGTTGTGGTAGTGGCTGTGGCTGTGGTTGTGGTTGTGGTAGTGGTAGTGGTAGTGGTTGTGGTTGTGGTTGTGGTTGTGGTAGTGGCTGTGGTTGTGGTTGTGGTAGTGGTAGTGGTAGTGGTTGTGGTTGTGGCTGTGGCTGTGGCAGTGGTTGTGGCTGTGGCAGTGGCTGTGGCTGTGGCTGTGGCTGTGGCTGTGGCAGTGGCTGTGGCAGTGGTAGTGGTTGTGGCAGTGGCAGTGGCTGTGGCTGTGGTAGTGGTAGTGGCTGTGGTAGTGGTTGTGATTGTGGCTGTGGCAGTGGCTGTGGCTGTGGTAGTGGTTGTAGTTGTGGCTGTGGTTGTGGTTGTGGTTGTGGTAGTGGCTGTGGCTGTGGTTGTGGTTGTGGTTGTAGTAGTGGCTGTGGTTGTGGCTGTGGTAGTGGTTGTGGTTGTGGTAGTGGTTGTGGTTGTGGTTGTGGTTGTGGTAGTGGCTGTGGCTGTGGTTGTGGTTGTGGCTGTGGCAGTGGCTGTGTCAGTGGCTGTGGCTGTGGCTGTGGTAGTGGCTGTGGTAGTGGTTGTGGCTGTGGCAGTGGCTGTGGCTGTGGTTGTGGTTGTGGTAGTGGCTGTGGCTGTGGTTGTGGTTGTGGTTGTAGTAGTGGCTGTGGTTGTGGCTGTGGTAGTGGTTGTGGTTGTGGTAGTGGTAGTGGTAGTGGTTGTGGTTGTGGTTGTGGTTGTGGCTGTGGCAGTGGCAGTGGTAGTGGTTGTGGTTGTGGTTGTGGTTGTAGTAGTGGCTGTGGCTGTGGTAGTGGTTGTGGTTGTGGCTGTGGTTGTGGTTGTGGCTGTGGTTGTGGTTGTGGTAGTGGCTGTGGTTGTGGTTGTGGTAGTGGTAGTGGTAGTGGTTGTGGTTGTGGCTGTGGCTGTGGCAGTGGTTGTGGCTGTGGCAGTGGCTGTGGCTGTGGCTGTGGCTGTGGCAGTGGCTGTGGCTGTGGCAGTGGTAGTGGTTGTGGCAGTGGCTGTGGCTGTGGTTGTGGTTGTGGTTGTGGTTGTAGTAGTGGCTGTGGTTGTGGCTGTGGCAGTGGCTGTGGCTGTGGCTGTGGCTGTGGCAGTGGCTGTGGCTGTGGCAGTGGTAGTGGTTGTGGCAGTGGCTGTGGCTGTGGTTGTGGTTGTGGTTGTGGTTGTAGTAGTGGCTGTGGCTGTGGCTGTGGTAGTGGTTGTGGTTGTGGCTGTGGCAGTGGCTGTGGCTGTGGCTGTGGTTGTGGTAGTGGCTGTGGCTGTGGCTGTGGCTGTGGTTGTGGTTGTGGTTGTAGTAGTGGCTGTGGTTGTGGCTGTGGTAGTGGTTGTGGTTGTGGTAGTGGCTGTGGTTGTGGTAGTGGCTGTGGCTGTGGTTGTGGTTGTGGTTGTGGCAGTGGCTGTGGCTGTGGTTGTGGTTGTGGTTGTGGCTGTGGTAGTGGTAGTGGTTGTGGTAGTGGCTGTGGTTGTGGTTGTGGCTGTGGCTGTGGCTGTGGTTGTGGTAGTGGTAGTGGCTGTGGTTGTGGTTGTGGCTGTGGTTGTGGTTGTGGCTGTGGTTGTGGTTGTGGTTGTAGTAGTGGCTGTGGCTGTGGTAGTGGTTGTGGTTGTGGCTGTGGTTGTGGTTGTGGTAGTGGCTGTGGCTGTGGTTGTGGTTGTGGTAGTGGCTGTGGCTGTGGTTGTGGTTGTGGTAGTGGTAGTGGTAGTGGTTGTGGTTGTGGTTGTGGCTGTGGCTGTGGCAGTGGTTGTGGCTGTGGTAGTGGCTGTGGCAGTGGCTGTGGTAGTGGTAGTGGTTGTGGCAGTGGCTGTGGCTGTGGCTGTGGTAGTGGTTGTGGTTGTGGCTGTGGCAGTGGCTGTGGCTGTGGCTGTGGTAGTGGTTGTGGTTGTGGCTGTGGCAGTGGCTGTGGCTGTGGTTGTGGTAGTGGCTGTGGCTGTGGCTGTGGCTGTGGTTGTGGTTGTGGTTGTAGTAGTGGCTGTGGTTGTGGCTGTGGTAGTGGTTGTGGTTGTGGTTGTGGTTGTGGCAGTGGCTGTGGCTGTGGTTGTGGTTGTGGTTGTGGCAGTGGCTGTGGCTGTGGTTGTGGTTGTGGTTGTGGCTGTGGTAGTGGTAGTGGTTGTGGTAGTGGCTGTGGTTGTGGTTGTGGCTGTGGCTGTGGCTGTGGTTGTGGTAGTGGTTGTGGTTGTGGTTGTGGTAGTGGTTGTGGTTGTGGCTGTGGCAGTGGCTGTGGTTGTGGTTGTGGTAGTGGCTGTGGTTGTGGTTGTGGTAGTGGTAGTGGTAGTGGTTGTGGCAGTGGCTGTGGCTGTGGCTGTGGTAGTGGCTGTGGTTGTGGTTGTGGCTATGGCTGTGGCTGTGGCAGTGGCTGTGGCTGTGGTAGTGGTTGTGGTTGTGGCTGTGGCAGTGGTTGTGGTTGTGGTAGTGGCTGTGGCTGTGGCTGTGGTTGTGGTTGTAGTAGTGGCTGTGGTTGTGGCAGTGGTTGTGGCTGTGGTTGTGGTAGTGGCTGTGGCTGTGGCTGTGGTTGTGGTTGTGGTTGTGGTTATGGCTGTGGCTGTGGTTGTGGTTGTGGCTGTGGCTGTGGCTGTGGCAGTGGCTGTGGCTGTGGCCGTGGTTGTGGTAGTGGCTGTGGCTGTGGCTGTGGTAGTGGTTGTGGTAGTGGTAGTGGTAGTGGTTGTGGTTGTGGTTGTGGCTGTGGCTGTGGCAGTGGTTGTGGCTGTGGTAGTGGCTGTGGCAGTGGCTGTGGTAGTGGTAGTGGTTGTGGCAGTGGCTGTGGCTGTGGTAGTGGTTGTGGTTGTGGCTGTGGCAGTGGCTGTGGCTGTGGCTGTGGTTGTGGTTGTGGTAGTGGCTGTGGCTGTGGCTGTGGTTGTGGTTGTGGTTGTAGTAGTGGCTGTGGTTGTGGCTGTGGTAGTGGTTGTGGTTGTGGTAGTGGCTGTGGTTGTGGTAGTGGCTGTGGCTGTGGTTGTGGTTGTGGTTGTGGTTGTGGCAGTGGCTGTGGCTGTGGTTGTGGTTGTGGTTGTGGCTGTGGTAGTGGTAGTGGTTGTGGTAGTGGCTGTGGTTGTGGTTGTGGCTGTGGCTGTGGCTGTGGTTGTGGTAGTGGTTGTGGTTGTGGTTGTGGTAGTGGTAGTGGTAGTGGTTGTGGTTGTGGTAGTGGTAGTGGCTGTGGTTGTGGTTGTGGCTGTGGTTGTGGTTGTGGCTGTGGTTGTGGTTGTGGTTGTAGTAGTGGCTGTGGCTGTGGCTGTGGTAGTGGTTGTGGTTGTGGCTGTGGCAGTGGCTGTGGTTGTGGTTGTGGTAGTGGCTGTGGTTGTGGTTGTGGTAGTGGTAGTGGTAGTGGTTGTGGCAGTGGTAGTGGCTGTGGTTGTGGTTGTGGCTATGGCTGTGGCTGTGGCAGTGGCTGTGGCTGTGGTAGTGGTTGTGGTTGTGGCTGTGGCAGTGGTTGTGGTTGTGGTAGTGGCTGTGGCTGTGGCTGTGGTTGTGGTTGTAGTAGTGGCTGTGGTTGTGGCAGTGGTTGTGGCTGTGGTTGTGGTAGTGGCTGTGGCTGTGGCTGTGGTTGTGGTTGTGGTTGTGGTTATGGCTGTGGCTGTGGTTGTGGTTGTGGCTGTGGCTGTGGCTGTGGCAGTGGCTGTGGCTGTGGCCGTGGTTGTGGTAGTGGCTGTGGCTGTGGCTGTGGTAGTGGTTGTGGTAGTGGTAGTGGTTGTGGTAGTGGTTGTGGTTGTGGAAGTGGTTGTGGTTGTGGTAGTGGTAGTGGCTGTGGTTGTAGTAGTGGCTGTGGTTGTGGCTGTGGTTGTGGCTGTGGTAGTGGTTGTGGCTGTGGCTGTGGTAGTGGTTGTGGTTGTGGTTGTGGTAGTGGTTGTGGTAGTGGTTGTGGTTCTGCCGTGCCTCCCTTCCCTCCAGTGGGTCCAGTAGTACGGCCCGGGCCTCCAGCTTGTGTAACCTAGCAACAGTAACTTCCTGTGTGTTCCAGTGTGTCTGCTGGCGTGCTGGCTGCCCTACGTCTCCGTGTGTCTGTACGAGACGTTCAGCGGTCACCAGAGTCCGGCCGTGACTTCCGCCCTCTCGGCGTGGCTGGTTCTGACCAGCCACGCCCTCAACCCGTGGATCACCTGCATGACGCAGACGTAAGTACGAAGCCGCGGAGCACAGCCAATCACGAGCGGGCTGAGTGATAACACTGATGATGTCATCCCTCTGTCTCCAGCAGGTACAGGGCGGCGGTGCGTCGCAGCGTCCGCAGGTTGATCCAGATGTGTCTGTGTTCTGGGACACCGCTGGAGTCCCGCCCCCAGAGCTCCGCCCTCCACCTGGACGCAACCAATCGCATCAGCACGACCATGACCACGACTACAGCGGCGACACGCCCGCCGTCACCACCAAAAACACCAACGCCACCGTGACCAACACGACCATCACTGAGCTGTACCTGACCTGACCTGCAGCAGACACACTGCAATGTGGGAAACGTAGTCCAGCCGAGTAGAGGACATCCCTCCCCAGACCTCTACTGGAGGGTTCAGATCATCTCACGCCCCACAGAGGATGAACCCTACCACCTCTCCTCCGTTAGTGATGTTCACGCCCCACAGAGGATGAACGCTACCACTTCCCCTCTGGCGTCATCATCACTCACCTTCACTTCATACCAGGACACCTCTAGAACTACAATCCCATCAGCCCCGGCTGTAGAGCTTCATGGTCTGATCAGTAAACTGGACTAACTGGGAGGAGAACCAGGACCGACCCAGAACTACCTGAACCCTGAGAGTCCAGCTGAGGATTGAACCTGTGGGGTCGCAGCTCTGCTGGCTCATAACGAGTAATAACCTCATCATCATAACAATAAATACTACTAATGGATCTGGACCTCTGAGTGCTCATTTATTATTACTGCTTGTATATGCTGCTTTGATTTTCAGGTGTCAGAGGTCAGAAGTCAGGTGTGTCAGAGGTCAGGTGTGTCAGAGGTCAGGTGTGTCAGAGGTCAGGTGTGTCAGAGGTCAGAGGTCAGGTGTGTAAGAGGTCAGAGCTGTCAGAGGTCAGAGCTGTCAGAGGTCAGAGGTCAGGTGTGTAAGAGGTCAGAGCTGTCAGAGGTCAGGTGTGTGTACCTGGTTGACGACCTCAAAGTAGAGAGCCAGCGTGGTGCTCGGGTCCAGACCACAGATCTTCCACTGACACGTCCCTCCTGTCCCGATCTCCTGGAACACACACACAGATAAACATGTATATATATATATACACACACAGAGAGGGTACTACAGGGTACTACAGGGTACTGAGCTGTTCTACAGGGTACTACAGGGTACTACAGGGTACTACAGGGTACTGAGCTGTACTACAGGGTACTACAGGGTACTACAGGGTACTACAGGGTACTGAGCTGTACTACAGGGTACTACAGGGTACTACAGGGTACTACAGGGTACTGAGCTGTACTACAGGGTACTACAGGGTACTACAGGGTACTACAGGGTACTGAGCAGTACTACAGGGTACTACAGAGTACTACAGGGTACTACAGGGTACTGAGCTGTACTACTGGGTACTACAGGGTACTACAGTATAATGGTGGGTCCTTACGTTCTCGGAGACACAGGGTCCTTTAGCGTTCAGGGACACACAGGGTCCGATGGCTCCAGATACTTTGATCTCTCTGGACGTCTGAAACAAGACAACAAGACAACAAGACAACAAGACAACAAGACGTCTTCATTAGTGACATCACTACGGATCCACCTGGGACACAGGTGAGCCTCTAGGGGGCACAGGTGAGCCTCTAGGGGGCACAGTTGAGCCTCTAGGGGGCACAGTTGAGCCTCTAGGGGACACAGGTGAGCCTCTAAGGGACACAGGTGAGCCTCTAGGGGACACAGGTTAGCCTCTAGGGGGCACAGGTGAGCCTCTAGGGGACACAGGTGAGCCTCTAGGGGGCACAGTTGAGCCTCTAGGGGACACAGGTGAGCCTCTAGGGGACACAGGTGAGCCTCTAGGGGACACAGGTGAGGGTCAGCTGTAGCGGACTGTAGTTGGTACCTTGACCTCCAGCGTGGCGGCGAAGGCCATCTTGAAAGATCCCTGGACGTCTTTGGTGAAAACTCTCTGGAAGGTTTGTTTGAAAAGAGACGTGTTGAAGGAGTCGGCCATCACCATGTAGCCTCTGGAGACAAGAGACAGCTAGTGAGCTAACGCTACCACGCTAGCTAACTAGCTCATGTAGTTAACTTGTCCAGACTTTGTTTATCCTCCAGCTAACACCGAGACCTGTGTGTGTGTGTGTGTGTGTGTGCATCCCTTTACTGCGGTCGTAAAACAAAGAAAATGTGCACGTGGCTTGGTGGAACGTTCGCGTTCGCACGCTCTTGGATACGGCAGGAACACCTGACAGACCCCACCGCAGAACAGCACTTGTGGCTCTCGAGCTTGCTAAGAGAGCAGGCTGCATGGAGAGGACTCCCTGACAGAAGTCGGTGCAGGTTACACTTTCTTCTGGAAAGGAGTCCTTGAAGGCACACCGCCTCCATGGTGTGGGTTTTGCAGTGAAGACCCAACTGTTGCAACGGATCCCTGACTTCCCTATCGGCATCAATGAAAGACTGATGACGTTGCGCATTCCCCTTACAAAGGGACGCTCTGCCACCCTCATCAGTGCCTACGCACCGACCTTGGATGCAGAACACAATGTCAAAGAGGACTTTTACAGAAGTCTCGACTCCATCATCCAGAAAACCCCAGCTACAGATAAGCTCATACTTATGGGAGACTTTAATGCCAGAGTGGGCACAGAGCATCACGTCTGGAGTAAGATCCTAGGCCAGCATGGAGTGGGGAAAATGAATAGCAACGGACTACGGCTCCTCTCCCTCTGCGCGGAACATCGCCTGGTCATTACCAACACCACCTTCCAGATGAAGAACAGGCTTAAAACCACCTGGCAACACCCCCGCTCAAAACACTGGCACCTCCTGGATTACATCATCGTCCGCCAAAAGGACAGACAGGACGTTCTCATCACCCGCGTCATGCGCGGGGCTGAATGCTGGACCGACCATCTTATGGTCAGATCCAAACTCCGTATGGGTATTCAACCACGTCGCCCAACGACCGCCCCAATCAGAAAACTAAACTACACAGCACTCAACAACCCCGACACTATAGGCAACCTCCGACAACTCCTTGCAAGAAACCTCAACCAAGTTCCAGAGGAACCCACTGATTGGTCAGCTCTGCGCACAGCCATCCACGCTGCAGCCTCGGAAGCACTTGGCCTGTCAAGGAAACGTCATCAGGACTGGTTTGACAACAACTCCACAGAAATAAAATCACTCCTCCAAGCAAAGCATGAAGCCCACATAGCTCTCCTGGCAAACCCTGGTTCCTCCACTCTGAAAGCCACTTTTGCCAAAGCAAGAGCTACAACCCAGCATGTGCTCCGGACCATGGAAGACACATGGTGGATACAGAGGGCACAAGAAATCCAAAAGTTTGCAGACTGCAGCAACACCCAGGGCTTCTATGATGCCATCAAAGCCATATATGGCCCCAGGAAGCAGACCATCGCCCCTGTCCGATCAGCAAACGGGAACACTCTTCTCAAGGACCGCCATGATATTCTTGGCCGCTGGGCGGATCATTTTGAAACCCTCCTCAACCACAGAA
>JAUPFX010000016.1:308760-341260 GCA_036937225.1 Sebastes paucispinis | reverse complement strand
CCGAAGGTGATGAGTCCGACCAGTGCGGTGGGGGGCAGCAGAGACAGGGACATCTGCAGAGACTCCTTCAGGGCTTGCAGGTCCTCGTCCTCCATACAGGTGTCCACCACGTACAGGAAGACCAGCGGCATCTGAGGACCCCGCTGAGGACAGAGACCACATCGGGTTATACATCTGACACTACGGTCCGTCCGTCCGTCTGTCCGTCCGTCCGTCCGTCCACCTGTCTGTCTTACCTGGACCACGTACTCGATGGTGGAGAACTGAGGCAGCAGCTCAGCAGGTTGGTTCACCTCAGAGATTCCAGCGTACGACGGAGGAAACTGAAACAGAACCAGAACCAGAACCTGAGTCTGAGTCCTGCTCTTCTGTCTCTGAGAGGACGTTTCATTAAATCAGTGTGTGTGTGTTTCTACTGAACCTGGTTCCTCTGGTAGCAGAAGTTACAGGCCCACAGTTTGGCCCGGTAGTCCACCTGACTGAAAGAGACAAACAGGCACGCGTTAGACCCCCTGACCCCTGTCTGTGACCCCTGACCCCCGTCTGTGACCTCTGACCCTCGTCTGTGTCCTCTGACCCCCGTCTCTGACCCCTGACCCCCGTCTGTGTCCTCTGACCCCCGTCTGTGACCTCAGACACCCGGCTGTAACCTCAGACCCCCGTCTGTGACCCCTAACCCCCGTCTGTGACCTCAGACACCCGTCTGTGACCTCTGACCCTGGTGTGTGACCTTAGACCCCCGTCTGTGACCTCTGACCCTGGTGTGTGACCTCAGACCCCCGTCTGTGACCTCTGACCCCCATCTGTGACCTTAGACCCCCGTCTGTGACCTTAGACCCCGGTGTGTGATGTCAAACGTACCACAGCGGGTTGAGGACGGCGCGGCAGGTGGCACGGCTGCAGAGGACAGGTTCATACTGGATTGGCGGCAGGTCGGGCCGCTCCCTCAGCGGTGTGAACAGCGACGCCACCGGGACCACCATCCTGGTGGCCTCCAGCCGGCTGGACGGCCAGACATTCCAGCTGAACCGCACGCCGTCACGCTCCTCGTTCTGAGAGATGTACTCTGGGAAGGTCGCCATGGCAACGCAGGGAGGTGGGAGGGGGCCAGACACTGTGGGGGGGGGAGACGGGACCCAATATCAGAACACCGTAGTACTACTAACTACACCATAGTACTACTAACTACACCATAGTACTACTAACTACACCATAGTACTAACTACACCATAGTACTACTAACTACACCATAGTACTAACTACACCATAGTACTACTAACTACACCATAGTACTACTAACTACACCATAGTACTACTAACTACACCATAGTACTACTAACTACACCATAGTACTAACTACACCATAGTACTACTAACTACACCATAGTACTAACTACACCATAGTACTACTAACTACACCATAGTACTAACTACACCATAGTACTACTAACTACACCATAGTACTAACTACACCATAGTACTACTAACTACACCATAGTACTACTAACTACACCATAGTACTAACTACACCATAGTACTACTAACTACACCATAGTACTAACTACACCATAGTACTAACTACACCATAGTACTACTAACTACACCATAGTACTAACTACACCATAGTACTACTAACTACACCATAGTACTAACTACACCATAGTACTAACTACACCATAGTACTACTAACTACACCATAGTACTAACTACACCATAGTACTACTAACTACACCATAGTACTAACTACACCATAGTACTAACTACACCATAGTACTAACTACACCATAGTACTACTAACTACACCATAGTACTAACTACACCATAGTACTACTAACTACAGTAATAACTACACCATAGTACTAACTACACCATAGTACTACTAACTACACCATAGTATTAACTACACCATAGTAATAACTACACCGTAGTACTACTAACTACACCATAGTACTAACTACACCATAGTACTAACTACACCGTAGTACTACTAACTACACCATAGTACTAACTACACCATAGTACTAACTACACCGTAGTACTACTAACTACACTTTAGAATGATGTACCTGATGTAGTATTCTGTTAAATCGATCACTAAATGAAGTGAAAGTAAAATCCTATAGTATATAGTATATAGAGGTTGAATGAGTAAATCCTATAGTATATAGTATATAGAGGTTGAATGAGTAAATCCTGTAGTCTATAGTATATAGAGGTTGAATGAGTAAATCCTATAGTATTATAGTATATAGAGGTTGAATGAGTAAATCCTATAGTATATAGTATATAGAGGTTGAATGAGTAAATCCTATAGTATATAGTATATAGAGGTTGAATGAGTAAATCCTATAGTATTATAGTATATAGAGGTTGAATGAGTAAATCCTATAGTATATAGTATATAGAGGTTGAATGAGTAAATCCTATAGTATTATAGTATATAGAGGTTGAATAAGTAAATCCTATAGTATATAGAGGTTGAATGAGTAAATCCTATAGTATTATAGTATATAGAGGTTGAATGAGTAAATCCTATAGTATTATAGTATATAGAGGTTGAATGAGTAAATCCTATAGTATTATAGTATATAGAGGTTGAATGAGTAAATCCTATAGTATTATAGTATATAGAGGTTGAATGAGTAAATCCTATAGTATTATAGTATATAGAGGATGAATGAGTAAATCCTATAGTATATAGATGATGAATGAGTAAATCCTATAGTATTATAGTATATAGAGGTTGAATGAGTAAATCCTATAGTATATAGAGGTTGAATGAGTAAATCCTATAGTATTATAGTATATAGAAGTTGAATGAGTAAATCCTATAGTATTATAGTATATAGAGGTTGAATGAGTAAATCCTATAGTATATAGTATATAGAGGTTGAATGAGTAAATCCTATAGTATTATAGTATATAGAGGTTGAATGAGTAAATCCTATAGTATTATAGTATATAGAGGTTGAATGAGTAAATCCTATAGTATATAGTATATAGAGGTTGAATGAGTAAATCCTATAGTATTATAGTATATAGATGATGAATGAGTAAATCCTATAGTATTATAGTATATAGAGGTTGAATGAGTAAATCCTATAGTATATAGAGGTTGAATGAGTAAATCCTATAGTATTATAGTATATAGAGGATGAATGAGTAAATCCTATAGTATTATAGTATATAGAGGTTGAATGAGTAAATCCTATAGTATATAGTATATAGAGGTTGAATGAGTAAATCCTATAGTATATAGAGGTTGAATGAGTAAATCCTATAGTATTATAGTATATAGAGGTTGAATGAGTAAATCCTATAGTATATAGAGGTTGAATGAGTAAATCCTATAGTATATAGAGGTTGAATGAGTAAATCCTATAGTATTATAGTATATAGAGGTTGAATGAGTAAATCCTATAGTATTATAGTATATAGAGGTTGAATGAGTAAATCCTATAGTATATACAGGCGTAGGAAAAGTTGTTGGTAACGTTCCGTTAAAGAGAGAAAAACCCACAATGGTCACTGAAATAACTTGAAACTGACAAAAGTAATGATAAATAAAAATTCACTGAAAATTAACTAATGAAAATCAGATATTGTTTTTGAATTATGGTTCAGCAGAATCATTTAAAAAAACAAACTAATGAAACTGGCCTAGACAAAAATGATGGTACCCTTAACTTAATATTTAGTTGCACAACCTTTTGAGGCAATCACTGCAATCAAGTGATTTCTGTAACTCTCAATGAGACTTCTGCACCTGTCGACAGGTATGTTGGCCCACTCCTCGTGAGCAAACTGCTCCAGCTGTCTCAGGTTTGAAGGGTGCTTTCTCCAGACTGCATGTTTCAGCTCCTTCCACAGATGTTCAATAGGATTTAGATCAGGGCTCATAGAAGGCCACTTCAGAACAGTCCAATGTTTTGTTCTTAGCCATTCTTGGGTGTTTTTAGCTGTGTTTTGGGTCATTATCCTGTTTGAGGACCCATGACCTGCAACTGAGACCAAGCTTTCTGACACTGGGCAGCACATTTCGCTCCAGAATGCCTTGATAGTCTTGAGATTTCATTGCACCCTGCACAGATTCAAGACACCCTGTGCCAGATGCAGCAAAGCAGCCCCATAACATAACCGAGCCTCCTCCATGTTTCACATTAGGTACAGTGTTCTTTTCTTTGGATGCTTCATCTCTTCGTCTGTGAACATAGAGCTGATGTGACTTGCCAAAAAGCTCCAGTTTTGTCTCATCTGTCCAAAGGACATTCTCCCAGAAGCTTTGTGGCTTGTCAATATGCATTTTGGAAAATTCCAGTCTCGCTTTTTTATGATTTGGTGTCCTCCTCGGTCGTCTTCCATTAAGTCCACTTTGGCTCAAACAGTGACGGATGGTGCGATCTGACACTGATGTACCTTGACCTTGGAGTTCACCTCTAATCTCTTTGGAAGTTGTTCTGGGCTCTTTGGTTACCATTCGTATTATCCGTCTCTTCAATATGTCATCAATTTTCCTCTTGCGGCCACGTCCAGGGAGGTTGGCTACAGTCCCATGGACCTTAAACTTCTGAATAATATGTGCAGCTGTAGTCACAGGAACATCAGGCTGCTTGGAGATGGTCTTATAGCCTTTACCTTTAACATGAAGGTCTATAATGTTCTTTCTGATCTCCTGAGACAACTCTCTCCTTAGCTTTCTGTGGTCCATGTTCAGTGTGGTACACACCATGATGCCAAACAGCACAGTGACTACTTTTCACCCTTTAAATAGGCAGACTGACTGATTACAAGTTTGAAGATACCTGTGATGCTAATTACAGGACACACCTTAGTTTAATATGTCCCTATGGTCACATTATTTTACATCTTTTCTAGGGCTACCATCATTTTTGTCTAGGCCAGTTTCATTAGTTTGTTTTTTAAAATGATTCTGTTGAACCACAATTCAAAAGCAATGTCTGATTTTCATTAGTTCATTTTCAGTAAATTTTTATTTATTATTACTTTTGTCAGTTTCAAGTTATTTCAGTGACTATTGTGGGTTTTTCTCTTTAACGGAACGTTACCAACAACTTTGCCTACGTCTGTAGTATATAGAGGTTGAATGAGTAAATCCTATAGTATATTGTATATAGAGGGTGAATGGGGGTTTGGTTGCTGGCTGCTCTCAGCAGACTTCTACATTTGAAATGTTACTGAAGTTTAAGTACCAAAAGTAAAAGTACTCATCGTGCAGAATAATGTAAATGATATTACTGTTCTTTAATGATCGATCACTTTAATGGTCGATCACTTTAATGATTGATTCTCTAATGATCGATCACTTTAATGATCGATCACTTTAATGATTGATTCTCTAGTGATCGATCACTTTAATGATCGATCACTTTAATGATTGATTCTCTAGTGATCGATCACTTTAATGATTGATTCTCTAGTGATCGATCACTTTAATGATCGATCACTTTAATGATTGATTCTCTAGTGATCGATCACTTTAATGATTGATTCTCTAGTGATCGATCACTTTAATGATCGATCACTTTAATGTTTACAGTAGTAAATGTATGAGTTCCAGTCCAGCACCAGCCTGCTCAGCCTTCAGCTGCTCTGGTGTTCTGGTGCTCTGGTGTTCTGGTGCTCTGGTGTTCTGGTGTTCAGCTGTTCTGGTGCTCTGGTGTTCTGGTGTTCAGCTGTTCAGCTGTTCTGGTGCTCTGGTGCTCTGGTGCTCTGGTGTTCTGGTGTTCTGGTGTTCAGCTGTTCTGGTGCTCTGGTGTTCTGGTGTTCTGGTGTTCAGCTGTTCTGGTGTTCTGGTGTTCAGCTGTTCTGGTGTTCAGCTGTTCTGGTGTTCTGGTGTTCAGCTGTTCTGGTGTTCTGGTGCTCTAGTGTTCAGCTGTTCTGGTGTTCTGGTGTTCTGGTGTTCAGCTGTTCTAGTGCTCTGGTGTTCTGGTGTTCTGGTGTTCTGGTGTTCTGGTGTTCAGCTGTTCTGGTGTTCTGGTGTTCTGGTGTTCAGCTGTTCTGGTGCTCTGGTGTTCTGGTGTTCAGCTGTTCCAGTGCTCTGGTGTTCTGGTGTTCTGGTGTTCTGGTGTTCAGCTGTTCTGGTGTTCTGGTGCTCTAGTGTTCTGGTGTTCTGGTGTTCAGCTGTTCTGGTGCTCTGGTGCTCTGTGTTCTGGTGCTCTGGTGTTCAGCTGTTCTGGTGTTCTGGTGCTCTGGTGCTCTGGTGCTCTAGTGTTCTGGTGTTCTGGTGTTCAGCTGTTCAGCTGTTCTGGTGTTCTGGTGCTCTGGTGCTCTGGTGCTCTAGTGTTCTGGTGTTCTGGTGTTCAGCTGTTCTGGTGTTCAGCTGTTCTGGTGCTCTAGTGTTCTGGTGTTCTGGTGCTCTGGTGCTCTGTGTTCTGGTGCTCTGGTGTTCAGCTGTTCTGGTGTTCTGGTGCTCTAGTGTTCTGGTGTTCTGGTGCTCTAGTGTTCTGGTGTTCTGGTGCTCTAGTGTTCTGGTGTTCTGGTGCTCTAGTGTTCTGGTGTTCTGGTGTTCAGCTGTTCTGGTGTTCAGCTGTTCTGGTGTTCAGCTGTTCTGGTGTTCTGGTGCTCTGGTGCTCTGGTGTTCTGGTGTTCTGGTGTTCAGCTGTTCTGGTGTTCAGCTGTTCTGGTGTTCTGGTGTTCAGCTGTTCTGGTGTTCAGCTGTTCTGGTGTTCTGGTGCTCTGGTGCTCTGGTGTTCTGGTGTTCTGGTGTTCAGCTGTTCTGGTGTTCAGCTGTTCTGGTGTTCAGCTGTTCAGGTGTTCTGGTGCTCTAGTGTTCTGGTGTTCTGGTGCTCTAGTGTTCTGGTGTTCTGGTGTTCAGCTGTTCTGGTGTTCAGCTGTTCAGGTGTTCTGGTGCTCTAGTGTTCTGGTGTTCAGCTGTTCTGGTGTTCTGGTGCTCTGGTGCTCTAGTGTTCTGGTGTTCTAGTGTTCAGCTGGTCTGGTGTTCAGCTGTTCTGGTGTTCTGGTGCTCTGGTGCTCTGGTGTTCTGGTGTTCTGGTGTTCAGCTGTTCTGGTGTTCAGCTGTTCTGGTGTTCTGGTGTTCAGCTGTTCTGGTGTTCAGCTGTTCAGGTGTTCTGGTGCTCTAGTGTTCTGGTGTTCTGGTGTTCTGGTGCTCTAGTGTTCTGGTGTTCTGGTGTTCAGCTGTTCTGGTGTTCTGGTGTTCAGCTATTCTGGTGTTCAGCTGTTCAGGTGTTCTAGTGCTCTAGTGTTCTGGTGTTCTGGTGCTCTAGTGTTCTGGTGTTCTGGTGTTCAGCTGTTCTGGTGTTCTGGTGTTCAGCTGTTCTGGTGTTCAGCTGTTCAGGTGTTCTGGTGCTCTGGTGTTCTGGTGTTCTGGTGTTCTGGTGCTCTAGTGTTCTGGTGTTCTGGTGTTCAGCTGTTCTGGTGTTCTGGTGTTCAGCTGTTCTGGTGTTCAGCTGTTCAGGTGTTCTGGTGCTCTAGTGTTCTGGTGTTCTGGTGCTCTAGTGTTCTGGTGTTCTGGTGTTCAGCTGTTCTGGTGTTCAGCTGTTCAGGTGTTCTGGTGCTCTAGTGTTCTGGTGTTCTGGTGTTCTGGTGTTCTGGTGCTCTAGTGTTCTGGTGTTCTGGTGTTCTGGTGTTCTGGTGTTCTGGTGTTCTGGTGCTCTAGTGTTCTGGTGTTCTGGTGTTCAGCTGTTCTGGTGTTCTGGTGTTCAGCTGTTCAGGTGTTCTGGTGCTCTAGTGTTCTGGTGTTCTGGTGCTCTAGTGTTCTGGTGTTCTGGTGTTCAGCTGTTCAGGTGTTCTGGTGCTCTAGTGTTCTGGTGTTCTGGTGTTCTGGTGCTCTAGTGTTCTGGTGTTCTGGTGTTCTGGTGTTCTGGTGCTCTAGTGTTCTGGTGTTCTGGTGCTCTAGTGTTCTGGTGTTCTGGTGCTCTAGTGTTCTGGTGTTCTGGTGTTCTGGTGTTCTGGTGCTCTAGTGTTCTGGTGTTCTGGTGCTCTAGTGTTCTGGTGTTCTGGTGTTCTGGTGCTCTAGTGTTCTGGTGTTCAGCTGTTCTGGTGTTCTGGTGTTCAGCTGTTATGGTGTTCAGCTGTTCAGGTGTTCTGGTGCTCTAGTGTTCTGGTGTTCTGGTGTTCTGGTGCTCGAGTGTTCTGGTGTTCAGCTGTTCTGGTGTTCAGCTGTTCTGGTGTTCAGCTGTTCAGGTGTTCTGGTGCTCTAGTGTTCTGGTGTTCTGGTGCTCTAGTGTTCTGGTGTTCTGGTGTTCAGCTGTTCTGGTGTTCTGGTGCTCTAGTGTTCTGGTGTTCTGGTGCTCTAGTGTTCTGGTGTTCTGGTGCTCTAGTGTTCTGGTGTTCTGGTGCTCTAGTGTTCTGGTGTTCTGGTGTTCAGCTGTTCTGGTGTTCTGGTGCTCTAGTGTTCTGGTGTTCTGGTGCTCTAGTGCTCTAGTGTTCTGGTGCTCTAGTGTTCTGGTGTTCTGGTGTTCAGCTGTTCTGGTGTTCTGGTGCTCTAGTGTTCTGGTGTTCTGGTGCTCTAGTGTTCTGGTGTTCTGGTGTTCAGCTGTTCTGGTGTTCTGGTGTTCAGCTGTTCTGGTGTTCAGCTGTTCAGGTGTTCTGGTGCTCTAGTGTTCTGGTGTTCTGGTGTTCTGGTGCTCTAGTGTTCTGGTGTTCTGGTGTTCAGCTGTTCTGGTGTTCAGCTGTTCAGCTGTTCTGGTGCTCTAGTGTTCTGGTGTTCAGCTGTTCTGGTGCTCTAGTGTTCTGGTGCGCTAGTGTTCTGGTGTTCTGGTGCTCTAGTGTTCTGGTGTTCTGGTGCTCTAATGTTCAGCTGTTCTGGTGTTCTGGTGCTCTGGTGCTCTGGTGTTCTGGTGTTCAGCTGTTCTGGTGTTCAGCTGTTCTGGTGTTCAGCTGTTCAGGTGTTCTGGTGCTCTAGTGTTCTGGTGTTCTGGTGTTCTGGTGTTCAACTATTCTGGTGTTCAGCTGTTCAGGTGTTCTGGTGCTCTAGTGTTCTGGTGTTCTGGTGCTCTAGTGTTCTGGTGTTCTGGTGTTCAGCTGTTCTGGTGTTCTGGTGTTCAGCTGTTCTGGTGTTCAGCTGTTCAGGTGTTCTGGTGCTCTAGTGTTCTGGTGTTCTGGTGTTCTGGTGTTCTGGTGCTCTAGTGTTCTGGTGTTCTGGTGTTCAGCTGTTCTGGTGTTCTGGTGTTCTGGTGTTCAGCTGTTCTGGTGTTCAGCTGTTCAGGTGTTCTGGTGCTCTAGTGTTCTGGTGTTCTGGTGCTCTAGTGTTCTGGTGTTCTGGTGTTCAGCTGTTCTGGTGTTCAGCTGTTCTGGTGTTCTGGTGTTCAGCTGTTCTGGTGTTCAGCTGTTCAGGTGTTCTGGTGCTCTAGTGTTCTGGTGTTCTGGTGCTCTAGTGTTCTGGTGTTCTGGTGTTCAGCTGTTCTGGTGTTCTGGTGTTCAGCTGTTCTGGTGTTCAGGTGTTCTGGTGCTCTGGTGTTCTGGTGTTCTGGTGTTCTGGTGCTCTAGTGTTCTGGTGTTCTGGTGTTCAGCTGTTCTGGTGTTCAGCTGTTCAGGTGTTCTGGTGCTCTAGTGTTCTGGTGTTCTGGTGCTCTAGTGTTCTGGTGTTCTGGTGTTCAGCTGTTCTGGTGTTCTGGTGCTCTAGTGTTCTGGTGTTCTGGTGTTCAGCTGTTCTGGTGTTCTGGTGTTCAGCTGTTCTGGTGTTCAGCTGTTCAGGTGTTCTGGTGCTCTAGTGTTCTGGTGCTCTGGTGTTCTGGTGCTCTAGTGTTCTGGTGTTCTGGTGTCCAGCTGTTCTGGTGTTCTGGTGTTCAGCTGTTCTGGTGTTCAGCTGTTCAGGTGTTCTGGTGCTCTAGTGTTCTGGTGTTCTGGTGCTCTAGTGTTCTGGTGTTCTGGTGTTCTGGTGCTCTAGTGTTCTGGTGTTCTGGTGTTCAGCTGTTCTGGTGTTCTGGTGTTCAGCTGTTATGGTGTTCAGCTGTTCAGGTGTTCTGGTGCTCTAGTGTTCTGGTGTTCTGGTGTTCTGGTGCTCTAGTGTTCTGGTGTTCAGCTGTTCTGGTGTTCAGCTGTTCTGGTGTTCAGCTGTTCAGGTGTTCTGGTGCTCTAGTGTTCTGGTGTTCTGGTGCTCTAGTGTTCTGGTGTTCTGGTGTTCAGCTGTTCTGGTGTTCTGGTGCTCTAGTGTTCTGGTGTTCTGGTGCTCTAGTGTTCTGGTGTTCTGGTGCTCTAGTGTTCTGGTGTTCTGGTGCTCTAGTGTTCTGGTGTTCTGGTGTTCAGCTGTTCTGGTGTTCTGGTGCTCTAGTGTTCTGGTGTTCTGGTGCTCTAGTGCTCTAGTGTTCTGGTGCTCTAGTGTTCTGGTGTTCTGGTGTTCAGCTGTTCTGGTGTTCTGGTGCTCTAGTGTTCTGGTGTTCTGGTGCTCTAGTGTTCTGGTGTTCTGGTGTTCAGCTGTTCTGGTGTTCTGGTGTTCAGCTGTTCTGGTGTTCAGCTGTTCAGGTGTTCTGGTGCTCTAGTGTTCTGGTGTTCTGGTGTTCTGGTGCTCTAGTGTTCTGGTGTTCTGGTGTTCAGCTGTTCAGCTGTTCTGGTGCTCTAGTGTTCTGGTGTTCAGCTGTTCTGGTGCTCTAGTGTTCTGGTGCGCTAGTGTTCTGGTGTTCTGGTGCTCTAGTGTTCTGGTGTTCTGGTGCTCTAATGTTCAGCTGTTCTGGTGTTCAGCTGTTCTGGTGTTCTGGTGCTCTGGTGCTCTGGTGTTCTGGTGTTCAGCTGTTCTGGTGTTCAGCTGTTCTGGTGTTCTGGTGTTCAGCTGTTCTGGTGTTCAGCTGTTCAGGTGTTCTGGTGCTCTAGTGTTCTGGTGTTCTGGTGCTCTAGTGTTCTGGTGTTCTGGTGTTCAGCTGTTCTGGTGTTCTGGTGTTCAACTATTCTGGTGTTCAGCTGTTCAGGTGTTCTGGTGCTCTAGTGTTCTGGTGTTCTGGTGCTCTAGTGTTCTGGTGTTCTGGTGTTCAGCTGTTCTGGTGTTCTGGTGTTCAGCTGTTCTGGTGTTCAGCTGTTCAGGTGTTCTGGTGCTCTAGTGTTCTGGTGTTCTGGTGTTCTGGTGTTCTGGTGCTCTAGTGTTCTGGTGTTCTGGTGTTCTGGTGTTCAGCTGTTCTGGTGTTCTGGTGTTCAGCTGTTCTGGTGTTCAGCTGTTCAGGTGTTCTGGTGCTCTAGTGTTCTGGTGTTCTGGTGCTCTAGTGTTCTGGTGTTCTGGTGTTCAGCTGTTCTGGTGTTCAGCTGTTCTGGTGTTCTGGTGTTCAGCTGTTCTGGTGTTCAGCTGTTCAGGTGTTCTGGTGCTCTAGTGTTCTGGTGTTCTGGTGTTCTGGTGTTCAGCTGTTCTGGTGTTCTGGTGTTCAGCTGTTCTGGTGTTCAGGTGTTCTGGTGCTCTGGTGTTCTGGTGTTCTGGTGTTCTGGTGCTCTAGTGTTCTGGTGTTCTGGTGTTCAGCTGTTCTGGTGTTCAGCTGTTCAGGTGTTCTGGTGCTCTAGTGTTCTGGTGTTCTGGTGCTCTAGTGTTCTGGTGTTCAGCTGTTCTGGTGTTCTGGTGCTCTAGTGTTCTGGTGTTCTGGTGTTCAGCTGTTCTGGTGTTCTGGTGTTCAGCTGTTCTGGTGTTCAGCTGTTCAGGTGTTCTGGTGCTCTAGTGTTCTGGTGCTCTGGTGTTCTGGTGCTCTAGTGTTCTGGTGTTCTGGTGTTCAGCTGTTCTGGTGTTCTGGTGTTCAGCTGTTCTGGTGTTCAGCTGTTCAGGTGTTCTGGTGTTCTGGTGCTCTAGTGTTCTGGTGTTCTGGTGTTCAGCTGTTCTGGTGTTCAGCTGTTCAGCTGTTCTGGTGCTCTAGTGTTCTGGTGTTCTGGTGCTCTAGTGTTCTGGTGTTCTGGTGCTCTAGTGTTCTGGTGTTCAGCTGTTCAGCTGTTCTGGTGCTCTAGTGTTCTGGTGCTCTAGTGTTCTGGTGTTCTGGTGCTCTAGTGTTCTGGTGTTCTGGTGCTCTAGTGTTCTGGTGTTCTGGTGTTCAGCTGTTCTGGTGTTCTGGTGCTCTAGTGTTCTGGTGTTCTGGTGCTCTAGTGTTCTGGTGTTCAGCTGTTCAGCTGTTCTGGTGCTCTAGTGTTCTGGTGCTCTAGTGTTCTGGTGTTCTGGTGCTCTAGTGTTCTGGTGTTCAGCTGTTCTGGTGTTCTGGTGCTCTAGTGTTCTGGTGTTCTGGTGCTCTAGTGTTCTGGTGTTCAGCTGTTCAGCTGTTCAGCTGTTCAGCTGTTCTGGTGCTCTAGTGTTCTGGTGCTCTAGTGTTCTGGTGTTCTGGTGCTCTAGTGTTCTGGTGTTCTGGTGCTCTAGTGTTCTGGTGCTCTAGTGTTCTGGTGTTCTGGTGTTCAGCTGTTCTGGTGTTCTGGTGCTCTAGTGTTCTGGTGTTCTGGTGCTCTAGTGCTCTAGTGTTCTGGTGCTCTAGTGTTCTGGTGTTCTGGTGTTCAGCTGTTCTGGTGTTCTGGTGCTCTAGTGTTCTGGTGTTCTGGTGCTCTAGTGTTCTGGTGTTCTGGTGTTCAGCTGTTCTGGTGTTCTGGTGTTCAGCTGTTCTGGTGTTCAGCTGTTCTGGTGTTCAGCTGTTCAGGTGTTCTGGTGCTCTAGTGTTCTGGTGTTCTGGTGCTCTAGTGTTCTGGTGTTCTGGTGTTCTGGTGCTCTAGTGTTCTGGTGTTCTGGTGTTCAGCTGTTCTGGTGTTCAGCTGTTCAGGTGTTCTGGTGCTCTAGTGTTCTGGTGTTCTGGTGTTCTGGTGCTCTAGTGTTCTGGTGTTCTGGTGTTCAGCTGTTCTGGTGTTCAGCTGTTCAGCTGTTCTGGTGCTCTAGTGTTCTGGTGTTCAGCTGTTCTGGTGCTCTAGTGTTCTGGTGCGCTAGTGTTCTGGTGTTCTGGTGCTCTAGTGTTCTGGTGTTCTGGTGCTCTAATGTTCAGCTGTTCTGGTGTTCTGGTGCTCTGGTGCTCTGGTGTTCTGGTGTTCAGCTGTTCTGGTGTTCAGCTGTTCTGGTGTTCAGCTGTTCAGGTGTTCTGGTGCTCTAGTGTTCTGGTGTTCTGGTGTTCTGGTGTTCAACTATTCTGGTGTTCAGCTGTTCAGGTGTTCTGGTGCTCTAGTGTTCTGGTGTTCTGGTGCTCTAGTGTTCTGGTGTTCTGGTGCTCTAGTGTTCTGGTGTTCTGGTGCTCTAGTGTTCTGGTGTTCTGGTGCTCTAGTGTTCTGGTGTTCTGGTGTTCAGCTGTTCTGGTGCTCTAGTGTTCTGGTGTTCTGGTGCTCTAGTGCTGTAGTGTTCTGGTGCTCTAGTGTTCTGGTGTTCAGCTGTTCTGGTGTTCTGGTGCTCTAGTGTTCTGGTGTTCAGCTGTTCAGCTGTTCTGGTGCTCTAGTGTTCTGGTGCTCTAGTGTTCTGGTGTTCTGGTGCTCTAGTGTTCTGGTGTTCTGGTGTTCAGCTGTTCTGGTGTTCTGGTGCTCTAGTGTTCTGGTGTTCTGGTGCTCTAGTGTTCTGGTGTTCAGCTGTTCAGCTGTTCTGGTGCTCTAGTGTTCTGGTGCTCTAGTGTTCTGGTGTTCTGGTGCTCTAGTGTTCTGGTGTTCTGGTGCTCTAGTGTTCTGGTGTTCTGGTGTTCAGCTGTTCTGGTGTTCTGGTGCTCTAGTGTTCTGGTGCTCTAGTGTTCTGGTGTTCTGGTGCTCTAGTGTTCTGGTGCTCTAGTGTTCTGGTGTTCTGGTGCTCTAGTGTTCTGGTGTTCTGGTGCTCTAGTGTTCTGGTGTTCAGCTGTTCAGCTGTTCTGGTGCTCTAGTGTTCTGGTGTTCTGGTGCTCTAGTGTTCTGGTGTTCAGCTGTTCAGCTGTTCTGGTGCTCTAGTGTTCTGGTGCTCTAGTGTTCTGGTGTTCTGGTGCTCTAGTGTTCTGGTGTTCTGGTGTTCAGCTGTTCTGGTGTTCTGGTGCTCTAGTGTTCTGGTGTTCTGGTGTTCTGGTGCTCTAGTGTTCTGGTGTTCAGCTGTTCAGCTGTTCTGGTGCTCTGGTGTTCTGGTGCTCTAGTGTTCTGGTGTTCTGGTGCTCTAGTGTTCTGGTGTTCTGGTGCTCTAGTGTTCTGGTGTTCTGGTGTTCAGCTGTTCTGGTGTTCTGGTGCTCTAGTGTTCTGGTGCTCTAGTGTTCTGGTGCTCTAGTGTTCTGGTGCTCTAGTGTTCTGGTGTTCTGGTGCTCTAGTGTTCTGGTGTTCTGGTGCTCTAGTGTTCTGGTGTTCAGCTGTTCAGCTGTTCTGGTGCTCTAGTGTTCTGGTGCTCTAGTGTTCTGGTGTTCTGGTGTTCTGGTGCTCTAGTGTTCTGGTGTTCTGGTGCTCTAGTGTTCTGGTGTTCTGGTGTTCAGCTGTTCTGGTGTTCTGGTGCTCTAGTGTTCTGGTGTTCTGGTGCTCTAGTGTTCTGGTGTTCAGCTGTTCAGCTGTTCTGGTGCTCTAGTGTTCTGGTGCTCTAGTGTTCTGGTGCTCTAGTGTTCTGGTGTTCTGGTGCTCTAGTGTTCTGGTGTTCTGGTGCTCTAGTGTTCTGGTGTTCTGGTGCTCTAGTGTTCTGGTGTTCTGGTGCTCTAGTGTTCTGGTGTTCTGGTGCTCTAGTGTTCTGGTGTTCTGGTGTTCAGCTGTTCTGGTGCTCTAGTGTTCTGGTGTTCTGGTGCTCTAGTGCTGTAGTGTTCTGGTGCTCTAGTGTTCTGGTGTTCAGCTGTTCTGGTGTTCTGGTGCTCTAGTGTTCTGGTGTTCAGCTGTTCAGCTGTTCTGGTGCTCTAGTGTTCTGGTGCTCTAGTGTTCTGGTGTTCTGGTGCTCTAGTGTTCTGGTGTTCTGGTGCTCTAGTGTTCTGGTGTTCTGGTGTTCAGCTGTTCTGGTGTTCTGGTGCTCTAGTGTTCTGGTGTTCTGGTGCTCTAGTGTTCTGGTGTTCAGCTGTTCAGCTGTTCTGGTGCTCTAGTGTTCTGGTGCTCTAGTGTTCTGGTGTTCTGGTGCTCTAGTGTTCTGGTGTTCTGGTGCTCTAGTGTTCTGGTGTTCTGGTGTTCAGCTGTTCTGGTGTTCTGGTGCTCTGGTGCTCTAGTGTTCTGGTGTTCTGGTGCTCTAGTGTTCTGGTGCTCTAGTGTTCTGGTGTTCTGGTGCTCTAGTGTTCTGGTGTTCTGGTGCTCTAGTGTTCTGGTGTTCAGCTGTTCAGCTGTTCTGGTGCTCTAGTGTTCTGGTGTTCTGGTGCTCTAGTGTTCTGGTGTTCAGCTGTTCAGCTGTTCTGGTGCTCTAGTGTTCTGGTGCTCTAGTGTTCTGGTGTTCTGGTGCTCTAGTGTTCTGGTGTTCTGGTGTTCAGCTGTTCTGGTGTTCTGGTGCTCTAGTGTTCTGGTGTTCTGGTGTTCTGGTGCTCTAGTGTTCTGGTGTTCAGCTGTTCAGCTGTTCTGGTGCTCTGGTGTTCTGGTGCTCTAGTGTTCTGGTGTTCTGGTGCTCTAGTGTTCTGGTGTTCTGGTGCTCTAGTGTTCTGGTGTTCTGGTGTTCAGCTGTTCTGGTGTTCTGGTGCTCTAGTGTTCTGGTGCTCTAGTGTTCTGGTGCTCTAGTGTTCTGGTGCTCTAGTGTTCTGGTGTTCTGGTGCTCTAGTGTTCTGGTGTTCTGGTGCTCTAGTGTTCTGGTGTTCAGCTGTTCAGCTGTTCTGGTGCTCTAGTGTTCTGGTGCTCTAGTGTTCTGGTGTTCTGGTGTTCTGGTGCTCTAGTGTTCTGGTGTTCTGGTGCTCTAGTGTTCTGGTGTTCTGGTGTTCAGCTGTTCTGGTGTTCTGGTGCTCTAGTGTTCTGGTGTTCTGGTGCTCTAGTGTTCTGGTGTTCAGCTGTTCAGCTGTTCTGGTGCTCTAGTGTTCTGGTGCTCTAGTGTTCTGGTGCTCTAGTGTTCTGGTGTTCTGGTGCTCTAGTGTTCTGGTGTTCTTGTGCTCTAGTGTTCTGGTGTTCTGGTGCTCTAGTGTTCTGGTGTTCTGGTGTTCTGGTGTTCTGGTGCTCTAGTGTTCTGGTGTTCAGCTGTTCTGGTGTTCTGGTGCTCTAGTGTTCTGGTGTTCTGGTGTTCTGGTGCTCTAGTGTTCTGGTGTTCTGGTGCTCTAGTGTTCTGGTGTTCAGCTGTTCTGGTGTTCTGGTGCTCTAGTGTTCTGGTGTTCTGGTGCTCTAGTGTTCTGGTGTTCAGCTGTTCAGCTGTTCTGGTGCTCTAGTGTTCTGGTGCTCTAGTGTTCTGGTGCTCTAGTGTTCTGGTGTTCTGGTGCTCTAGTGTTCTGGTGTTCTGGTGCTCTAGTGTTCTGGTGTTCTGGTGCTCTAGTGTTCTGGTGCTCTAGTGTTCTGGTGTTCTGGTGCTCTAGTGTTCTGGTGTTCTGGTGTTCAGCTGTTCTGGTGTTCTGGTGTTCTGGTGCTCTAGTGTTCTGGTGTTCTGGTGTTCAGCTGTTCTGGTGTTCTGGTGCTCTAGTGTTCTGGTGTTCTGGTGCTCTAGTGTTCTGGTGTTCAGCTGTTCAGCTGTTCTGGTGCTCTAGTGTTCTGGTGCTCTAGTGTTCTGGTGTTCTGGTGCTCTAGTGTTCTGGTGTTCTGGTGCTCTAGTGTTCTGGTGTTCAGCTGTTCAGCTGTTCTGGTGCTCTAGTGTTCTGGTGCTCTAGTGTTCTGGTGCTCTAGTGTTCTGGTGCTCTGGTGCTCTAGTGTTCTGGTGCTCTAGTGTTCTGGTGTTCAGCTGTTCTGGTGTTCTTGTGCTCTAGTGTTCTGGTGTTCTTGTGCTCTAGTGTTCTGGTGTTCTTGTGCTCTAGTGTTCTGGTGTTCTGGTGCTCTAGTGTTCTGGTGTTCTTGTGCTCTAGTGTTCTGGTGCTCTGGTGTTCTGGTGTTTCCAGTCAGGAGCTGTCAGGTCTCTGGAGCAGTGAAATATTTCCCTCAGACATGTACACAACTACAACTACAAGTACACAGTAGCAGTACAAATACCTCAGTACTGCAGGTAATCAATCACATCTGATCATCCGATTATCGATGCTAGCTGATAATCAATGAGAGCAGCTGAGAGTCTGGATTTAAAGTCCACTCAGAGCTAGCAGCTAACAGCTAACAGCTAACAGCTAACAGGTAAACAGACAGGTGAGCTGTGTGAGTCCAGGTGAGTCTCTGTGTGGAGGATCAGTCACTCACCTGCTGCTCTGCTGCTCTGGGTTAGTCTCTCTCTCTCTAACCCTGTTACAGCTCCTCTCTGCTCCTCTCTGCTCCTCCTCCTCCTCCTCCTCTCTCTGACTGGACACGAAGCAGAACAACATGGCTGCGGCCCGGCGCCACGTCAAGACACAGAGAGGAGAAACAGAGAGAGGTCTCACTCTGACCAACATTCAGGAGGTCTCACTCTGACCAACATTCAGGAGGTCTCACTCTGACCAACATTCAGGAGGTCTCACTCTGACCAACATTCAGGAGGTCTCACTCTGACCAACATTCAGGAGGTCTCACTCTGACCAACATTCAGGAACCACCTTCACAACACGACAAGCTACTGACAGGACTGATTGATCACTGATCACTGTTTACTGTTTATTGATCACTGTTAATAAATAAATAACATGTAGAGAAATAAGTCATACTATTAGTGAAATAAAGTTGTGATTTTACACTATACTAATATTGTATGGTAGTATTATAATATTAACATAATAATATAATTTTAAAGCAGTATATCAGTTAAACTTCCTGTTAGTAACTTGTTCAGGTATAAATCCTTGCTGGTCGGTGTCTCATGGTCTCTCGTGTGTCTCGTGGTCTCTCGTGTGTCTCGTGGTCTCTCGTGTGTCTCGTGGTCTCTCGTGTGTCTCGTGGTCTCTCGTGTGTCTCGTGGTCTCTCGTGTGTCTCGTGGTCTCTCGTGTGTCTCATGGTCTCTCGTGTGTCTACGCTGTTCAGACTCAGACTCCAACACAAACTCCAGTGAAGCACCAAAACCTCTTGGTTGTATCTAGTGAAGCTGTTAAACAGTGTTGTCCGCGGTCGGAGGACGCGGGGGAGACCGGAGCTTTGGTCTCCAGGACCGGAGTCTCTGCTCCTCTGCTCCTCTGCTGCCTTCACTCACACACCGCGCTCCTTCTCTCTCTCTCTCCACCTCTCACGTGCATGCTGCTCACTCCACACTGCAGAAGAGTTAGTTTAGCTCTGAGAATATCTAGTGAATGTACAGTGGACGTTTGTGCAGAAATAACTGCTGCAGCTCCTCCAGACCAACAGAGGTTTCCCGTGTCTGGTGAAGTGACGGGGCTCCGCAGAGAGAAACGTTATCGTCTCCGACCAAAACTCCGCCGTCTCCCCCGTTCCCTCCGGCCGCGGTCGGGAGGCTGAGGCGGGAAAAGCCAACACTAGGATCAGCATTGATTCATGGAGAGACCTTGGTCTGGTCAGCTAACATTACTGCCAAGCAGCTGGAATATAGAGTGATATTGTGCTTTTAGCTGACGTGTGTCTCCTCACTGTGTTGAGTGATGCTCCTTCATGTCTATGTAGAGCGAGCACAAGCGCCAGCAACAGCACGCTGACTTTAGTTGACTTAACGGACACAGGTGAAGCTGTTAACAAGACATTTAGGATTCTTACTAACAGGCCCTTTAAATATATAATAAATATTAAATATATAATAATAAATATTAAATATATAATAATAAACAGTCCCTTTAATAACTATCAAAAGGACAAAGAAATAAAAACACTGCAGGTTTAAAATGGAGAAATACAAATGTTTATTATATGACAAAAATACTGTCACTAACTAATGTTATCTTTATCTTCATCATCATCATCATCATCATGTGGCGTCTCCTCGTCCAATCAGGATGGACTCTCTGCTCTGTTTAAATCTTATACACAAACAACTTATACAGAATTAAATTAACGAACCAGCTGGTCCTCCTCCTCCTCCTCCCATATTTAAAGGAGCGGGCAGATGGAAACATGAGAAGAAGGAGGAGAAAAAGGAGGAGAAAAAGGAGGAGAAGGAGGAAGAAAAGGAGGAGGAAAAGGAGGAGAAGGAGGAAGAAAAGGAGGAGGAAAAGAAGAAGACGGAGAAGGAGAAGAAGGAGGAGGAAAAGGAGAAGGAGGAGGAAAAGGAGGAGGAGGAGGAAAAGGAGGAGGAGGAGGAAAAGGAGAAGGAGGAGGAAAAGGAGAAGGAGGAGGAAAAGGAGGAGGAGGAGGAAAAGGAGAAGAAGGAGGAGGAAAAGGAGAAGAAGGAGGAGGAAAAGGAGGAGGAGGAGGAAAAGGAGAAGAAGGAGGAGGAAAAGGAGGAGAAGGAGGAAAAGGAGAAGAAGGAGAAGAAAAAGCTTCCTGCTCCTTTAAATCATTACTTTACATCTTCTGGTGTTTTTCTAAAAGCAGCAGACGACAGAACATCCTGCTGTCATTCTGTCTCATTACACTTCCTGTCTGTCTCTAAGCCCCGCCCCCTCTCCACCTGTACCTCTCAGGAGGCGGAGCTTTAAGGTGAAGTTCTTGTTTTAAGGCAGCTGGTTGGTCGGCGGTCACATGTTGTTGAATCCCATCATGCCTTTCATGTTGCCAGCAGCTCCTTGCTGGAACTGACGCATCATCGACTGAAGGCCGGCCATCCCACCTAACGAGCAGAACACACCGTTAGAACCTTAATTAAGCTCCTTAATGAAGCTCGTTAATGATGAAGCTCGTTAATGATGAAGCTCGTTAATGATGAGGCTCGTTAATAATGAGGCTCGTTAATAATGAGGCTCGTTAATAATGAGGCTCATTAATGATGAAGCTCGTTAATAATGAGGCTCGTTAATAATGAGGCTCGTTAATGATGAAGCTCGTTAATAATGAGGCTCGTTAATGATGAAGCTCGTTAATAATGATGCTCGTTAATAATGAGGCTTGCTAATGATGAGGCTCGTTAATGATGAAGCTCGTTAATAATGAAGCTCGTTAATGATGAGGCTCGTTAATGATGAAGCTCGTTAATGATGAAGAATGATGAAGCTCGTTAATAATGATACTCGTTAATAATGAGGCTTGTTAATGATGAAGCTCGTTAATAATGAAGCTCGTTAATGATGAGGCTCGTTAATGATGAAGCTCGTTAATAATGAAGCTCGTTAATGATGAGGCTCGTTAATGATGAAGCTCGTTAATGATGAAGCTCGTTAATAATGATACTCGTTAATAATGAGGCTTGTTAATGATGAAGCTCGTTAATAATGAAGCTCGTTAATGATGAGGCTCGTTAATGATGAAGCTCGTTAATGATGAAGCTCGTTAATGATGAAGCTCGTTAATAATGAAGCTCGTTAATGATGAAGCTCGTTAATGATGAAGCTCGTTAATGATGAAGCTCGTTAATAATGATACTCGTTAATAATGAGGCTTGTTAATGATGAAGCTCGTTAATAATGAAGCTCGTTAATGATGAGGCTCGTTAATGATGAAGCTCGTTAATAATGAAGCTCGTTAATGATGAGGCTCGTTAATGATGAAGCTCGTTAATGATGAAGCTCGTTAATGATGAGGCTCGTTAATGATGAAGCTCATTAATTCATCAGCTTAAAGACATCTGTCCGGCTCCATCAGGTAACAGGTAGACCAGGTAGACCAGGTAACAGGTAAACCAGGTAACAGGTAGACCAGGTAACAGGTAGACCAGGTAACAGGTAAACCAGGTAACAGGTAGACCAGGTAACAGGTAGACCAGGTAACAGGTAAACCAGGTAACAGGTAGACCATGCCTCACCCATGTGGTGCAGGACTCGGGGGTCCATCATTTTGGCCATCTGCTGGTTCAGTTTAGCCATCTGAGACGGGTTCACGTTCTTGGACATGTCTCCACCTGGAAGAAACAAAACACATCACACACCGGTTCAAACCCTGGACTAATCAGTCCCCCACCGTCCTCCATAGTCCCCCACATCCCCCCACCGTCCTCCAAAGTCCCCCACCGTCCCACACAGTCCTCCACAGTCCACCACCGTCCTCCAAAGTCCCCCACCGTCCCACACAGTCCTAAAGAGTCCCCCACCGTCCTCCAAAGTCCCCCACCTCCTCACAGTCCCCCACCGTCCTCCACAGTCCCCCTCAGTCCTCCACCGTCCCCGAAAGTCCTCCACAGTCCTCCACCGTCCTCCACCGTCCTCCACAGTCCCCCTCAGTCCTCCACCGTCCCCGAAAGTCCTCCACAGTCCTCCACCGTCCTCCACCGTCCTCCACTGTCCCCCAAAGTCCCCCACCATCCCCCACCGCCCCCCCTCTGTCTCTACCTTTAAAGAGTCCCTTGATGCCCCCCATCTTCTTGACCATCTGGGCGAACTTGGTGTACTGGGTCAGCAGCTCCTGGACGTCTCTGGTGGCGACTCCGGACCCCCGAGCGACTCTCTGGATCCTGTTGGGCTGCTTACTGAACAGCTTCGCTCCGTCTTTACTGTCCAGTTCTGAAGAGACAGACGGAGACCACTAGAACTAGTAGACCAGTTGAACCAGTAGAACCAGTAGACCACTAGAACCAGTAGACCAGTAGACCAGTTGAACCAGTAGAACCAGTAGAGCATCATCAGTACTTGGTACGGGTATGGGTTACCCTGGTCGTTCATGCTGAACCAGTAGAACCAGTAGAGTAATAGTATTAGTATGCGTTACCCTGGTCGTTCATACTGAACCAGTAGAACCAGTAGAACCAGTAGAGTAACAGGATGTGTTACCCTGGTCGTTCATGCTGAACCAGTAGAACCAGTAGAACCAGTAGAGTAATAGGATGTGTTACCCTGGTCGTTCATGCTGAACCAGTAGAACCAGTAGAACCAGTAGAGTAATAGGATGTGTTACCCTGGTCGTTCATGCTGAACCAGTAGAACCAGTAGAGTAATAGGATGTGTTACCCTGGTCGTTCATGCTGAACCAGTAGAACCAGTAGAACCAGTAGAGTAATAGGATGTGTTACCCTGGTCGTTCATGCTGTCCATGATGGTCATCAGCTTCTTCAGGCGGGCCATGGATTCCTGTTCATTTCCTTTACTCATAAAGTCTGTACCGAATCCTGGAATCATCCCCTGAACGCATCACGGAGAGAGACAGTCAGCACAGTGGACCACATTTACTAACCCTGACCCTGAACGCATCACGGAGAGACAGGTGAGTGTTTACCATGATCTGTCCGAAGGGTCCCATCTTCATGATGTTCTGGAACTGCTCGTACATGTCTCTGAGGGTGAACTGACCTGCAGGTCAAAGGTCACAGGTCAGCATCATACCATAATACACACTGTCTCAGGTGAGTAAAGGAAGTGAAGTGTCAACTCAGGTGAGTAAAGGAAGTGAAGCGTTGTCTCAGATGAGTAAAGGATGTGAAGTGTTGTCTCAGGTGAGTAAAGGATGTGAAGTGTTGTCTCAGGTGAGTAAAGGATGTTAAGTGTTGTCTCAGGTGAGTAAAGGAAGTGAAGTGTTGTCTCAGGTGAGTAAAGGATGTGAAGTGTTATTCTCAGGTGAGTAAAGGAAGTGAAGTGTCATCTCAGGTGAGTAAAGGAAGTGAAGCGTTGTCTCAGGTGAGTAAAGGATGTTAAGTGTCGTCTCAGGTGAGTAAAGGATGTGAAGTGTTGTCTCAGGTGAGTAAAAGGATGTGAAGTGTTGTCTCAGGTGAGTAAAGAATGTGGATTGTCGTCTCAGGTGAGTAAAGGAAGTGAAGTGTTGTCTCAGGTGAGTAAAGGAAGTGAAGTGTCGTCTCAGGTGAGTAAAGGATGTGAAGAGTCGTCTCAGGTGAGTAAAGGATGTGAAGAGTTGTCTCAGGTGAGTAAAGGGATGTTAAGTGTCGTCTCAGGTGAGTACAGGAAGTGAAGTGTTATTCTCAGGTGAGTAAAGGAAGTGAAGTGTCGTCTCAGGTGAGTAAAGGAAGTGAAGTGTCGTCTCAGGTGAGTAAAGGAAGTGAAGTGTCGTCTCAGGTGAGTAAAGGATGTGAAGTGTTATTCTCAGGTGAGTAAAGGAAGTGAAGTGTCGTGTCAGGTGAGTAAAGGAAGTGAAGTGTCGTCTCAGGTGGGTAAAGGAAGTGAAGCGTTGTCTCAGGCGAGTAAAGGAAGTGAAGCGTTGTCTCAGGTGAGTAAAGGATGTTAAGTGTCGTCTCAGGTGAGTAAAGGATGTGAAGTGTTGTCTCAGGTGAGTAAAAGGATGTGAAGTGTTGTCTCAGGTGAGTAAAGAATGTGGATTGTCGTCTCAGGTGAGTAAAGGAAGTGAAGTGTTGTCTCAGGTGAGTAAAGGAAGTGAAGTGTCGTCTCAGGTGAGTAAAGGATGTGAAGAGTCGTCTCAGGTGAGTAAAGGATGTGAAGAGTTGTCTCAGGTGAGTAAAGGGATGTTAAGTGTCGTCTCAGGTGAGTACAGGAAGTGAAGTGTTATTCTCAGGTGAGTAAAGGAAGTGAAGTGTCGTCTCAGGTGAGTAAAGGAAGTGAAGTGTCGTCTCAGGTGAGTAAAGGAAGTGAAGTGTCGTCTCAGGTGAGTAAAGGAAGTGAAGTGTCGTCTCAGGTGAGTAAAGGATGTGAAGTGTTATTCTCAGGTGAGTAAAGGAAGTGAAGTGTCGTGTCAGGTGAGTAAAGGAAGTGAAGTGTCGTCTCAGGTGGGTAAAGGAAGTGAAGCGTTGTCTCAGGCGAGTAAAGGAAGTGAAGCGTTGTCTCAGGCGAGTAAAGGATGTGAAGTGTTGTCTCAGGTGAGTAAAGGATGTGAAGTGTTGTCTCAGGTGAGTAAAAGGATGTGAAGTGTTGTCTCAGGTGAGTAAAAGGATGTGAAGTGTTGTCTCAGCTGAGTAAAGGAAGTGAAGTGTTATTCTCAGGTGAGTAAAGGAAGTGAAGTGTCATCTCAGGTGAGTAAAGGAAGTGAAGTGTTATTCTCAGGTGAGTAAAGGAAGTGAAGTGTCATCTCAGGTGAGTAAAGGAAGTGAAGTATCGTCTCAGGTGAGTAAAGGAAGTGAAGTGTCGACTCAAGTGAGTAAAGGAAGTGAAGTGTTGTCTCAGGTGAGTAAAGGAAGTGAAGTGTCGTCTCAGGTGAGTAAAAAGATATGAAGTGTTGTCTCAGGTGAGTAAAGAAAGTGAAGTGTCGTCTCAGGTGAATAAAGGATGTGAAGTGTTGTCTCAGGTGAGTAAAAGGATGTGAAGTGTTGTCTCAGGTGAGTAAAAGGATGTGAAGTGTGGTCTCAGGTGAGTAAAAGGATGTGAAGTGTATTTTCTCACCGTGTTTCAGTTTGTCGATCAGCTCCTCGTTGTCATCCAGTTTCAGTTCGTTCACTCTGTCGATCAAACCCTCGATGTCTCCCATCCCTGACAGGAAGAGGAGGAGTTACTGAAGGTTTCCATGGAAACACTCAAGACAACGTGGAGTTAATTAACGTTGTAGGAAAGTTGTAGGAACATTGTAATCACCGAGCAGTTTGCTGATGAACGGCTGAGTCTTAAATGGCTCGAAGTCGTCAATGTGTTCTCCTGTTCCGATGAAGATGATGGGACTCCTGGTGGCCGCCACACTGACAGGAAACAGCAGAAGAAGAAGAAGGTCAGTGCTACCCTGACAGTAAACAGGGTCAGTGTGACATCACACAGTGCTGAGACATCATGGTCTTACGCGCTCAGAGCTCCTCCACCTTTGGCGTGCCCGTCCAGTTTGGTGACGATCACCGACGCCACGTCCACTTTGTCTTTGAAGGCCTTCGCCTGAGACTCACAGGCCTGACCGATTGACGCGTCCATCACGTACACGATGTTGTCTGGTTGCTATGGAAACACAGGTAGAGAGAAACATCTGAGACGGTCCCAGGTACCCACCACAGACCACGTGCTCGCGGTGGTGCGTTCACTGGCGTCCTGCTTCACTGGGTACTGGCGGTGCGTTCAGGTACTCACCACAGCGTTGGAGACTTGCAGCATCTCCTCAAACAGCGAGTCTTCCTGTTTGTGTCGTCCGCTCGTGTCCACGATGATGATCTCAAAGTTCTCTGCTTTGAACTTCTCGACGCCCTCGGCGGCGATCACCACCGGGTCCATCTCTGTGTAACTGAACACAACGCACGGGTGAGACGCACGGCGCTAACGGGCAGCAGACGGTGGCTAAGACAGCGCTAACAGGCAGAAGATGGCGGCGGGCGCCACCTGGCGGACTCACCTGCCATAGAAAGGGATTCTGGCTTTGGTGGCGTTCTGTTTCAGCTGATCGAAGGCACCTGACGGACGAGAGGAGGAAACTGTTAATAAAAGACTGAAGAGTGAAGCGAGGCCACTGAGAGGAGTTGAAGTGTTGCTTACCAGCTCTGAAGGTGTCGGCACAGATCAGGCAGGTCTTCCAGCCTTTCCTCTGGTAGTAGTAGGCCAGCTGTGAGACAACAGACAGAGACAACAGACAGAGACAACAGACAGAAAAATCAGTGAGACAACAGACAGAAAAGTCAGTGAGACAACAAACAGGTGTCTCAGGTGTGTGAGGTCACCTTGGAGCAGGTGGTAGTTTTCCCGCTGCCCTGCAGACCAACAAACATGATGACGTTGTTTTTTCCTTTCGTGGGAGTCCAGGCCTTCACACCGGGGTCCACCAGCTGGAGATACACACATTATACACACATTATACACACATTATACACACATTATACACACATTATACACACCACTGGAACATCAGCAGGTAGACATACTACACCACTGGAACATCAGCAGGTAGACATACTACACCACTGGAACATCAGCAGGTAGACATACTACACCACTGGAACACCAGCAGGTAGACATACTACACCACTGGAACACCAGCAGGTAGACATACTACACCACTGGAACACCAGCAGGTAGACATACTACACCACTGGAACATCAGCAGGTAGACATACTACACCACTGGAACACCAGCAGGTAGACATACTACACCACTGGAACACCAGCAGGTAGACATACTACACCACTGGAACACCAGCAGGTAGACATACTACACCACTGGAACACCAGCAGGTAGACATACTACACCACTGGAACATCAGCAGGTAGACATACTACACCACTGGAACACCAGCAGGTAGACATACTACACCACCACTTAGACGACAAGCTAACCGTTAGCTAAACCTGGTTAGCCACATCCTCAGATTAGCGTAGATTACGTTCCATGAATCTGGACTAACCCTAACCTCTATAGCTAACGTATCGCTGCATGTTGCAGAATGACTATCAGTCTATCAGGAGGTTCAGGACCTTCTGTCTGAGTCCGTCTCCAGGTTGACCAACCAACTGGCAACCACTAGTGGTGAAGGGAAGGGCCTGATGGTCTGACCTTGACGAGCTCCTTGAACACGGCGTGCTGGATCATCCTCCTCTTGTTCAGACCTGAAGCCATCTCCTCCAGATCTATGGCAGCCCTGCAGAGAGCACACAGTTCAACCACTGGACCAGGTTTAGATCCTGGATCAGGACTCCTAGGGGGGTTGATACTCACTTGACGTTCTCTCTCAGCTGTTTGACCAGTTTGATGTTGACGTCGGCCTCCAGCAGAGCAGCACACACCTCCTTCAGCATGGCGTTCAGCACCTGGAACACAGACAGCCGGATCAGGTCTGAGGACCCAGGTCCTCTGGACTAAGACCAGGTCCTCTGGACTAAGACCAGGTCCTCGGAAGAGGCCTCTGATCCACGTGGACTCAGCAGGACCAGATCAGATGAAACTTACTGATTATCTACATTAATAAACAACATGAAGAAGACGTAGTCCCGGTGGCGTCCCGTTACCTCTTCATTGATGATGGTGGCGTTGCTGAGGGACCTCAGCGCCGAGGTAATCTTCCTCCCCAGGTCGGCTAACACCATGATGGCGGTCCCAACGAATCCTGAAACACACATGATGTCACATGAAGGACTGCCACTGATTGGACAGCTTCAGTGATGTCACCCTGCATCCTGGGCTACATGGACCCTCAGAGACCAGATCAGGTCCACCAGGTTATGACATCATTCACACCTCTAATCAACAACAGGATGTGAACTCTTACCGTGTGTGTGTTAAAACAGTGTGTGTGTGTGTGTGTGTGTGGGGAAGGGAACCCCCCTACTGAGCGCGCTCAGTGAGTCAGCAGGTCAGCTGACAGGTGGAGGTCGCAGCACACAGCCACTCACTTCCTGTACAGAGGAGAGAAGAAGAAACGTCAAAGAATCAACAAGCTCTACAGTCACAGAGGTCTTTGAACACAACACGACACGTTTAGGGACACGACGAGTGATCGGGTCAACCTCTGCTCCCTGCAGGTAACTATGGCAACGGGACTGATGCTTCAGGTAAACGATGGCGACCGTTGTTGTCTGTAGCGCGCTGCTTCCTGAGACGTGGCGTGAATTTAAAATGAAGAATTAGCTTCTGCTGTCGGAGATTAATTTGTTGCCGACTTTTACATAACTGCACGGCACGGCTCGGCACGGCACGGGTACCGGACTGAACCTAGTACCACCTCAGTACAGGTTCCCAGCAAGCTGAGCCGACATTAGAAGGCGGAGCGAAAACACTGCCGACCACTGACTGGTCAAAGAGAAGCGTCCATCCTTCCACAAAGCCGCCATCTTTAAACAGTCAAACCGCTGTCAGTAACAAGCGACCGTGCCGCCGTTGACCTTGGTTGGTGATGAAAGGATCCAGCGAGAGAACACACTGCGTTTGTGTCACGTTGAAGATGATGTCACGGCAGCGTTGCTATGACGACCAGCTCTCTGCAGCTGGTACCGGCGGTGATATGAGCCATTAAAACCATCTACACACGTGGACAAAATTGTTGGTACCCTTCCGTTAAAGAAAGAAAAACCCACAATGGTCACTGAAATAACTTGAAACTGACAAAAGTAATAATAAATAAAAATTCACTGAAAATGAACTAATGAAAATCAGATACTGTTTTTGAATTATGGTTCAACAGAATCATTTTAAAAAACAAACTAATGAAACTGGCCTAGACAAAAATGATGGTACACTTAACTTAATATTTAGTTGCACAACCTTTTGAGGCAATCACTGCAATCAAGTGATTTCTGTAGCTCTCAATGAGACTTCTGCACCTGTCCACAGGTATGTTGGCCCACTCCTCGTGAGCAAACTGCTCCAGCTGTCTCAGGTTTGAAGGGTGCCTTCTCCAGACTGCATGTTTCAGCTCCTTCCACAGATGTTCAATAGGATTTAGATCAGGGCTCATAGAAGGCCACTTCAGAATAGTCCAATGTTTAGTTCTTAGCCATTCTTGGGTGTTTTTAGCTGTGTTTTGGGTCATTATCCTGTTTGAGGACCCATGACCTGCAACTGAGACCAAGCTTTCTGACACTGGGCAGCACATTTCGCTCCAGAATGCCTTGATAGTCTTGAGATTTCATTGCACCCTGCACAGATTCAAGACACCCTGTGCCAGATGCAACAAAGCAGCCCCATAACATAACCGAGCCTCCTCCATGTTTCACATTAGGTACAGTGTTCTTTTCTTTGGATGCTTCATCTCTTCGTCTGTGAACATAGAGCTGATGTGACTTGCCAAAAAGCTCCAGTTTTGTCTCATCTGTCCAAAGGACATTCTCCCAGAAGCTTTGTGGCTTGTCAATATGCATTTTGGAAAATTCCAGTCTCGCTTTTTTATGATTTGGTGTCCTCCTGGGTCGTCTTCCATTAAGTCCACTTTGGCTCAAACAGTGACGGATGGTGCGATCTGACACTGATGTACCTTGACCTTGGAGTTCACCTCTAATCTCTTTGGAAGTTGTTCTGGGCTCTTTGGTTACCATTCGTATTATCCGTCTCTTCAATATGTCATCAATTTTCCTCTTGCGGCCACGTCCAGGGAGGTTGGCTACAGTCCCATGGACCTTAAACTTCTGAATAATATGTGCAGCTGTAGTCACAGGAACATCAAGCTGCTTGGAGATGGTCTTATAGCCTTTACCTTTAACATGAAGGTCTATAATGTTCTTTCTGATCTCCTGAGACAACTCTCTCCTTAGCTTTCTGTGGTCCATGTTCAGTGTGGTACACACCATGATGCCAAACAGCACAGTGACTACTTTTCACCCTTTAAATAGGCAGACTGACTGATTACAAGTTTGAAGATACCTGTGATGCTAATTACAGGACACACCTTAGTTTAACATGTCCCTATGGTCAAACTATTTTACATCTTTTCTAGGGTACCATCATTTTTGTCTAGGCCAGTTTCATCAGTTTGTTTTTTAAAATGATTCTGTTGAACCACAATTCAAAAACAATATCTGATTTTCATTAGTTCATTTTCAGTGAATTTTTATTTATTATTACTTTTGTCAGTTTCAAGTTATTTCAGTGACCATTGTGGGTTTTTCTCTCTTTAACGGAACGTTACCAACAATTTTGCTCACGTGTGTAAATGACATCATGGTTTCATTCTGGATCATCAGTTCCCATCATGTTTTGGGGGGATATATACAGGAAGTATAATGTCACCATGGGTTCAGTGAGCTCGCTGTGAGCTCATCATTGTTTCCAAGTAACCAAATCGAACTGGTCTGAGGTCAGCTGCTGGATGAACAGACTACCGTCACTGTCTCTGAATACTGGACGTTTACTGTGATGACGTCATCATCTCTGACGTCATCATCTCTGACGTCATCATCTCATACGTCATCATCTCATACGTCACCTTCTCTGACGTCATCACCTCTGACGTCATCACCTCTGAAGTCACCTTCTCTGACGTCACAATCTCTGACGTCAGAGAAGGTGACTTCAGAAATGATGACGTCAGAGATGATGACATCAGAGGTGATGACGTCAGAGATGGTGACGTCAGAGATGATGACGTCAGAGATGATGACGTCAGAGATGATGACGTCAGAGAAGGTGACGTATGAGATGATGACGTCAGAGATGATGACGTCAGAGATGATGACATCAGAGAAGGTGACGTCAGAGAAGGTGACGTCAGAGAAGGTAACTTCAGAGATGATGACGTCAGAGATGGTGACGTCAGAGATGATGACGTCAGAGATGGTGACGTCAGAGATGATGACATCAGAGGTGATGACGTCAGAGAAGGTGACGTATGAGATGATGACGTCAGAGATGATGACGTCAGAGATGATGACATCAGAGAAGGTGACGTCAGAGAAGGTGACGTCAGAGAAGGTAACTTCAGAGATGATGACGTCAGAGATGGTGACGTCAGAGATGATGACGTCAGAGATGGTGACGTCAGAGATGATGACGTCAGAGATGATGACGTCAGAGATGGTGACGTCAGAGATGATGACGTCAGCGATGGTGACGTCAGAGATGATGACGTCGGAGATGATGACGTCATTCTGAATGATGTCAACATGTGTTTCATGTTTCACTGAGTGATGAAGAGGAGGAGGAAGAGTTTCACTCCTCCTGCAGGATCTCAGTTTGAAACTTTAATGTATTTCACTGTGTACTTTTACTCTGTGTGTTTGTGCTCTGTGCACTTTTACTCTGTATGTGTACTCTGTGTATGTGGCTGTGCTACATCAGTGGCTGTGTGTTGGTGAGGTCAGCTGACAGGAGGCGTCCATAGGTGCTTCTCATTTCAGCATTTTTCGCCTCCTCTTCTCCTCGCTCCTCCGGCTGTGACCCGGAAATCGATCTCAGTCCTCCATCTTGAAGGACGTCCCAATTCATAAAATGTGCATCGAGGAGCGAGGAGCGAGGATCGAGGAGGCTTGCTGGAGGAGCTATGAGCGAGGATACACCAGTGTATCCTCCAGTGTCTCCTCCACGGATGTTTTTTACCGACCGACACGCCCCCTTATTGGATATCAGTTATTGATTGGACGCTGCTGCTGATCGGTCTGATCTGATACGTCAACATCACTGGAGTTTTATACCGGAGTGAAGACAGATCACAGATTAAAAGATTTATAGTTTAGTTGTCTTCTGATTCACCATCTAGTTATAATCTGTGTTAACTGTAGGAGTGAACAGCAGACAGAGCATGTTGATGGTGAAGTGTTCCAGCAGCAGAAGGACCTGCAGGAGCTCTGCTTCACACACCGTCACTGAAGGAGTCAAACTCTGAGGGAGTCTGACTCTGAAGGAGTCTGACTCTGAAGGAGTCTGACACTGAAGGAGTCTGACACTGAAGGAGTCTGACTCTGAAGGAGTCTGACTCTGAAGGAGTCTGACTCTGAAGGAGTCTGACTCTGAAGGAGTCTGACACTGAAGGAGTCTGACTCTGAAGGAGTCTGACACTGAGAGGGGTTTATAAAACCTGACAACGAACAGACTTAAAATAACTTTTTTCATTTATTAGAAAGAGTTTTCTTTTGATCATCTGTTTTTTCCCCTCATTAACTTTTATTAAGGATCCAGTTAAAGTCAGAGAAAGAAAGAGTTTGTCTTTTACACCTTTTACGTCATTTATCCTCATTTCCATTCAGTCACATGAGGCTGATAATTCCTGAGCGTCGGGTTTGATATGAGTTACATCATTTACATTTTCCCTGAAACATTCAACCTAATAAATAACTATCAATAACTACAAATGCTAATAATGAATACATAATATAAAGATATTGTGCCAGTAGAGATGGTTCCTGGTCCTCTAAGCAGGACTCAGTCCACAGTAGAGATACAGACTGCAGCTGTTATTCATGTGCAGGTGATTGTTAAACAGGTAACAGGCTACAGAGAGGAAACACTGCTACTCTACCACTGATAACTGTTTCTTTATTAGAATTAGATCAGTTCAGACATACAACAGCTGTTGAAGCCGACTGACAGCTGATCCAGATGTGATCAGCTGCTGCTGTCATCAGAAACGGACGTCGCTTCACGTGACGCTTCAGAGGAAACGACGTCTCATGTCTCTAAAAACACATTTCCTCGTTTCCTCTCTCCTCGAGTCTTTTCCTCGCCTCCTTCGCTCGCATCTCCCGTGGGCGGGACTAAGACGCGAGGAGAGGAGTCGAGGAGAGGAGTCGAGGAGAGGAGTCAAGCCGTATAAAAGCACTAATGGGAAAGACCCCATGTTTCTTTGGTTTATTATTATTATTATGGATTATAGAAACAATGATTTGAACAATCATTTCTGCAGTAGAATCACTGGTGATGATTTTCTGTTGGTTTTTATTATATTTACATGATTCATGGAAAATATAAAGATTAGTTTCAGATATCAAGAAGATAAGCAGTACACACACATACTGTACACACTGTACACACACATACTGTACACACTGTACACACTGTACACACACATACTGTACACACTGTACACACACATACTGTACACACAGTATATATATATACAGTATATATACACACACTGTATATATACAGTATATACTGTGTATATATACAGTATATACACACACTGTATATATATATACACTGTATATATATACAGTATATATATACAGTGTATATATAGTGTATATACACACAGTATATATACACTATATATACTGTGTATATGTACAGTGTATATATACACTGTACATATACACAGTATATACTGTATACTGTATATATATACTGTATATATATATATACTGTATATACTATATGTATATATACAGTATATATATACAGTATATATATATAGTG
>JAUPFX010000016.1:241260-298760 GCA_036937225.1 Sebastes paucispinis | reverse complement strand
CCAGGGAGATCGTCTCCACCAGGGAGACCGTCTCCACCAGGGAGATCGTCTCCACCAGGGTAGTTGGAGGTAATCCGTCTCCACCAGGGAGACCGTCTCCACCAGGGTAGTTGGAGGTAATCCGTCTCCACCAGGGAGACCGTCTCCACCAGGGAGATCGTCTCCACCAGGGTAGTTGGAGGTAATCCGTCTCCACCAGGGAGACCGTCTCCACCAGGGAGACCGTCTCCACCAGGGAGATCGTCTCCACCAGGGTAGTTGGAGGTAATCCGTCTCCACCAGGGAGACCGTCTCCACCAGGGAGATCGTCTCCACCAGGGTAGTTGGAGGTAATCCGTCTCCACCAGGGAGACCGTCTCCACCAGGGAGATCGTCTCCACCAGGGTAGTTGGAGGTAATCCGTCTCCACCAGGGAGACCGTCTCCACCAGGGAGACCGTCTCCACCAGGGAGATCGTCTCCACCAGGGTAGTTGGAGGTAATCCGTCTCCACCAGGGAGACCGTCTCCACCAGGGAGATCGTCTCCACCAGGGTAGTTGGAGGTAATCCGTCTCCACCAGGGAGACCGTCTCCACCAGGGAGATCGTCTCCACCAGGGTAGTTGGAGGTAATCCGTCTCCACCAGGGAGATCGTCTCCACCAGGGAGATCGTCTCCACCAGGGTAGTTGGAGGTAATCCGTCTCCACCAGGGAGATCGTCTCCACCAGGGTAGTTGGAGGTAATCCGTCTCCACCAGGGAGACCGTCTCCACCAGGGAGACCGTCTCCACCAGGGAGATCGTCTCCACCAGGGTAGTTGGAGGTAATCCGTCTCCACCAGGGAGATCGTCTCCACCAGGGTAGTTGGAGGTAATCTGTCTCCACCAGGGAGACCGTCTCCACCAGGGAGATCGTCTCCACCAGGGTAGTTGGAGGTAATCTGTCTCCACCAGGGAGACCTCCAACATAGAAAAGACACACAGTGACCAGAACTAACCACTTCCTATTTGTGTCCAGCAGGAGGCGCTGCCACCCGGCTGGGTGGAGGAACTTCCTGTGGACTACGATGTTTACCTGGGCAGAGACAGCGACCCCGACGCTCTCAAAGAGATCCACCTGTACAGGATCCTCTGATCTGGACTGGTCTAATCTGGACTGGTCTGGTCTGATCTGGACCGGTCTGATCTGGTCTGGACCGGTCTGATCTGGGCCGGTCTGATCTGATCTGGTCTGGACTGGTCTGATCTGGACTGATCTGATCTGGACCGGTCTGATCTGGTCTGGACCGGTCTGATCTGATCTGGACTGGTCTGGACCTCCAGGTGTCGGGGTCTGGGGGTCTGAGGGTTTGGGGGTCTGAGGGTCTGGGGGTCTGAGGGTCTGGGGGTCTGAGGGTCTGGGGGTCTAGGGGTCGTGGTTTCCTGCATTCCGACTTTTAAATAATAAAAATAACAAAATATGAAGTTTGCACCAGCATTTTAATGTTAAATAGGCCTACTTTTAATTTTATATATATTTATATATATATATATATAATTTTGATATATACATATATATATAAATATATATAAAATGATATACATAAATAAATTATATATATATATACTTTATTCTTTTCATGGTCTGGAGCAGCTCTCCGGGTGAAGCGACAGCTGGTGTATCTGTATTGTGGTCCGGGTGGAAACAGGTTGAGATAACGACAGGAAGAAAAAAGAGGAGAATACCGGGAGGATACCGGGAGAATACCGGGAGGATACCGGGAGGATACCGGGAGAATACCGGGAGAATACCGGGAGGATACCGGGAGAATACCGGGAGAATTGAAAAGGCGGTAACTTCTTTATAGTCGTGATGTTCCAGTCACTCCGGTCCAGCAGGAGGCGGCTCCTCTAACCGGTCCGGTAGACCGCCAGTAAGTCAGAAATACCCGGATGACGGTCTGATTTGGAAAAATGCTCCAGTCTGCATCAGACCAGTCTACCTCACCTACTGTATCCCACAATGCAAAGCGCTGGAGCAGCACAGGCTGCGGGTATAAAGCAGCAGCCAGGAGCTGCTGTTTTTATGTTTTTTTAGGCCGTTTCATCACTAAACTCACTTCTGAAAGTTTTTGAGGCGAGAAATCAACTGTGTAGATTATTAATATCGGCAGTTTTACGAAGTTAGATGGCGAATCGAACATTTGTTCCACCGTTGTCGGAGTTTAGAAGCTCCACAGAATACCGTGACAGCCAGCGAGCGCCTGCCCGGGTCGCTGCCAGCAAGCCGGGTAGTCACGCTCAGAGACCGCCATGAGCTGCTGGAGCTCACTCCGGTCTCGTAAACAAGAGGCTTTGATTTCCTTGTTGACGGATAGTTTGTTTAAATATCACAACACAGATGTCCATTATAAATTAACAGGAACCTGTGTTTATCTGCCTTTTTGGAGTTCAAAAGCTCCACAATCGCCCGCGGGCGTAGCTCGCTGGAGAGCCGGCCAGTGACGCTCACAGAGCGGCTGCAGAGCAGCAAAGTGGCGAGGGAAAGAGCAGCTTCTGACGGGGCAGAGAGATTCCTGATGAGACAACATGACACTTTTTAGCATTTCTCTAATATCTGGAGGGAGATCAGTCCACTTTTTTTTGTTGCTGTAACTGAAAAAGCAGTTTGAGTAAAGTAAATGTGGATGAATGTTTTATATTTCCCGTCTCCTCGTTGATGATCCTGTTTGTCGGACTTCTTTATGAGCTGTCAGAATAAATAGTTTAAACCTGCTGTATCTTATAAAGTAAACAAGCAGAACATAAACAACAAAATCAAACTTGTATTTTTTGATAATATTGTAATAGTGGTACAAGTTAGTTTTTTTGTCCTGTGCTTTAAGAGCTGGTTTAAAGGCTTAACCTCGTCTAGCATACTGCTAAATACATCCCTTTAACTGTCACATACTGCATACTACTGAGGAGCGCAGTATGCAGTATACAGTACATACTGCATACTACTGAGGAGCGCAGTATACAGTACATACTGCATACTACTGAGGAGCGCAGTATGCAGTATACAGTACATACTGCATACTACTGAGGAGCGCAGTATACAGTACATACTGCATACTACTGAGGAGCGCAGTATACAGTATACAGTACATACTGCATACTACTGAGGAGCGCAGTATACAGTACATACTGCATACTACTGAGGAGCGCAGTATACAGTATGCGGTTTCGAATACAGCCATAGAGGAAGAGGAGGAGCAGAGGAAGAGGAGGAAGAGGAGGAGCAGAGGAAGAGGAGGAGCAGAGGAAGAGGAGGAGCAGAGGAAGAGGAGGAAGAGGAGGAGCAGAGGAAGAGGAGGAGCAGAGGAAGAGGAGGAGCAGAGGAAGAGGAGGAAGAGGAGGAGCAGAGAGCAGTGAGCTCAGTCTCTCAGAGGAAGATGGCGGAGACAGAAGGTGAGCTGCTGAACTCTTTACTCTCTAGTCTCTACACACTTTAATCTGTTTAATCTGTTTAATCTGTTTAATCTGTTTAATCTGTTTAATCTGTTTAATCTGGGCTGCTCCTCTAACCGTCCCGCTGGGTGGTTCTGGTCCCGCTGGGTGGTTCTGGTCCCGCTGGGTGGTTCTGGTCCCACCAGACTCGGTGGAGCAGAACAGTGGTTTGTAGCTGTGTGGTTCCGTGAGGAGGTCCAGACTCGGTTTAGAGGTCCAGTCTCGTGTTGTAGTCGTGCTCGTGAGTTCGGCGCGTGTTTCCGGTCCCAGCAGCAGTACTGAGGGTCCTGTTAGAGGCCCAGAGGCCTGCTCACGTTGCCCCGGTAGGACGCACCATGAGGCGGCCTCATCCAGCCAGAGACCCGGCCTCCGGGTCCTGGTTCTGCAGGAGCAGTTGGAGACCCGTTTCAGCAGCTTCCCCGTTAATGTGGAACCTGCAGAGTCCAGCTCCTCTGTGTGATCCGCTGTGGTTAACATGCTGCATGATGGGATGTCCTGTTAGCATGTTAGCATCTGATGCTAACAACCGGCCACGTGTTGTCGGAGAGCCACGTGGGCTGCTGCTCTCACCTCCAACCAGCTATACACCACCTAAACCAGCTATACACCACCTAAACCAGCTATACACCACCTCCAACCAGCTATACACCACCTAAACCAGCTATACACCACCTCCAACCAGCTATACACCACCTAAACCAGCTATACACCACCTCCAACCAGCTATACACCACCTAAACCAGCTATACACCACCTAAACCAGCTATACACCACCTCCAACCAGCTATACACCACCTAAACCAGCTATACACCACCTAAACCAGCTATACACCACCTCCAACCAGCTATACACCACCTAAACCAGCTATACACCACCTAAACCAGCTATACACCACCTAAACCAGCTATACACCACCTCCAACCAGCTATACACCACCTCCAACCAGCTATACACCACCTAAACCAGCTATACACCACCTAAACCAGCTATACACCACCTCCAACCAGCTATACACCACCTCCAACCAGCTATACACCACCTAAACCAGCTATACACCACCTCCAACCAGCTATACACCACCTAAACCAGCTATACACCACCTAAACCAGCTATACACCACCTCCAACCAGCTATACACCACCTAAACCAGCTATACACCACCTCCAACCAGCTATACACCACCTCCAACCAGCTATACACCACCTAAACCAGCTATACACCACCTAAACCAGCTATACACCACCTCCAACCAGCTATACACCACCTAAACCAGCTATACACCACCTAAACCAGCTATACACCACCTAAACCAGCTATACACCACCTAAACCAGCTATACACCACCTCCAACCAGCTATACACCACCTCCAACCAGCTATACACCACCTAAACCAGCTATACACCACCTCCAACCAGCTATACACCACCTCCAACCAGCTATACACCACCTAAACCAGCTATACACCACCTAAACCAGCTATACACCACCTAAACCAGCTATACACCACCTAAACCAGCTATACACCACCTCCAACCAGCTATACACCACCTAAACCAGCTATACACCACCTAAACCAGCTATACACCACCTAAACCAGCTATACACCACCTAAACCAGCTATACACCACCTCCAACCAGCTATACACCACCTAAACCAGCTATACACCACCTAAACCAGCTATACACCACCTAAACCAGCTATACACCACCTAAACCAGCTATACACCACCTCCAACCAGCTATACACCACCTCCAACCAGCTATACACCACCTAAACCAGCTATACACCACCTAAACCAGCTATACACCACCTAAACCAGCTATACACCACCTCCAACCAGCTATACACCACCTAAACCAGCTATACACTACCTCCAACCAGCTATACACCACCTAAACCAGCTATACACCACCTAAACCAGCTATACACCACCTCCAACCAGCTATACACCACCTCCAACCAGCTATACACCACCTAAACCAGCTATACACCACCTAAACCAGCTATACACCACCTCCAACCAGCTATACACCACCTAAACCAGCTATACACCACCTCCAACCAGCTATACACCACCTAAACCAGCTATACACCACCTAAACCAGCTATACACCACCTGAACCAGCTATAAACCCACACCTGGAGTATTATAGAAGAGAGTTTAATGTATTTATACAGGTGTGATCTAATAGAGTGTATCTAGATATAGAGATATATATCTATAGAGATATCTATCTTTATAGAGATATATCTATATATCTCTATAAAGATAGAGATATCTATCTCGCGGTGTGATCTAATAGAACATGGACTGTCAGGTAACCTGCAGAGAGTGAAGATCTACAGAGTGTTTTCTACTCCAGCTGACGGTGTGTGTGTCTGTGTGTGTGTGTTTCAGCAGCGTCGGTGAAGAAGAAGAAGAAGGTGAAGAAAGTCAGTGAAGAAGAAGTCGGGGTGAGTGTGATGAAGATGATGCTGTTGGTTGTTGTGTCTCCGTCCCGCTGAACGATGAAGATGAAGACGATGGTTGGTTTTGTGTTAACAGGAGATCCAACAGAGCGGAGACTTCTTCATCCAGCCGGAGTCTAAAGTCGCTTCTCTGGACACGTCCCAGTGGCCTCTGTTACTGAAGGTACTCAATCACACCTGCTATCTCACACCTTCTATCACACCTGATCACACCCGATCACACCTTCTATCACACCCGATCACACCTTCTATCACACCCGATCACACCTTCTATCACACCCGATCACACCTTCTATCACACCTGAAACTGAAGTCACCTGTCCGTCACTGATCAGACAGGTGAAGTGATGAAGATGTTGGACGAGTCGTCAGCGTGTGAAGTGATGAAGAAGTTTATCCATTCTCTGAGCGGCTCGTCTCAGTCGCAGTCGTTGCCTCCACTCCCGTTCTGGGGGCGGGGCCTCTCGGGCGCGGTACCGGCGTCGCTCCGGCGTTTTGCCGTAGCGACCCAAAACCGCCCGGAGAGTTCGACTCGACCCGACCGCCGCCGAGACGATTTAACTGTTCTGATCACACGACGGTGTTAAACGTTAGCCCGACAGTTTATCGTCTTCGGACAGGAAGTGAACAAACCAACGAAGAAGTCGTCTCGTTTTACATTTAATTTTGTTTCCTGCAGAATTTTGATAAACTGAACATCCGGACGGCTCATTACACTCCTCTACCTCACGGCAGCAACCCGCTGAGGAGGAGCATCCAGGACTATGTCAGGTACGCTACGCTAACACATCAGGACTGTCAGGTATGCTACGCTAACATGCTAACACATCAGGACTGTCAGGTATGCTACGCTAACATGCTAACACATCAGGACTGTCAGGTATGCTACGCTAACATGCTAACACATCAGGACTGTCAGGTATGCTACGCTAACATGCTAACACATCAGGACTGTCAGGTATGCTACGCTAACATGCTAACACATCAGGACTGTCAGGTATGCTACGCTAACACATCAGGACTGTCAGGTATGCTACGCTAACATGCTAACACATCAGGACTGTCAGGTATGCTACGCTAACACGCTAACACATCAGGACTGTCAGGTACGCTACGCTAACACATCAGGACTGTCAGGTATGCTACGCTAACACGCTAACACATCAGGACTGTCAGGTACGCTACGCTAACATGCTAACACATCAGGACTGTCAGGTACGCTATGCTAACATGCTAACACATCAGGACTGTCAGGTACGCTATGCTAACATGCTAACACATCAGGACTATGTCAGGTGACCTGCAGATTAATGCTAAGATAACATGCTAACAGGAAGCTGTTCTACTTCCTGTCAGGTCGGGTTTCATCAACCTGGACAAGCCGGCGAACCCGTCGTCTCACGAGGTGGTGGCGTGGATCCGGAGGATCCTGCGCGTGGAGAAGACGGGTCACAGCGGGACGCTCGACCCGAAGGTCACCGGCTGTCTGATCGTGTGCGTGGATCGAGCCACGCGGATGGTCAAGTCCCAGCAGAGCGCCGGTAAGCGATGACCACTTCCTGTTTGTGGTGTAGTCAGAGTGTCTCCGCCCGGCCGGCGGGCTGAGAGCACATTAAAACCCAGCGCCCCCCCTCACTACTCTCTGTGTGTGTTGCAGGTAAAGAGTATGTGGGGATCGTTAGGCTGCACAACGCCATCGAGAGCGAGCACACGCTGGCCCGGGTGAGTCCCACCACTTCGTGCTGTATTAGTGTTATTGATTATTATGGTCTGTTTAGTCGGTGACCGGTGCTGACTCGGTTCATGTCTGCAGGCGTTGGAGACGCTGACCGGCGCTCTGTTCCAGCGGCCGCCGCTCATCGCCGCCGTCAAACGACAACTGAGGGTCCGAACGGTCTACGAGAGCAAACTGATAGAATACGACCCTGAGAGGAGGCTAGGTAAGATCTATAATCAATACACACCTAGCAATGATCAATAATCACTTATCAGTAATCGATACGCAGCTATCTGCGATCGATACGATGTCATCGGTCACGTGACTGTGTTTCAGGGATCTTCTGGGTGAGCTGCGAGGCGGGAACCTACATCCGGACTCTGTGCGTCCACCTGGGCCTGATGCTCGGGGTCGGAGGTCAGATGCAGGAGCTGAGGAGAGTCCGGTCCGGCGTGCTGGGAGAGAAGGTCAGCCTCACTTCCTGTGATGTCATGATGTCATCCTCCAGGTGTTGAGTCCAGGCCGGCTGCTCGGTGCCGGGCTGGTAATGAAACTCTGGAACAGGAAGCTGCAGCAGAGACACAGATTACATCATCTGTAGACACTGTGGAGCCTCCACGCTGCTGACATCACCATGACATCACACCCACTGCTGACATCACCATGACGTCATCATTTCATATATATATATATATATATATATATATGTGTGTGTGTGTGTGTGTTCAGGACCACATGGTGACGATGCACGACGTGATGGACGCTCAGTGGCAGTTTGACCACAACAAAGACGAGACGTACCTGAGAAGGGTCGTCTTCCCGCTGGAGAAGCTGCTGGTGTCCCACAGACGGCTGGTGATGAAGGACAGCGCTGTGAGTAGTCTTCCTCCTCGCCATCGCCATCATAATAATAATATAGAATATACATATCTAGTTGTGGTTATGGATGCTTGACTCCAGACCGCCATCGTGTCTCCAGGTGAACGCCATCTGTTACGGGGCGAAGATCATGCTGCCGGGTGTCCTCCGCTACGAAGACGGCATCGAGATGAACCAGGACATCGTCGTCATAACGACGAAGGGCGAGGCCATCTGCACAGGTGAGACGGCGGGCTGGGGGGGGGGGGGTGTCCAGGATCTGCCACATGATGAGCTGTGTAGCTGCAGTAGCCTTCTGGGCCGTGATGACCTGCTATCTATCACCCTTCTCTGATGGCTCACCTCAACACTAGTGACCCGTCGGTGACCTGTCAGTGACCCGTCGGTGACCCGTTAGTGACCCGTCGGTGACCCGTTAGTGACCTGTCGGTTTACCCCGTTGGTGACCTGTCGGTGACCTGTCGGTGACCCGTTGTGACCTGGTGAATGACTAATTAACCAGTCTATCCTCCAGGTGTCGCTCTGATGACGACCGCCGTCATCTCCACGTGTGATCACGGCGTGGTGGCGAAGATCAAGAGGGTGATCATGGAGAGAGACACGTATCCTCGGAAGTGGGGTCTGGGACCGAAGGTACGCCGCCGCCGTCCGTCCACGTGGACGATTAACGAGTTGTAACAAAAGTTAAGACATTAACGAGCTGCTTCTTATCAGGCCAGTCAGAAGAAGATGATGATTCAGAAAGGACTCCTGGACAAACACGGCAAGCCCAACGGCAGCACGCCGAGCGACTGGAGGAGCGGGTATGTGGACTACAGGTGAGGGGGCGGCGCCTGTTGCAGGTGAGGGGGCGGGGCCTACAGGTGCAGACAGTTATCCCTCAGTGAGCTGACGTGCTCTCTGAGGGAGTCGCTCTGCTACAGGAAACACTCGGTCTGAGCCGCTTCACTCTGCTGGTAGCTGAGCGGCCGCTCACCTGAGAACAGTGACGTCATCGGGCCGACGGCGATGTCATCAGTTTAAATGTTGAAAGCATGAAATGTTTGAATATTAAATGTTGTTGTTTTGATTGACAGTGTCTCCAAGGCGACCGAGGAGTCATGTGACACTCCAGCGAAGGTAAAGTCAATCAATGATCACATCTGTGTACAGTATGACAACATGTAGTACTGCCTACTGCGGAGTACTAGTTAGTACTACTCGATGTACTTCATCTTTACTCCACTGGACCAGAGATAAACCGGCTGGTTGAAAATCATATTATTGAGGTCACATGACCGTGAACCTCATGATGTCATCCAATCAGAGTCTTTGACCTTTGTGCTCTACAGAGGAAGCGGGAGGCGACGGAGAGCGACGGCGAAGCGACGACGACGCCCAACACTCCGACGGCGGAGGACGGGAAGAAAGAGAAGAAGAAGAAAGAGAAGAGGGTGAAACTGGAGGAGGCGGGGCTCGATGAGACGGGGGCGGAGCCTGATGAGCCGGGGGTGGAGCCTGAGACGGAGGTGAGTCACTGAGTGTTTAAATGATTAATAATGACCTTGTGTTTATACAGTTTTTAGATATGTTAAATATATATATATTCATATTTATAGATGTTAAATGAATATATATTTATTATGTGTATATAATGAAGGTGTGTTTGTGTCCTGCAGGTTGTCGATAGCGCCAAAAAGAAGAAGAAGAAGAAGAAGAAGGTGAAAGACGGCGAGGCGTCGGAGTGACGGCAGCAGATCAACAGGAAGCTGAGACTCCGCCCACTGTCACACCCCCGTGACCACAAAGCATTCTGGGAGTTTTATAACGGACTGCATGGACGCAGGAAGAGAGGAGGAGGAGAGGAAGAGGAGAGGAAGAGGAGGAGGACACTTTTTGTTTTTTATATACATTTTATTGTATTTTTTCTTTCAGCTGTAAATAACTGAACAGGAAGCCTGTTTGTAATTTCAAAATAAAAGTCTTTGTTTTCTGTATTTGTGGCGTCTTCAGAAACATTATGTTCAGATATAAAGACACGTTTAGTCTGGAGGTTAGAACCATAATGGGCAGAACCGGGCCGAGGGAGGAACCTCAGTAATTCTGATCGGCCTCACAGCTCATTGGTTAATACCTTCAGAACACAGTCAGAACCAGCGTCTGAGAACCTCTGATGAGCTCGGGCCAATAATGATCCATAGAATGTGTGGAAGCAGAACATGTGTTAGTAGAACATGGTAGTAGAACATGTGGAAGTAGAATGTCTGGTAGAACATGTGGTAGTAGAACATGTATTAGAATGTCTGGTAGAACGTGGTAGTAGAATATCTGGCAGAACATGTGGTAGTAGAATATCTGGCAGAACATGTGGTAGAACTTTTGGTAGAACATGTGGTAGTAGAACGTGTGGTAAAACATTAGGTAGAACATGTTTTAGTAGATTGGTTGTAGAACATGTGGTAGTAGAACATGTATTAGAACGTCTGGTAGAACATGTGGTAGTAGAATATCCGGCAGAACATGTGGTAGTAGAATGTCTGGTAGAACGTGTGGTAGTAGAAAGTTTGGTAGAACATTTGTTAGAACATGAGGTAGAACTTTTGGTAGAACATGTAGTAGAACGTGTGGTAGATTGATTGTAGAACGTGTGTTAGTAGAACATGTGGTAGTAGAATGTCTGGTAGAACATGTGGTAGTAGAATGTGTGGTAGCAGAACGTGTAATAGAACATGTATTAGAACATGTGGTAGCAGACCATGTGGTAGAACATGTATTAGAACGTGTGGTAGAACATGTGGTAGTAGAACATGTAGCAGAACGTGTGGTAGAACATGTAGTGGTAGAACATGTGGTAGAACGTCTGGTAGAACATGTGGTAGTAGAATATCTGGTAGAACATGTGGTAGTAGAACATGTGGTAGCAGAACGTGTGGTAGAACGTATTGTAGAACATGTGGTAGAACGTGTGGTAGAACATGTATTAGAACATGTGGTAGCAGAACGTGTGGTAGAACATGTATTAGAACGTGTCGTAGAACATGTATTAGAACATGTGGTAGAACATTTGTTAGAACATACGGTAGAACGTGTGGTTAAACATTAGGTAGAACATGTTTTAGTAGAACTTGTAGAACGTGTGGTAGAACATGTGGTAGAACACATGGTAGTAGAACGTGCAGTAGAATATGTGGTAGCAGAACGTGTGATAGAACATGTATTAGAACGTGTGGTAGAACATGTATTAGAATGTGTGGTAGAACGTGTGGTAGAACAGGTGTTAGTAGAACATGTGGTAGTGGAACATGTGGTAGTAGAAAGTTTGGTAGTAGAACATTTGTTAGAACATGTGGAAGTAGAATGTGTGGTAGAACATGAGGTAGAACGTGTGGTAGAAAATGTGGTCGAATTTTTGGTAGAACATGTGGTAGTAGAACGTGTGGTAGAACGCGCGGGTTGGCAGAGAGCGGGTTGGCAGAGCGGGTTGGCAGAGATTTATTATAGATGTACATGATGTTGATTGAGTAGAGTTATTTATTATAGATGTACATGATGTTGATTGAGTAGAGTTGGTATTTATTATAGATGTAATGATGTTGATAGAGTAGAGTTGGTAGTTATTATAGATATACATGATGTTGATAGAGTAGAGTTATTTATTATAGATGTACATGATGTTGATAGAGTAGAGTTGGTATTTATTATAGATGTACATGATGTTGATAGAGTAGAGTTGGTAGTTATTATAGATGTACATGATGTTGATAGAGTAGAGTTATTTATTATAGATGTACATGATGTTGATAGAGTAGAGTTATTTATTATAGATGTACATGATGTTGATAGAGTAGAGTTATTTATTATAGATGTACATGATGTTGATAGAGTAGAGTTGGTATTTATTATAGATGTACATGATGTTGATAGAGTAGAGTTATTTATTATAGATGTACATGATGTTGATAGAGTAGAGTTGGTATTTATTATAGATATACATGATGTTGATAGAGTAGAGTTATTTATTATAGATATACATGATTTTGATAGAGTAGTTATTTATTATAGATGTACATGATGTTGATAGAGTAGTTGGTAGTTATTATAGATATACATGATTTTGATAGAGTAGTTATTTATTATAGATATACATGATGTTGATAGAGTAGTTGGTAGTTATTATAGATATACAGACGTAGGCACAATTGTTGGTACCCTTCCGTTAAAGAAAGAAAAACCCACAATGGTCACTGAAATAACTTGAAACTGACAAAAGTAATAATAAATAAAAATTTACTGAAAATTAACTAATGAAAATCAGACATTGTTTTTGAATTGTGGTTCAGCAGAATCATTTTAAAAAACAAACTAATGAAACTGGCCTGGACAAAAATGATGGTACCCTAGAAAAGATGTAAAGTAGTTTGACCATAGGGACATATTAAACTAAGGTGTTTCCCGTAAATAGCATCACAGGTGTCTTCAAACTTGTAATCAGTCAGTCTGCCTATTTAAAAGGTGAAAAGTAGTCACTGTGCTGTTTGGCATCATGGTGTGTACCACACTGAACATGGACCACAGAAAGCTAAGGAGAGAGTTGTCTCAGGAGATCAGAAAGAACATTATAGACCTTCATGATAAAGGTAAAGGCTATAAGACCATCTCCAAGCAGCCTGATGTTCCTGTGACTACAGCTGCTCATATTATTCAGAAGTTTAAGGTCCATGGGACTGTAGCCAACCTCCCTGGACGTGGCCGCAAGAGGAAAATTGATGACATATTGAAGAGACGGATAATACGAATGGTAACCAAAGAGCCCAGAACAACTTCCAAAGAGATTAGAGGTGAACTCCAAGGTCAAGGTACATCAGTGTCAGATCGCACCATCCGTCACTGTTTGAGCCAAAGTGGACTTAATGGAAGACGACCGAGGAGGACACCAAATCATAAAAAAGCGAGACTGGAATATGCCAAAATGCATATTGACAAGCCACAAAGCTTCTGGGAGAATGTCCTTTGGACAGATGAGACAAAACTGGAGCTTTTTGGCAAGTCACATCAGCTCTATGTTCACAGACGAAGAGATGAAGCATCCAAAGAAAAGAACACTGTACCTAATGTGAAACATGGAGGAGGCTCGGTTACGTTATGGGGCTGCTTTGCTGCATCTGGCACAGGGTGTCTTGAATCTGTGCAGGGTGCAATGAAATCTCAAGACTATCAAGGCATTCTGGAGTGAAATGTGCTGCCCAGTGTCAGAAAGCTTGGTCTCAGTCGCAGGTCATGGGTCCTCAAACAGGATAATGACCCAAAACACAGCTAAAAACACCCAAGAATGGCTAAGAACTAAACATTGGACTATTCTGAAGTGGCCTTCTATGAGCCCTGATCTAAATCCTATTGAACATCTGTGGAAGGAGCTGAAACATGCAGTCTGGAGAAGGCACCCTTCAAACCTGAGACAGCTGGAGCAGTTTGCTCACGAGGAGTGGGCCAACATACCTGTCGACAGGTGCAGAAGTCTCATTGAGAGTTACAGAAATCACTTGATTGCAGTGATTGCCTCAAAAGGTTGTGCAACAAAATATTAAGTTAAGGGTACCATCATTTTTGTCTAGGCCAGTTTCATTAGTTTGTTTTTTTAAATGATTCTGCTGAACCATAATTCAAAAACAATATCTGATTTTCATTAGTTAATTTTCAGTGATTTTTTATTTATTATTACTTTTGTCAGTTTCAAGTTATTTCAGTGACCATTGTGGGTTTTTCTTTCTTTAACGGAACGTTACCAACAACTTTGCCTACGTCTGTACATGATGTTGATAGAGTAGAGTTGGTATTTATTATAGATGTACATGATGTTGATAGAGTAGAGTTGGTATTTATTATAGATGTACATGATGTTGATAGAGTAGAGTTGGTATTTATTATAGATATACATGATGTTGATAGAGTAGAGGTATTTATTATAGATGTACATGATGTTGATAGAGTAGAGTTGGTATTTATTATAGATGTACATGATGTTGATAGAGTAGAGTTGGTATTTATTATAGATGTACATGATGTTGATAGAGTAGAGTTGGTATTTATTATAGATGTACATGATGTTGATAGAGTAGAGTTGGTAGTTATTATAGATATACATGATGTTGATAGAGTAGAGTTGGTATTTATTATAGATGTACATGATGTTGATAGAGTAGAGTTGGTATTTATTATAGATGTACATGATGTTGATAGAGTAGAGTTGGTAGTTATTATAGATGTACATGATGTTGATAGAGTAGAGTTATTTATTATAGATGTACATGATGTTGATAGAGTAGAGTTGGTATTTATTATAGATGTACATGATGTTGATAGAGTAGAGTTATTTATTATAGATGTACATGATGTTGATAGAGTAGAGTTGGTATTTATTATAGATATACATGATGTTGATAGAGTAGAGTTGGTATTTATTATAGATGTACATGATGTTGATAGAGTAGAGTTATTTATTATAGATGTACATGATGTTGATAGAGTAGAGTTATTTATTATAGATGTACATGATGTTGATAGAGTTGGTATTTATTATAGATGTACATGATGTTGATAGAGTAGAGTTGGTATTTATTATAGATATACATGATGTTGATAGAGTAGAGTTGGTAGTTATTATAGATATACATGATGTTGATAGAGTAGAGTTGGTAGTTATTATAGATATACATGATGTTGATAGAGTAGAGTTGGTATTTATTATAGATGTACATGATGTTGATAGAGTAGAGTTATTTATTATAGATGTACATGATGTTGATAGAGTTGGTATTTATTATAGATGTACATGATGTTGATAGAGTAGAGTTGGTATTTATTATAGATATACATGATGTTGATAGAGTAGAGTTGGTAGTTATTATAGATATACATGATGTTGATAGAGTAGAGTTGGTAGTTATTATAGATATACATGATGTTGATAGAGTAGAGTTGGTATTTATTATAGATATACATGATGTTGATAAAGTAGAGTTGGTATTTATTATAGATATACATGATGTTGATAAAGTAGAGTTGGTATTTATTATAGATCTACATGATGTTGATAGAGTAGAGTTGGTATTTATTATAGATGTAATGATGTTGATAGAGTAGAGTTGGTAGTTATTATAGATATACATGATGTTGATAGAGTAGAGTTGGTATTTATTATAGATGTACATGATGTTGATAGAGTAGAGTTGGTATTTATTATAGATGTACATGATGTTGATAGAGTAGAGTTGGTAGTTATTATAGATGTACATGATGTTGATAGAGTAGAGTTATTTATTATAGATGTACATGATGTTGATAGAGTAGAGTTATTTATTATAGATGTACATGATGTTGATAGAGTAGAGTTGGTAGTTATTATAGATGTACATGATGTTGATAGAGTAGAGTTATTTATTATAGATGTACATGATGTTGATAGAGTAGAGTTATTTATTATAGATGTACATGATGTTGATAGAGTAGAGTTGGTAGTTATTATAGATGTACATGATGTTGATAGAGTAGTTATTTATTATAGATGTACATGATGTTGATAGAGTAGAGTTGGTAGTTATTATAGATATACATGATGTTGATAGAGTAGAGTTGGTATTTATTATAGATGTACATCAAAAGAAGAAAGAAGGAAGCCATAATAGAACCTTTAGAGCCTTTAGTTGAGTAATATTTCACAACAACAGACTTTTAGAACCGTTTGCCCCTCCCCAGGGTCAGACACAGTGGCAGGAGAGCAGTGGAGGTCTGTGATTGGTCAGACGGTCTGTGATTGGTCAGGAGGTCTGTGATTGGTCAGAAGGTCTGTGATTGGTCAGGAGGTCTGTGATTGGTCAGGTGGTCTGTGATTGGTCAGACAGTCTGTGATTGGTCAGGAGGTCTATGATTGGTCAGACGGTCTGTGATTGGTCAGGAGGTCTATGATTGGTCAGGAGGTCTTTGATTGGTCAGGTGGTCTGTGATTGGTCAGGAGGTCTATGATTAGTCAGGAGGTCTTTGATTGGTCAGTAGGTCTATGATTGGTCAGGAGGTCTGTGATTGGTCAGACGGTCTGTGATTGGTCAGGAGGTCTATGATTGGTCAGGAGGTCTTTGATTGGTCAGGTGGTCTATGATTGGTCAGGTGGTCTGTGATTGGTCAGGTGGTCTGTGATTGGTCAGGATGTCTATGATTGGTCAGGTGGTCTGTGATTGGTCAGGGGTCTGTGATTGGTCAGGAGGTCTGTGATTGGTCAGGTGGTCTGTGATTGGTCAGGTGGTCTGTGATTCGTCAGGAGCTCTGTGATTGGTCAGGAGGTCTGTGATTGGTCAGGAGGTCTGTCATTGGTCAGGAGGTCTGTGATTGGTCAGGAGCTCTGTGATTGGTCAGGAGGTCTGTGATTGGTCAGGAGGTCTGTGATTGGTCAGGAGCTCTGTGATTGGTCAGTAGGTCTATGATTGGTCAGGAGGTCTGTGATTGGTCAGGAGGTCTGTGATTGGTCAGGAGCTCTGTGATTGGTCAGTAGGTCTATGATTGGTCAGGAGGTCTGTGATTGGTCAGGAGGTCTGTGATTGGTCAGACACAGTGGCAGGAGAGCGGGTCTCTGTGTGAGCTGGTGAGGACTTGGACTCTGTGATTGGTCAGGTTCTGCAGGTCGGAGATCAGCTGCAGCAGACGAGGACTTGGCTGGTTGACGACCCGGGTCGGGTCCGTCGGGTCGGGTCTGTAGAACGAGTCCAGAACCTCCAGAGTGTCGAGACGCTGAAGCTGCTGCAGACACAGGAAGTCCTCGTCGGACAGGTGATGATGTCTGAAACAAAACAACAACTGGCAGATTACTACAGAGACCGGCGGGTACTACAGAGACCAACGGGTACTACCGAGACCGGCGGTTACTACAGAGACCAACGGGTACTATGGAGACCGGCGGGTACTACGGAGACCGGCGGTTACTACAGAGACCAACGGGTACTACGGGGACCGGCGGGTACTACCGAGACCGGCGGGTACTACAGAGACCAACGGGTACTATGGAGACCGGCGGGTACTACGGAGACCGGCGGTTACTACGGAGACCAGCAGGTTGAAGTCAGAGGTCAGAGGTCATGACGGGTCAGGGACTCACCTGATCCGGAGCGTCCTCAGGTGAGGGAAGAGCTGTGGGAGGAGTCTGACCAGGCTGGAGGAGGAGCTCCAGGGCTCCAGGTGCAGGTGTTCTAGGTGAGGAGCTCGCTGGGAGACCACCTGCAGGTCTTCAGGCTGCAGGTCCACACACAGAGTCAGACTGAGGAGGGACGACGGCAGGAAGTCAGCGTACGCCGCCAGAGGATGGCCTCCTATTGGACAGGCAGAGTGAGGTCATCGTGACATCACAGTAGAGTCACAGTAGAGTCACAATAGAATCACAGTAGAGTCACAGTAGAGTCTCAGTAGAGTCACAATAGAATCACAGTAGAGTCACGGTAGAGTCACGATAGAATAATGGTAGAATCACGGTAGAGTCTCAGTAGAATCACAGTAGAGTCACGGTAGAGTCTCAGTAGAATAACGGTAGGGTCTCAGTAGAATCACAGTAGAGTCACAGTAGAGTGTCAGTAGAATAACGGTAGAGTCTCAGTAGAATCACAGTAGAGTCACGGTAGTCTCAGTAGAATAACGGTAGAGTCACAGTAGAGTCTCAGTAGAATAACGGTAGAGTCTCAGTAGAGTCACAGTAGAGTCTCAGTAGAGTCTCAGTATAGTCTCAGTAGAGTCTCAGTAGAATCACAGTAGAGTCTCAGTAGAATAACGGTAGAGTCTCAGTAGAATCACAGTAGAGTCACAGTAGAGTCTCAGTAGAATAACGGTATAGTCTCAGTAGAATCACAGTAGAGTCTCAGTAGAATAACGGTAGAGTCTCAGTAGAATCACAGTAGAATCACAGTAGAGTCTCAGTAGAATAACGGTAGAGTCTCAGTAGAATCACAGTAGAATCACAGTAGAGTCTCAGTAGAATAACGATAGAGTCTCAGTAGAATCACAGTAGAGTCACAGTAGTCTCAGTAGAATCACAGTAGAGTCACAGTAGAGTCTCGGTAGAGTCACAGTAGAGTCTCAGTAGAGTCTCAGTATAGTCTCAGTAGAGTCTCAGTAGAGTCTCAGTAGAATCTCAGTAGAATCTCAGTAGAATCACAGTAGAGTCACGGTAGTCTCAGTAGAATCACAGTTGAGTCACAGTAGAGTCACAGTAGAGTCTCAGTAGAGTCACAGCATAGTCTCAGTAGAATCACAGTTGAGTCTCAGTAGAGTCTCAGTAGAGTCACAGTAGAGTCTCAGTAGAGTCACAGTAGAGTCTCAGTAGAATCACAGTAGAGTCTCGGTAGAGTCTCAGTAGAGTCCCAGTAGAGTCACAGTAGAGTCTCAGTAGAATCACAGTTGAGTCTCGGTAGAGTCACGGTAGAGTCTCAGTAGAGTCACAGTAGAGTCTCAGTAGAATCACAGTTGAGTCTCAGTAGAGTCTCAGTAGAGTCCCAGTAGAGTCTCAGTAGAATCCCAGTTGAGTCCCAGTAGAGTCCCAGTAGAATCCCAGTAGAGTCTCAGTAGAGTCTCAGTAGAGTCACAGTAGAGTCTCACCGTGCACGCTGAGGCTGTGGAGCTGCGTCAGAGCCGTCAGCCAGGTGGTCAGGTGACAGGTGGGTCCAGGGACGGAGTACAGGTGGAAGATTGACAGGCTGCGGAGGCGGGACAACGGCTGCAGGACTTCCTGTGTCACCACAGCGTCGTAGTTCAACAGCTGGAGGTCAGACAGCTGCAGAGCACCCCCACCTGCAGACACACAAACACACACACACACCTGTCAGCTCACCTGGACGCTGCCGACACCTCACTGACACTGTGATGACATTACACCAAGTCTGGAGCCAATCAGGGACTAGCAGTGATGCTGCGTGCTGATTGGCTGTTTAACCCTACAGGTGTGTTTACCTGTGAGGTGGGCGGGGCTGAAGAAGTCATGTGACAGCGTCTTGTAGGTGATCATGGTCCAGGACAGGTGTCTGAGGTGCGTCAGGTGAGCGAGGACGCCGCTCGGCGGCGGGACTCTCAGACTGCCGTCGTGGTGCAGCAGCAGCGAGGTGAGGCGGGTCAGCTGACCGATGGCGGCCGACAGGTGAGCGGCGGGACAGGTGAGCTGCACGTTGCACAGTCTGAGCTGCAACAGCTGCTGACTCAGAGGAAACAGGAAGTTGACGTTCTTCAGCGGCGCGGGACAGGAAGTAACGGACAGACGCTGCAGCCGGTGGAACAGCTTCAGCTCGTCGACACCCCCTTCCCTCCATTCGTCCAATCGCAACGCCTCGAGAGCGGGAAGCCAGGCGGCGAGTTGCTTCAGGTGTTTCCTCTCACCTGAACGCACGCACGCGGCGCTCACCTGCCTCTGAGCCAGGCTACGCCAGAAGGGCGGGTTGTAGCGGGAGAAGTGTCGCAGCACCACGCTGAAGCCTCGCCACAGGGGGCGGGACTTATCCAGCAGGTGTCTGAAGTGACAACAGGTGCAGCGCACGCTCAGCTTGTCTCTCCACGACAGGAAGCTGAACACCTGCAGCCACAGCTCGGCAGGAAGCTGCACCGCCGCCATCGGCTCCACCTCACGCCGATGATCAATGAGCAATGATCGATGATCGATGATCGATGATCGATTTTTAATGAGGAACTGTGACTCTCCTCGTCTCTTCTTCTTCTGCTGCTGCTTCCTGTTTCGTGCTGCGTCAATGAGCAGAGTGTCTCTGCAGTGAGAGGTCTCACTCTGACTGCTTCTGCTGAGCTCAGGATTCACGTTAAAGATGCTGCAGAGGGAGACCTCTTCACAATAAAACAGAGTGAGACCTCTTCACAATAAAACAGAGTGAGACCTCTTCACAATAAAACAGAGTGAGACCTCTTCACAATAAAACAGAGTGAGACCTCTTCACAATAAAACAGAGTGAGACCTCTTCACAATAAAACAGAGACAGAGTGAGATCTCTTCACAATAAACAATCCCGCCAGTGTGCTGACGTCATTGGCAGTAGATGACGTAGGGACAGGTCAGACTGAGGTCAGAGGTCAGAGTACTACAGTCACTGGCTGGACTGGGACAATAGTCCTTTTCTCTCAGGAAGGTTCCTAACTGAGTGAAATGACCCGTCAGTACAGCCGTGATGAGAGCGGTTCTAATTCACCAAATGCTGAGGAAAGGAGCTTCAATGCTTCCTTTGTTATCTCCTTTAGGACACACTGGAGCATCCTTTACCAAAGGAAAGGAGGGAATAACATCCCATAATGCCTTGGGGCCACTGCATTTAAAGCGACGCACCATTCGGCCGTTCATGATAACAAACGATATGCTGATCTTGTATATTATTTTCATACACTAATTGTGATTTTGTGTTTAATAGAAGTTGGAAGAAGTCCAGCCTACACTTATATATAAACTGAAAAACAAGTTATTAACTGGTGTTTGGTGGATTATTTCTCTGTTGTTCCAATGCTAATGGTGATGCTAATGCTAATGGTCATTGTATTCTACATGGTTGAAAGCCTGGTTATTGACCTTCACAATGAGGTCACACTTGTAAGGATCATGTATTTGTGTGATGAGCAGCACAGCTGATGATGTGTGGAGCCCCAGTGCCGATGTTAAACAGTGTATTCTCCTGTTGGTGTTGACTCTTGTTGTGAGTTGTTTGGTGGATGATTGAACTCTCTATCAGTAACAAGGAACAAACAAGACATATTGATTGATTGAATCCACCGTCAGGAGCCTCAGTAGCGATGGAAGATCCATACGCAGCCACAACAGCCTGGCACCTCCTCCTCATGCTGGTCACCAACCTGGTCACACGTTGCTGTGGGATGGCGTTCCATTCCTCAACCAGGATTGGTTGCAGGTCAGCCAGCGTGGTTGTGTTGGTCACTCTAACACGTACAGCACGCCCAAGCTGATCCTACAAGTGTTGAGTTGGGTTGAGGTGTGGACTCTTGGAGGCCGTTCCATTCTCTCTCCTCCCACATTGTGGAGGTAGTCTGTGATAACCCTGGCTCTGTGGGGGGGGGCATTGTTTCTTGGAGGATGAAGTTAGGTGCCAGATTGTGGAGATATGGGATCGCCACTGGCTGCAGAATCTCATCCTGATATCTCCCTGCATTGAGATGGCCTTCAATGATGACAAGCCTTGTTTTGCCAGTGAGGGAGATGCCCCCCACCCCCACACCATGACACTGCCCCCACCAGAAGCTGGTACTCCATCGGTGCAACAATCAGCAGAGCGTTCTCCACGTCGTCTTCATACTTTGACCTGCCGTCCAACTTTAACAGACAGAACCTGGACTCATCACTGAACATGACATTCCCCCACATGTTCAGGTTCCATTGTCTGTGTTGGAGACACCAGCGCCAACGGGCCTGACGGTGAAGGGCAGTCATTGCAGGCTTCCTGGTAGCCTTATGAGAATACACTGTTTACCACTGGCAGAGCATTTTGGAACATTGTTCTACGGCGCTCCCCACATCATCAGCTGTGCTGCTCATCCCACAAATACATGATCCTTACAAGTGTGACATCATTGTGAAGGTAAAGAAACAGGCTTTCAACCATGTAAGATACAATGACCATTAGCATTAGCATCACCATTAGCATTGGAACAACAGAGAAATAATCCACCAAACACAAGTTTAACTACTTTGTTTTTCCTGTATATATATATGTATATATATATATATATATACATATACAGTATATGATCCTACACCTTCTCCATAACTCCAACAACTAACTCAATATTCATCATATATTCCTGTTTATTGGTAATGAAGTGATGTCTTTCCTTCTTTATTATATATTGATGATATAAAGTGAACAGATATCATTAATGTAATATTCATCATAATGTATAGGATGTAAATAAAAGGCCCAGGTACATGATGCCTCTGGGTTCCTGGTTTCTGGTTCCTGGTTCCTGGTTCCTGGTTCCTGGTTCCTGGTTCCTGCTCATGTTGGTGTGGAGGGAAATGAGCAGGTAGACATTCTGGCCAAACAAACAGTAAGAATTAAGAATATAGAATTACAAGTTCCATTAAGTAAAGCTGAGGCTAAAGCATTCATCAAGAACCATGCACCAACAGTCAGGCAGGAGGACTGGGATGAGCAGGGACCTGGAAGGCATCTGTACGTTATACAGAAACATGTTGGAGCAGGGAGCAGGGAGCAAGGAGAAGGGAGAAAGGAGAAAGGAGAAAGGAGAAAGGAGAAGGGAGAAGGGAGAAAGGAGAAAGGAGAAAGGAGAAAGGAGAGAGGAGAAGGGAGAAGGGAGAAAGGAGAAAGGAGAAAGGAGAAAGGAGAAGGGAGAAGGGAGAAAGGAGAAAGGAGAGAGGAGAAGGGAGAAGGGAGAAAGGAGAAAGGAGAAAGGAGAAAGGAGAAGGGAGAAGGGAGAAAGGAGAAAGGAGAGAGGAGAAGGGAGAAGGGAGAAAGGAGAAAGGAGAAAGGAGAAAGGAGAAGGGAGAAGGGAGAAAGGAGAAGGGAGAAGGGAAAAAGGAGAAGGGAGAAGGGAGAAAGGAGAAGGGAGAAAGGAGAAAGGAGAAGGGAGAAAGGAGAAAGGAGAGAGGAGAAGGGAGAAGGGAGAAAGGAGAAAGGAGAAAGGAGAAGGGAGAAAGGAGAAAGGAGAGAGGAGAAGGGAGAAGGGAGAAAGGAGAAAGGAGAAGGGAGAAGGGAAAAAGGAGAAGGGAGAAGGGAGAAAGGAGAAGGGAGAGAGGAGAAGGGAGAAGGGAGAAAGGAGAAAGGAGAAAGGAGAAAGGAGAAAGGAGAGAGGAGAAGGGAGAAGGGAGAAAGGAGAAAGGAGAAGGGAGAAGGGAAAAAGGAGAAGGGAGAAAGGAGAAGGGAGAAAGGAGAAAGGAGAAGGGAGAAGGGAGAGAGGAGAAGGGAGAAAGGAGAAAGGAGAAAGGAGAAGGGAGAAGGGAGAAAGGAGAAAGGAGAAGGGAGAAGGGAAAAAGGAGAAGGGAGAAGGGAGAAAGGAGAAGGGAGAAAGGAGAAAGGAGAAGGGAGAAAGGAGAAGGGAGAAAGGAGAAAGGAGAAGGGAGAAAGGAGAAAGGAGAAAGGAGAAAGGAGAAGGGAGAAGGGAGAAAGGAGAAGGGAGAAAGGAGAAGGGAGAAGGGAAAAAGGAGAAGGGAGAAGGGAGAAAGGAGAAGGGAGAAAGGAGAAGGGAGAAGGGAGAAGGGAGAAAGGAGAAAGGAGAAAGGAGAAAGGAGAAAGGAGAAAGGAGAAGGGAGAAAGGAGAAAGGAGAAAGGAGAAAGGAGAAGGGAGAAAGGAGAAGGGAGAAAGGAGAAAGGAGAAAGGAGAAAGGAGAAGGGAGAAAGGAGAAAGGAGAAAGGAGAAGGGAGAAAGGAGAAGGGAGAAAGGAGAAAGGGGGGCTGGAAAAGAAGGAAAGGAAATCTCATCACTGGACTGAGGATGGGACATACAGGCCTTAATCATACATTATATCCAATAGACAAGCACCCAACTGGGAAATGCTCCCACTGTAACCATCAGAAGCTGTTGAACACGTACTGATCCACTGCAGGAATCTCCTGTCCAGAGGAATCTCCTGTCCAGAGGAATCTCCTGTCCAGAGGAAACTCCTGTCCAGAGGAAACTCCTGTCCAGAGGAATCTCCTGTCCAGAGGAATCTCCTGTCCAGAGGAATCTCCTGTCCAGAGGAATCTCCTGTCCAGAGGAAACTCCTGTCCAGAGGAATCTCCTGTCCAGAGGAATCTCCTGTCCAGAGGAAACTCCTGTCCAGAGGAATCTCCTGTCCAGAGGAAACTAAGGAAGGAGAAACACCACTTCTCACTGTCAGGTCTGTTGGGGAATAAAGCAGATAATATACACAGTGACATTATTCACTTTTTAAGAAAAACTGATTTAGTTAAAATAATTTAGAGTTTTCATCATTATTTTTATTTTTATTTTATTTATTTATTTAGTTTCTGCACATCTCCTGTTCCCCTCCAGTCCAGACGGAGGCGGTAGTGCTCCTCTAGGATGGTCTGCCAACCGCCAATAAACACCACAGAAGAAGAAGAAGACGAAGAAGAAGAAGAAGAAAACCGGAAGTGTGAACCAACCCGACACCGTGAGCGCGTGAGGAGGTATCGATCAGTGAGGAGGTATCGATCAGTGAGGAGGTATCGATCAGTGAGGAGGTATCGATCAGTGAGGAGGTATCGATCAGTGATCAGATGGAAGGTGAGTGAATAACCTGCTCGAGGCTCCGCGTGTTTAACAGCTGATCGATCAGATGATGTATCGATCAGCTGTTTATTCACTTCCGGTCAGTCTGAAAGACAAAAACAACAAATCTGTCTATATATATATATATAGTGTATATATATATATACACTATATACATATACATATACTATATAGTATATAGTATATGTATATAGTGTATATACATATACATACACATATGTATATAGTGTATATAGTATATGTATATACTATATGTATATACTATATGTATATACATATAGTGTATGTATATAGTATATAGTATATGTATATACTATATACATATACATATACTATATAGTATATGTATATACATATAGTATATACATATACTATATACTATATAGTGTATGTATATGTATATAGTGTATATACATATACTATATGTATATACATACACTATATGTATATAGTATATACTATATACATATAGTATATACATATAGTATATACTATATGTATATACATATAGTATATACATATACTATATGTTATATAGTACATACTATATACTATATACATATAGTATATAGTATATACATATAGTATATACTATATAGTATATATATATACTATATATCAGAATCAGAAAGGTGTTTATTGCCAGGTGTAAGGGGTATACACTAGGAATTGTCTTTGGCTTTGTTGGTGCAGTCAAACTGTATAATTATAAAAGAATAGATAAAAAACGTAGAATAAAATAAAATGTACAATTTACAAAATAAGCTATAAACAGATGTAAACAGACATAAACAGATGTAAACAGATGTAAACAGATGTAAACAGACATAAACAGATGTAAACAGATGTAAACAGATGTAAACAGATGTAAACAGATGTAAACAGACATAAACAGATGTAAACAGATATAAACAGATGTAAACAGACATAAACAGATATAAACAGATGTAAACAGACATAAACAGATGTAAACAGATATAAACAGATGTAAACAGACGTAAACAGATGTAAACAGATATAAACAGATGTAAACAGATGTAAACAGACATAAACAGATGTAAACAGACATAAACAGATGTAAACAGATATAAACAGATGTAAACAGATGTAAACAGACGTAAACAGATGTAAACAGATATAAACAGATGTAAACAGATATAAACAGATGTAAACAGATGTAAACAGATGTAAACAGACGTAAACAGATATAAACAGACATAAACAGATGTAAACAGACATAAACAGATGTAAACAGACATAAACAGATGTAAACAGACATAAACAGATGTAAACAGACATAAACAGATGTAAACAGATATAAACAGATGTAAACAGATGTAAACAGACGTAAACAGATGTAAACAGATATAAACAGATGTAAACAGATATAAACAGACATAAACAGATGTAAACAGATATAAACAGATGTAAACAGATGTAAACAGATGTAAACAGACGTAAACAGATATAAACAGACATAAACAGATGTAAACAGATATAAACAGATGTAAACAGACATAAACAGATGTAAACAGATGTAAACAGACATAAACAGATGTAAACAGATATAAACAGATATAAACAGACATAAACAGATGTAAACAGACATAAACAGACATAAACAGATGTAAACAGATATAAACAGATGTAAACAGATGTAAACAGACGTAAACAGATGTAAACAGATATAAACAGATGTAAACAGATATAAACAGATGTAAACAGATATAAACAGATGTAAACAGACGTAAACAGATGTAAACAGATGTAAACAGATGTAAACAGATGTAAACAGATGTAAACAGACATAAACAGATGTAAACAGATGTAAACAGATATAAACAGACATAAACAGATGTAAACAGACATAAACAGATGTAAACAGATGTAAACAGATGTAAACAGACATAAACAGATGTAAACAGATGTAAACAGATATAAACAGACATAAACAGATGTAAACAGACATAAACAGACGTAAACAGATGTAAACAGATATAAACAGATGTAAACAGATGTAAACAGACGTAAACAGACGTAAACAGATGTAAACAGATATAAACAGATGTAAACAGATGTAAACAGACGTAAACAGATGTAAACAGATGTAAACAGATGTAAACAGATATAAACAGATGTAAACAGATATAAACAGATGTAAACAGACGTAAACAGATGTAAACAGACATAAACAGATGTAAACAGATATAAACAGATGTAAACAGACATAAACAGATGTAAACAGACATAAACAGATGTAAACAGATATAAACAGATGTAAACAGATGTAAACAGATGTAAACAGATGTAAACAGATATAAACAGATGTAAACAGATGTAAACAGATATAAACAGATGTAAACAGATGTAAACAGACATAAACAGACATAAACAGATGTAAACAGATGTAAACAGATGTAAACAGACATAAACAGATGTAAACAGACGTAAACAGATATAAACAGATGTAAACAGATATAAACAGATGTAAACAGACATAAACAGATGTAAACAGATGTAAACAGATGTAAACAGATGTAAACAGACATAAACAGATGTAAACAGATGTAAACAGATGTAAACAGACATAAACAGATGTAAACAGATGTAAACAGACATAAACAGATGTAAACAGATGTAAACAGATATAAACAGATGTAAACAGATGTAAACAGATGTAAACAGACATAAACAGATGTAAACAGATATAAACAGATGTAAACAGATATAAACAGATGTAAACAGATGTAAACAGATGTAAACAGACATAAACAGATGTAAACAGATATAAACAGATGTAAACAGATATAAACAGATATAAACAGATGTAAACAGATGTAAACAGATGTAAACAGATGTAAACAGACATATATTGAGAGAGGGGGAGAGTCAGTGTCAGCAGGGGGGGGGGGCAGTAGTGTGTGTGAGGGAGAGAGTCACAGGGGGAGGAGGGGCTGTTGGAGAGCCCCACTGCCATGGGGAAGAAACTGTTTTTGTGGCGTGAGGTTTTGGTCCTGATGGTCCTGATGGTCCTGATGGACCTGATGGACCTGATGGACCTGATGGTCCTGATGGTCCTGATGGACCTGATGGACCTGATGGTCCTGATGGTCCTGATGGACCTGATGGACCTGATGGACCTGATGGTCCTGATGGTCCTGATGGACCTGATGGACCTGATGGTCCTGATGGTCCTGATGGACCTGATGGACCTGATGGTCCTGATGGTCCTGATGGACCTGATGGACCTGATGGACCTGATGGTCCTGATGGACCTGATGGTCCTGATGGACCTTAACCTCCTGCCAGATGGTAAAGTCTGGAAGAGATGGTGTCCGGGATGGGAGGGGTTGGCCACAATCTTCCCTGCCCTCCTTAAGGTCCTGGAGGTGTACAGCTCCTGGAGGGAGGGAAGGTTGCAGCCGTTCGCCTTCTCTGCAGCACGGATGACCCGCTGCAGCCTGGCCTTGTCCTTGGCGATATATATACTATCTATATATATAGATAGTATATAGTATATATACTATATACTATCTATATATAGTATATATGTATATAGTATACTATATACTATATATACTATATATAGTGTATATATAGTATATACAGTATATATTATATATATACTGTATATACTATATATATATATATTATATACTATATACTATATACACTATATACTGTATATACTATATAGTATATAGTGTATATACTATATAGTATATACACCTACTGGATATACTTTATATACTATATATTATATATATATATATAGTATACACGTATACAGTATATACTATATATATATATAATATCTGTCTACAGACACCTACTGGAGATATATATATACTATATACACAATATAGTATATATATATATATATATACCGACACATACTGTATATATAAATAACATACTATATATTATACACTATATAGTATATATATTTATCACATACATAGTGTATATAGATAAACGGACGGATTCATTTAATTCACTGTAGTAAAGTGGTTGGTAGATGATAGCTAGATAGAGTCGTAGCTATAGATATAGTATATAATATATGTAATATATAGTGTATAATATATATAATATATTTAATATATATATAATATAATATATTTAATATATAGAATATACAGACGTAGGCACAATTGTTGGTACCCTTCCGTTAAAGAAAGAAAAACCCACAATGGTCACTGAAATAACTTGAAACTGACAAAAGTAATAATAAATAAAAATTTACTGAAAATGAACTAATGAAAATCAGACATTGTTTTTGAATTGTGGTTCAGCAGAATCATTTAAAAAAACAAACTAATGAAACTGGCCTGGACAAAAATGATGGTACCCTAGAAAAGATGTAAAATAGTTTGACCATAGGGACATATTAAACTAAGGTGTGTCCTGTAAATAGCATCACAGGTATCTTCAAACTTGTAATCAGTCAGTCTGCCTATTTAAAGGGTGAAAAGTAGTCACTGTGCTGTTTGGCATCATGGTGTGTACCACACTGAACATGGACCACAGAAAGCTAAGGAGAGAGTTGTCTCAGGAGATCAGAAAGAACATTATAGACCTTCATGTTAAAGGTAAAGGCTATAAGACCATCTCCAAGCAGCTTGATGTTCCTGTGACTACAGCTGCACATATTATTCAGAAGTTTAAGGTCCATGGGACTGTAGCCTACCTCCCTGGACGTGGCCGCAAGAGGAAAATTGATGACATATTGAAGAGACGGATAATACGAATGGTAACCAAAGAGCCCAGAACAACTTCCAAAGAGATTAGAGGTGAACTCCAAGGTCAAGGTACATCAGTGTCAGATCGCACCATCCGTCACTGTTTGAGCCAAAGTGGACTTAATGGAAGACGACCCAGGAGGACACCAAATCATAAAAAAGCGAGACTGGAATTTTCCAAAATGCATATTGACAAGCCACAAAGCTTCTGGGAGAATGTCCTTTGGACAGATGAGACAAAACTGGAGCTTTTTGGCAAGTCACATCAGCTCTATGTTCACAGACGAAGAGATGAAGCATCCAAAGAAAAGAACACTGTACCTAATGTGAAACATGGAGGAGGCTCGGTTATGTTATGGGGCTGCTTTGTTGCATCTGGCACAGGGTGTCTTGAATCTGTGCAGGGTGCAATGAAATCTCAAGACTATCAAGGCATTCTGGAGCGAAATGTGCTGCCCAGTGTCAGAAAGCTTGGTCTCAGTTGCAGGTCATGGGTCCTCAAACAGGATAATGACCCAAAACACAGCTAAAAACACCCAAGAATGGCTAAGAACTAAACATTGGACTATTCTGAAGTGGCCTTCTATGAGCCCTGATCTAAATCCTATTGAACATCTGTGGAAGGAGCTGAAACATGCAGTCTGGAGAAGGCACCCTTCAAACCTGAGACAGCTGGAGCAGTTTGCTCACGAGGAGTGGGCCAACATACCTGTCGACAGGTGCAGAAGTCTCATTGAGAGTTACAGAAATCACTTGATTGCAGTGATTGCCTCAAAAGGTTGTGCAACAAAATATTAAGTTAAGGGTACCATCATTTTTGTCTAGGCCAGTTTCATTAGTTTGTTTTTTAAATGATTCTGCTGAACCATAATTCAAAAACAATATCTGATTTTCATTAGTTCATTTTCAGTGAATTTTTATTTATTATTACTTTTGTCAGTTTCAAGTTATTTCAGTGACCATTGTTGGTTTTTCTTTCTTTAACGGAAGGGTACCAACAATTTTGCCTACGTCTGTATATATATTTAATATATAGAATATATTATATATATAGTGTATAATATATATTTAATATATATAATATATATATAATATTTAATATATGTAATATATATAATATATAGTATTTAATATATATAAAATATTTAATATATGTAATATATATATAATATATATTTAATATATATAATATATGTAATATATATATAATATATAGTATTTAATATATATATGTAATATATATAATATATATAATATTTAATATATATAATATATGTAATATATATATAATATATGGTATTTAATATATGTAATATATATAATATATATATAATATTTAATATATATAATATATGTAATATATATAATATATAGTATTTAATATATATAATATATGTAATATATATAATATATATTATTTAATATATGTAATATATAATATATATATAATATTTAATATATATAATATATGTAATATATATATAATATATAGTATTTAATATATGTAATATATATAATATATATAATATTTAATATATAATATATGTAATATATATAATATATAATATATATAATATATGTAATATATATAATATATGTAATATATATAATATATAGTATTTAATATATATAATATATGTAATATAGAGTGTATATATCAGACTGATGATTTAATGACTCCTAAAGTGTGAATTGATTTATTAAACCTGTTAAATTCATCACGTGTTTAATGACAATAAAAAGAAACTGAGTGACAGTTTAGGAAGGAAATAAAGCTGTTATTGATCATTGATTATTGATTATTGATTATTGTCGTCAGACGTTCTGATTGATCTGAATATTTAATGAATATTTATTAACTCTCCGACTTTAAACGGTGACGTTTAGTTTCTCCGGTTAACGGAACTCAAACATGAAGAGAACACTCGTCAATCTGTCTCGCCAGGTGACATCACCGTGACCTCAGCAAACAGGAAGTGCTCTGCCGTCACAGGAAGTAGCCGGAAGATCAAAGACAACGCGGCCGACTGGCACAACCTGATGGTGAGGTGGGAAAAACTCAACGAGGACGGGTTCAACGTGGCGGGAAACATCGTCGACATCAGACTGACACGGTGAGCTTACCCTAATTACTTTACTCTAATTACTCTAATTACTTTAGTTTAATTACTCTAATTACTTTACTCTAATTACTTTAGTTTAATTACTCTAATTACTTTACTCTAATTACTCTAATTACTTTAGTTTAATTACTCTAATTACTTTACTCTAATTACTTTAGTTTAATTACTCTAATTACTTTACTCTAATTACTCTAATTACTTTAGTTTAATTACTCTAATTACTTTACTCTAATTACTTTAGTTTAATTACTCTAATTACTTTACTCTAATTACTCTAATTACTTTACTCTAATTACTTTAGTTTAATTACTCTAATTACTTTACTCTAATTACTTTAGTTTAATTACTCTAATTACTTTACTCTAATTACTTTAGTTTAATTACTCTAATTACTTTACTCTAATTACTTTAGTTTAATTACTCTAATTACTTTACTCTAATTACTCTAATTACTTTACTCTAATTACTTTAGTTTAATTACTCTAATTACTTTACTCTAATTACTTTAGTTTAATTACTCTAATTACTTTAGTTTAATTACTCTAATTACTTTACTCTAATTACTCTAATTACTTTACTCTAATTACTTTAGTTTAATTACTCTAATTACTTTAGTTTAATTACTCTAATTACTTTACTCTAATTACTTTAGTTTAATTACTCTAATTACTTTACTCTAATTACTCTAATTACTTTACTCTAATTAGTTTAGTTTAATTAGTTTAGTTAAATTACTTTAGTTTAATTACTTTAGTTGAATTACTTTAGTTTAATGTGGATTTAAGAAGTGTTTGTGTGTAGTTTAAACATCTTTCATCCCTTTTCTGTCGCTCAGTTCTCGGAGTGATCAGCTGCTGCTAGTGGACGAGTCTTCATCCTCTTCATCATCTTCATCAGCTCCGTGGCAGCAGACCGGCGGAGCTGCAGAGCTGCAGGATGAATGCTGCAAGCTGCAGGACGTCGTCGACAAAATGGTGACGCTTCATTTATCTTCATTTATCAGATCAATAAACTGATTGATTGACTGATTGATCGTCTTCTTCCTGTCTTCAGGTCGTCATGGTGACGAAGATGGAGCGTCTGATGACATCACAGCGAGGCGTTCAGGATCTGGAGGAATTTCAGTTTGGACCTGAAGGAAGAAACGTTCCTCTATTTCACACCTGGAACACCAAAAACTTCAGTGAGTTCTCCTTCATGTTTCAGAGGAGACGTCTGATGTTCCTTCATGTTTCAGAGACGTCTGATGGTTCTTCATGTTTCAGAGACGTCTGATGGTTCTCTTTCATGTTTCAGAGGAGACGTCTGATGGTTCTCCTTCATGTTTCAGAGGAGACGTCTGATGGTTCTCCTTCATGTTTCAGAGGAGACGTCTAATGGTTCTCCTTCATGTTTCAGAGGAGACGTCTAATGGTTCTCCTTCATGTTTCAGAGACGTCTGATGTTTCTTCATGTTTCAGAGACGTCTGATGGTTCTCCTTCATGTTTCAGAGGAGACGTCTGATGGTTCTCCTTCATGTTTCAGAGGAGACGTCTAATGGTTCTCCTTCATGTTTCAGAGGAGACGTCTAATGGTACTCCTTCATGTTTCAGAGACGTCTGATGTTTCTCCTTCATGTTTCAGAGGAGACGTCTGATGGTTCTCCTTCATGTTTCAGAGGAGACGTCTGATGGTTCTTCATGTTTCAGAGGAGACGTCTGATGTTCCTTCATGTTTCAGAGGAGACGTCTGATGGTTCTCCTTCATGTTTCAGAGGAGACGTCTGATGTTCCTTCATGTTTCAGAGGAGACGTCTGATGGTTCTCCTTCATGTTTCAGAGGAGACGTCTGATGGTTCTTCATGTTTCAGAGGAGACGTCTGATGGTTCTCCTTCATGTTTCAGAGACGTCTGATGGTTCTCCTTCATGTTTCAGAGGAGACGTCTGATGGTTCTTCATGTTTCAGAGGAGACGTCTGATGTTCCTTCATGTTTCAGAGGAGACGTCTGATGGTTCTCCTTCATGTTTCAGAGGAGACGTCTGATGTTCCTTCATGTTTCAGAGGAGACGTCTGATGGTTCTCCTTCATGTTTCAGAGGAGACGTCTGATGTTCCTTCATGTTTCAGAGGAGACGTCTGATGGTTCTCCTTCATGTTTCAGAGGAGACGTCTGATGTTCCTTCATGTTTCAGAGGAGACGTCTGATGATTCTCCTTCATGTTTCAGAGGAGACGTCCCGTGTCCTGTTGGACTGCTTTAGTCAGGAGCTGAAGCTGAAGCAGACGATCCTGCAGGAACTGGCCCACACGGTGACCTCTGAGCTCTGCATGGTCTACCTGTCCTGCTGGCTGCACCAGCCCTTCATCCCCCCCCAGACCAGACTGACCCTGGAGGCTCTGCTCCTGGAGACCGGACACCGCCCCCTGTGATGTCATCAGTCCTCCAGAGTCATGTGACCACGTCTGAGGGTCTAGGTGTGTGATCAGGAAGTAGAAACAGAAGATCTACTTCCTGAGGCTGCAGGTGAACTTGGGATCAGCTGATGGACTGAGTGGACCTGAGCGGCCGGGTCTGGTTCTGTTGGGTCTGTGATGGAACACAGAACTAACGCTCCGTAACGTTGAGAACATGGTTCATCAAATAAATTACCTCTGTGATCTTTCAGAGGTTTTTACTCAACGAGCTGCAGACGCCCTTCTATCTGAAGACCAGACAGAAACACTCGGAGGACGTGAGGAGGACTCCTCCTCGGTGATGACGTTCAGATGTGAAATAATGAAACCAGCTGAGTTCATCACATCAGTTTATTGGAGGAACATGAAATGTGTTTAATTCTTTCAGCACTCGAACCATCAACATGAAAAACCAATAAAGTTTCATTTCCTCCAAAACCGTCCTCACGTCTGTCCTCCAGACGGTCCGTCCTCCAGACGATCCGTCTGGAGACGTTTTGTTGTGAAGTTTTATAAAAAGTAATAAAATAGTGCAACTTTTTTTAAACTTTGTTTTCCTGTTTGTATCTACATATAAACAACTAAAACTGATCCGGTTTATACTGAAATGTTCAAATATGAAAAAGAAAAAAAAAACAAGTTTACAAATTTACAATCGGTCCAGATTCCTTTAAAAAGCAGCAGTGAGATCCGGTTCCTCCCGTGGAGCCGCTGCTGACATCATCACAGGTGAGAACTCAACCAACCAATCACAGGAGTTGAACTGGGACAATAAATAAGACGGCTGAGTACGGCGGCCCAGAGAGGACACCACAAGGTCACGTCTCGTTAAGATGCTGCTGCTCATATTTAGAAGAACCCCCTGAAACCACAAACCAGCAGTCTGAGGATCCGTTAGTGCCCCCTTCAGGCTGCTGTGTCCATCACACCCTCAGTTATAATGTACACTTTGTACACCGTATAAATACCACTTAAAGTCCAGACGCTCCCCGTCAGTGTGATGTGGTTCAGGTCAAGTTCTGGTCTTGCTCAGATCAGATCAGTCTAGATTTTGTTCAGGGTTCACTGAGGAACTCTGGCTCCGTCTGAAGCCTCGATGCCCAGCAGGGCCTGCACCGCCTCCAAGGGGACCCCCTCTGGGGTCTGGATGTGCATGGTGGTTCCGTCCGGCCCATTGACGATCACAATCCGGTCTAAACCGGGCTCTGCCAGCTGAACCGTCAGCCCCTCGGTCTGGATGTAGATCTCCTGACCCTCCTGGAGCTCTTTGGGCTCACAGGGGTCCACTGAGCCGGACTTGGACAGGGAGGAGTCCCTCTGCTGGAGCTGAGAAGAAGTCTGGACTGAACTGGACTCAGGTGTCTGGACTGAGCTTGAATCAGGTTGGGTCTGGGGACCTGGATCCAGAGCTTTCTCTAGCTCCTTCATCTGGGCTGTGCCGTCACTGGTGTTCAGGACCTGGTCTTGGCTTGCTGACAGAGGCTCCACCTGGGCATTGGTCTGCAGAGGCCCCATCCTCTGGTCCGCGGCAGGGGGCGGAGCCTCGGTGGAGGGCATCTTAGCAGACGTGGAGCCAGAGGAGCTGAGGGACCACAGAAACACATTCAGACCAGATCAGCCCTGTAAACCTAGTCCAGGTATCACCTGTTCTACACACAGAGGACAGGGGGCGGGGCTAGCTCACCTGGAAGCTGAGTTAGCACTGGTGGTCAGCAGTTTAGATCCAGCTGGAATCACCAGTGGAGAGACAGAGACTGAGCAGGGCTTCAGAGAGGAGGTCACAGGGGTCACTGTAGTCCCACCTTGGAAAGACAAAGAAACATGACCTGAGTTCAGTTCAAAATGTAGATCAACAGTAAGGATGCAGCATGGTAAGGATGCGGTAGGGTAAGGATGCGGTAGGGTAAGGATGCACTAGGGTAAGGATGCGGTAGGGTAAGGATGCGGTAGGGTAAGGATATAGTAGGGTAAGGATACAGTAGGGTAAGGATGCACTAGGGTAAGGATGCACTAGGGTAAGGATGCACTAGGGTAAGGATGCGGTAGGGTAAGGATATAGTAGGGTAAGGATACAGTAGGGTAAGGATGCACTAGGGTAAGGATGCGGTAGGGTAAGGATGCACTAGGGTAAGGATACAGTAGGGTAAGGATGCACTAGGGTAAGGATGCGGTAGGGTAAGGATACAGTAGGGTAAGGATGCACTAGGGTAAGGATGCGGTAGGGTAAGGATGCAGTAGGGTAAGGGTGCGGTAGGGAAAGGATGCGGTAGGGTAAGGGTGCGGTAGGGTAAGGATGCACTAGGGTAAGGATGCGGTAGGGTAAGGGTGCGGTAGGGTAAGGATGCACTAGGGTAAGGATGCGGCAGGGTAAGGATGCGGTAGGGTCTAGTACAGATGCGCTAGTTTATACCTGTTCTGGGCGTCTCAATGCCATTCTGGTGAACTGGAACGCTGTTCTCCATCTTGAATCTCTTTGAAGGCGGCAGCATCTTGGAATTCTGGGAAACAGATTTTCTGACTGAATCAGACTGAACCTGGATCAGGTGTTTAGCTGCCACAGAGTCCTGGTTTCTATCAGATCTAGATCTCTGTAATCAGGCTCTGATGTTTACGCGTGCAACACAGGAACAAGATACTCCAAAGACACCAGTGTGGAACCGGACCCAGCCTGGATCCTGACCCAGAACCCGACTGTGCTGATGGTGTGTTTACCTCCATGTATCGGACGTTCTTAGTGGTCAGACTGGAACTGGGAGACGCTCCAGGAACCACCTTCATTCTGTTCACCTCGTCCAGGATCCCCAGAGACCTGGCAACCTGAAACACACAGTACAGTTCAGGACAGGACAGGACAGGACAGGACAGGACAGGACAGGACAGCAACCTGTGTACTGCTACATACAACCCAAAGCAGAATGTTGAGTAGAGTAGAACCCAGTAGAACTTCTCACCTCGATGTTTCTGACCTCCAGTGGTACGGCTCCGCCCTGCGGGCTGATGATGTAATCCTGTGCAGCCTGTCTCACCTGCGCCTGCAGGGACTCAAACTCGCGGTAAATGTCTGGAAACCGAGTCCGAGCCGGACCGCCCCCCTCCACCTGAACCAGTCAGAGGACACATCAGTAACACCTGAGAAGACAAACACCTGAGAGGTACTGTTCATGTAGAAGTGTGTACCTTTGCCAGCAGCAGCTCCCACAGACTCAACACTTTGGTCAGACGAGGAAGAACGATGTCCATCAGCTCCTCATCCTCACACTGCTCCACCAGCTGTAAACACACGGTCGTCATGGAAACACAACACCACAGTACGGTTACTACATCGTGTCTCTAAAGAAAGATTTTACTTTGAAAGTACACGTCTCCACTTCCTTCTCTTACCTCCTGCAATCGGTCTCGTCTCCTCTCCGCCTGCTGCTCTGCAGTTACCGTGGTGACGGCGAGCTTTGGAGGTCGACCGCGACGGCCCCGCCTACTGACAAGGCCCACCGTCACCTGAGAGGTCCAACCAATCAGATGCTCCGATTATTTACCTGAGTTTAAGTCACTAGTTCAATCCAGTTCAGATTGGACTGCACTGGTGTGGTGTACTGGTAGACTGTCGGACTGTAAAGGTGTGGTGTACTGGTAGACTGTCGGACTGTACAGGTGTGGTGTACTGGTAGACTGTCGGACTGTAAAGGTGTGGTATACTGGTAGACTGTCGGACTGTAACGGTGTGGTATACTGGTAGACTGTCGGACTGCACAGGTGTGGTGTACTGGTAGACTGTCGGACTGCACAGGTGTGGTGTACTGGTAGACTGTCGGACTGTACAGGTGTGGTGTACTGGTAGACTGTTGGACTGTACAGGTGTGGTGTACTGGTAGACTGTTGATCTGGACTGTACAGGTGTGGTGTACTGGTAGACTGTTGGTCTGGACTTTACAGGTGTGGTGTACTGGTAGACTGTTGGACTGTACAGGTGTGGTGTACTGGTAGACTGTTGGACTGTACAGGTGTGGTGTACTGGTAGACTGTTGGACTGTACAGGTGTGGTGTACTGGTAAACTGTTGGACTTTACAGGTGTGGTGTACTGGTAGACTGTTGGTCTGGACTGTACAGGTGTGGTATACTGGTAGACTGTTGGACTGTACAGGTGTGGTGTACTGGTAGACTGTTGGACTGTACATGTGTGGTATACTGGTAGACTGTTGGTCTGGACTGTACAGGTGTGGTTTTGAAGTGTTAAACAGTTTGAAGTGAACTCACCTTAGGAGGCGGTCCTAGTGGTCGTCCCCGCCCCCTGCCTCTCCCTCTCCCTCGCCCTCGGGGCCGGCCGGGGCCCCGGTGATGGAGGCCCCTGAGTCCCACAGCTGCTGTTGGACCCCCCTCCATCTGAGGACAAACAGAAAGTAAACTAGTTAGCGATAAACCAGACTAGTTGGTGATAAACCAGACTAGTTGGTGATAAACCAGACTAGTTGGTGATAAACCAGACTAGTTAGCGATAAACCAGACTAGTTGGTGATAAACCAGACTAGTTGGTGATAAACCAGACTAGTTGGTGATAAACCAGACTAGTTGGTGATAAACCAGACTAGTTGGTGATAAACCAGACTAGTTGGTGATAAACCAGACTAGTTAACCAGTCAGTAATAACTAGTAATAACCATCCTCCAGATCTGAGCTCTGATTGGTGGATCGGTCTCTTACCCGGCTTGTTGCCGTGGCAGCAGGTTTGTCCTCTTTCTTCTCCTCCTCCTCCTCTCTGATGCCTCCTGCTGTCGTCTCCTGTGATTGGCCGTCGTCTCTAAGGGGGTGCGGCGTGTTGTCGGGCGGATCAGGCTCTCCGTGAGTCGGGTTCAGTTTGTAGTGCCGGTTCAGGCCTCCGGGACCGATGTAGGCCTTGTCACAGGTCTGGCAGCGGTGGGACCGGGCCTTGTGGCTGTAGGTGAGTGAGGCGCCGGGGGCGGGGCCGTCCTTCCTCCCGCCCTCCTCCTCCTCCACGCTCATGTCGGAGTAGTCGTCCGAGTCGGACTGGTGGCCGTCCGCCAAGTCCTCCGTCTTTATGAACTTGTAGTCTTTGGCTTTGTACTTCGGTGGTCTAGAGACTCGACCGGACCTGGTCTGGACCTTCACCGCCTTCTTCTCTCTCTTCTTCGCCTTCTTCTCTTTCTCCCTCTCTCTGTCCTTCACGGCTCGGGGCGGGGTCGCAGGGGGCGGGGCCTTCATGGCGGGTCGGGCAGCAGCAGCAGCAGGTGTTTGTACCGGGACCGCCGCGGTGGCTGCCGGTGATTTAACTGGACTCTTACCGGCGGCCGGCGCCGTGCCATTAGCGGGGGTTTTGATTAGCGGGACGCTAACGGTCTTAGCAGCGGAGGTCTTGGCCACGGAGGAGGTCTTGACTCTGATGGGGGACATCGCAGGTTTCTGACCCGGGCTGGAAGCGGTCTGACCTGTGAGCTTGTGGACCAATGGGAGCAGAGATCCGACGACGGGGGCGGGGCTCTGCAGCAGCAGCTGGATGGGGGGGTCGCCCGGGTTCTGCTGCAGGAAGAACTGCTGACCCTGCTGACCCACCACCGGCTGGATGTGGATGATCTGAGCGCCGCTCACGCCGCCGTTGGCCGAGAGCTTCACCTGCGGATGACCCACAGCTACGCTCTTCTGCTGGGGGGCGCAGACAGACTTCACTTCCTGTTTGGGGGGGACCTGGATCTGGATCCTGACGGGCTCCGACTGAAAGGACAGAAAACCAGAAACCAGATGATCCATGGATCTTCAGAGGGAAGAACAAAACGTATTCATATGATTGATGAAGTATTGATTAGAGGATCAATATTAAATCTGACAGCTGACTCAGGTGGTCCTGTAGACTCAGACCAGGTCCACGCTGATCTGGATCCATCTGGAACTCCACTTTAAGTCATTTCAAGAGTCTCGTATCAGATCAACGACCGGCTGCCCAAAACACCTCGAGAAATAAGACGTCGGCACGCTAGTCGGCACGCTAGTCGGCACGCTAGTCGGCACGCTAGTCGGCACGCTAGTCGGCACGGGTTGGGTCTCTCTGTCGGTCTGAATCAGGTTTCAGGGCCTGGGGAGGTCAAAGACGTCACACGAAATACAAAGTCTGATAAATTCACCTGTCAATCCTGAGACCTCCTGAGACCTCCTGAGGGGTCCCCACCCTCAGGTTGGTCCTGAGACCTCCTGAGGGGTCCCCGCCCTCAGGTTGGTCCCCCTGCTGTAATGAAACCTGATGGAGCTCAGTGCAGAACTCAAACAGAACCAGGTATCGGTCTGGACACGGTGAGTCCACTAGAGTCCAGATTAAACCGGGCTCACAATCTGACTCACCTTCTTCTTCTGGACCACCTGGACCGAGCCGGTCTGCAGGGCCACCTGCTGGGCCACGCTCTTCAGCTGCTGGGAGGCCTTATTCTGAGTGCTGGTCCGGACCTGGACCTGGACCGGCTGCTGGGGGACCTGGACCTGGACCTGGACCGGCTGCTGGGGGACCTGGACCTGGACCTGCTGGGACTTGGTGACCTGGTTGATGACCTGCTGCAGCTGGTTGGGGTCCAGGGCGGTGTTGTGGACCGGGATGGTCTTGACCAGCTGGTTGTGGTTCAGGTTCTGCTGCAGCAGCTGGACCGCCTCGGTCTCGGAGACCTGGACCACCTGCTGCTTGGTGAGCTGGTCCAGCAGAACCTGCTGCTCCTGGGCCGTCAGTCCGGACCCCTCCAGCAGGCTGCCGTCCGGCTGCACGTAGATGATGGTGGTTCTGTTTACCAGGTCCGGGTTCAGGTCCGGGTTCAGGTCCGGGTTCAGGTCCGGGTTCAGGCCGCAGAACTCCGGGACCAGCAGGAGGCTCGGTTCTTCTGGGTTCTGCAACGAGTCCGCCAGCTGAGACCCGGACCCGGACCCGGACCCGGAGGTTCTGGTTCTGGTCGGATCTTCCTCCTGGTCCGCCATCTTGGCTGATGCTAACTGCTAGCTGCTAGCTCAGAGTGGGGGGGCAGATGAACCTGATCGAGGATCGATAGATCACCGATCAGTCTCTGAGTCTCTGTTCTACCGTCTGAACCGCTGAACGAGCCGCTGCACCGGGAGGAGGAACACTACCGGGACCGGAGAACCGGAGACCTAACAGCTAGCTGCAGCTAGCATCAGACAGCAGGGAGGAGCCACAACCCGGACCGGATCACAGTCAGCACTGGACCGGATCACAGTCAGCACCGGACCGGATCACAGTCAGCACTGGACCGGATCACAGTCAGCACCGGACCGGATCACAGTCAGCACTGGACCGGATCACAGTCAGCACTGGACCGGATCACAGTCAGCACTGGACCGGATCACAGTCAGCACCGGACCGGATCACAGTCAGCACTGGACCGGATCACAGTCAGCACCGGACCGGATCACAGTCAGCACCGGACCGGATCACAGTCAGCACTGGACCGGATCACAGTCAGCACCGGACCGGATCACAGTCAGCACCGGACCGGATCACAGTCAGCACCGGACCGGATCACAGTCAGCACTGGACCGGATCACAGTCAGCACCGGACCGGATCACAGTCTTCACTGGACCGGATCACAGTCAGCACTGGACCGGATCACAGTCAGCACTGGACCGGATCACAGTCTTCACTGGACCGGATCACAGTCAGCACCGGACCGGATCACAGTCAGCACCGGACCGGATCACAGTCAGCACCGGACCGGATCACAGTCAGCACTGGACCGGATCACAGTCAGCACTGGACCGGATCACAGTCAGCACCGGACCGGATCACAGTCAGCACCGGACCGGATCACAGTCAGCACCGGACCGGATCACAGTCAGCACCGGACCGGATCACAGTCAGCACCGGACCGGATCTTCTGATGGTTCTGCCTTCAGGACACATCGACATGTGATCTGGAACAGCCGGGGATCGAACCGCCGACCTTCTACCCTCTGAGCCAGGGCCGGGTATATACCACAGAGTTGAGGATGTTATAGATGTATAGATCATGTTTAATGATTATAATATAGTATTTAATGTAGTTTAAGGAGCAGCTGGACTTTAATGAAGAACAGATCCAGGTTCCGGGTTTTCCATCCAGCAGCAGTCTCTGAGTTTCCGCTTCCGGTCCTTCATATAAATATAAATAAATATTTAATAATGATCCTGAAGACGGTAACAGACGGTTACAGACGGTAACAGACGGTAACAGACGGTTACAGACGGTTACAGACGGTAACAGACGGTTACAGACGGTAACAGACGGTTACAGACGGTAACAGACGGTTACAGACGGTAACAGACGGTAACAGACGGTAACAGACGGTAACAGACGGTAACAGTGTTCAGTGTGATCAGAACAGAACCGATGGAGGCTGCTGGTTCTGGGTTGTGACAGCAGGATGAAGACTCATTAAACATCTGGTACAACATCTGGCTGAGATCAGACTCCATCAACAACAACACCTCCACCACCTCTCCATCTCTCCTCCTCCACCTCTCTGAGTAAGAGACTCTGTCCTCCTGATGCTAACAGCTAGCATCATACAGCTAGCATCATACAGCTAGCATCATACAGCTAACATCATACAGCTAGCATCATACAGCTAGCATCATACAGCTAGCAGGTAGCATCATACAGCTAGCATCATACAGCTAGCAGGTAGCATCATACAGCTAACATCATACAGCTAGCATCATACAGCTAGCATCATACAGCTAGCATCATACAGCTAGCATCATACAGCTAGCATCATACAGCTAGCATCATACAGCTAACATCATACAGCTAGCATCATACAGCTAGCATCATACAGCTAGCATCATACAGCTAACATCATACAGCTAGCATCATACAGCTAGCATCATACAGCTAGCATCATACAGCTAGCATCATACAGCTAGCATCATACAGCTAGCATCATACAGCTAGCAGCTAGCATCATACAGCTAACATCATACAGCTAGCAGCTAGCATCATACAGCTAACATCATACAGCTAGCAGCTAGCATCATACAGCTAGCATCATACAGCTAGCATCATACAGCTAGCATCATACAGCTAGCATCATACAGCTAACATCATACAGCTAGCATCATACAGCTAGCAGGTAGCATCATACAGCTAGCATCATACAGCTAGCATCATACAGCTAGCATCATACAGCTAGCATCATACAGCTAGCATCATACAGCTAGCATCATACAGCTAGCATCATACAGCTAGCATCATACAGCTAGCATCATACAGCTAACATCATACAGCTAGCAGCTAGCATCATACAGCTAACATCATACAGCTAGCAGCTAGCATCATACAGCTAGCATCATACAGCTAGCATCATACAGCTAGCATCATACAGCTAACATCATACAGCTAGCATCATACAGCTAACATCATACAGCTAGCAGCTAGCATCATACAGCTAGCATCATACAGCTAGCATCATACAGCTAGCATCATACAGCTAACATCATACAGCTAGCATCATACAGCTAGCAGCTAGCATCATACAGCTAGCATCATACAGCTAGCATCATACAGCTAGCATCATACAGCTAGCATCATACAGCTAGCATCATACAGCTAACATCATACAGCTAGCATCATACAGCTAACATCATACAGCTAGCATCATACAGCTAGCAGCTAGCATCATACAGCTAGCATCATACAGCTAGCATCATACAGCTAGCATCAGACAGCAGGGAGGAGCCACAACCCGGACCGGATCACAGTCAGCACTGGACCGGATCACAGTCAGCACCGGACCGGATCACAGTCAGCACTGGACCGGATCACAGTCAGCACCGGACCGGATCACAGTCAGCACCGGACCGGATCACAGTCAGCACCGGACCGGATCACAGTCAGCACTGGACCGGATCACAGTCAGCACCGGACCGGATCACAGTCAGCACCGGACCGGATCACAGTCAGCACCGGACCGGATCACAGTCAGCACCGGACCGGATCACAGTCAGCACCGGACCGGATCACAGTCAGCACCGGACCGGATCACAGTCAGCACTGGACCGGATCACAGTCAGCACCGGACCGGATCACAGTCAGCACCGGACCGGATCACAGTCAGCACCGGACCGGATCACAGTCAGCACTGGACCAGATCAAAGTCAGCACCGGACCGGATCACAGTCAGCACCGGACCGGATCACAGTCAGCACCGGACCGGATCACAGTCAGCACCGGACCGGATCACAGTCAGCACCGGACCGGATCTTCTGATGGTTCTGCCTTCAGGACACATCGACATGTGATCTGGAACAGCCGGGGATCGAACCGCCGACCTTCTACCCTCTGAGCCAGGGCCGGGTATATACCACAGAGTTGAGGATGTTATAGATGTATAGATCATGTTTAATGATTATAATATAGTATTTAATGTAGTTTAAGGAGCAGCTGGACTTTAATGAAGAACAGATCCAGGTTCCGGGTTTTCCATCCAGCAGCAGTCTCTGAGTTTCCGCTTCCGGTCCTTCATATAAATATAAATAAATATTTAATAATGATCCTGAAGACGGTAACAGACGGTTACAGACGGTAACAGACGGTTACAGACGGTAACAGACGGTTACAGACGGTAACAGACGGTAACAGACGGTTACAGACGGTTACAGACGGTAACAGACGGTAACAGACGGTTACAGACGGTAACAGACGGTAACAGACGGTAACAGACGGTAACAGTGTTCAGTGTGATCAGAACAGAACCGATGGAGGCTGCTGGTTCTGGGTTGTGACAGCAGGATGAAGACTCATTAAACATCTGGTACAACATCTGGCTGAGATCAGACTCCATCAACAACAACACCTCCACCACCTCTCCATCTCTCCTCCTCCACCTCTCTGAGTAAGAGACTCTGTCCTCCTGATGCTAACAGCTAGCATCATACAGCTAGCATCATACAGCTAGCATCATACAGCTAGCATCATACAGCTAGCATCATACAGCTAGCATCATACAGCTAGCATCATACAGCTAGCATCATACAGCTAGCAGGTAGCATCATACAGCTAACATCATACAGCTAACATCATACAGCTAACATCATACAGCTAACATCATACAGCTAACATCATACAGCTAGCATCATACAGCTAGCATCATACAGCTAGCAGGTAGCATCATACAGCTAACATCATACAGCTAACATCATACAGCTAGCATCATACAGCTAGCATCATACAGCTAGCATCATACAGCTAACATCATACAGCTAGCATCATACAGCTAGCATCATACAGCTAGCAGGTAGCATCATACAGCTAGCATCATACAGCTAGCAGGTAGCATCATACAGCTAGCATCATACAGCTAGCATCATACAGCTAGCATCATACAGCTAGCAGGTAGCATCATACAGCTAGCATCATACAGCTAGCATCATACAGCTAGCAGGTAGCATCATACAGCTAGCATCATACAGCTAGCATCATACAGCTAACATCATACAGCTAGCATCATACAGCTAACATCATACAGCTAGCATCATACAGCTAGCAGGTAGCATCATACAGCTAGCATCATACAGCTAGCATCATACAGCTAGCATCATACAGCTAGCAGGTAGCATCATACAGCTAGCATCATACAGCTAGCATCATACAGCTAACATCATACAGCTAGCATCATACAGCTAACATCATACAGCTAGCATCATACAGCTAGCAGGTAGCATCATACAGCTAGCATCATACAGCTAGCATCATACAGCTAGCATCATACAGCTAGCAGGTAGCATCATACAGCTAGCATCATACAGCTAGCATCATACAGCTAACATCATACAGCTAGCATCATACAGCTAGCATCATACAGCTAGCATCATACAGCTAACATCATACAGCTAGCATCATACAGCTAGCATCATACAGCTAGCATCATACAGCTAGCAGGTAGCATCATACAGCTAGCATCATACAGCTAACATCATACAGCTAACATCATACAGCTAGCATCATACAGCTAGCATCATACAGCTAGCATCATACAGCTAACATCATACAGCTAGCATCATACAGCTAGCAGGTAGCATCATACAGCTAGCATCATACAGCTAGCAGGTAGCATCATACAGCTAGCATCATACAGCTAGCATCATACAGCTAGCATCATACAGCTAGCATCATACAGCTAGCATCATACAGCTAGCATCATACAGCTAGCATCATACAGCTAGCAGGTAGCATCATACAGCTAACATCATACAGCTAACATCATACAGCTAACATCATACAGCTAGCATCATACAGCTAGCATCATACAGCTAGCAGGTAGCATCATACAGCTAACATCATACAGCTAGCATCATACAGCTAGCATCATACAGCTAGCATCATACAGCTAACATCATACAGCTAGCATCATACAGCTAGCATCATACAGCTAGCAGGTAGCATCATACAGCTAGCATCATACAGCTAGCAGGTAGCATCATACAGCTAGCATCATACAGCTAGCATCATACAGCTAGCATCATACAGCTAGCAGGTAGCATCATACAGCTAGCATCATACAGCTAGCATCATACAGCTAGCAGGTAGCATCATACAGCTAGCATCATACAGCTAACATCATACAGCTAGCATCATACAGCTAACATCATACAGCTAGCATCATACAGCTAGCAGGTAGCATCATACAGCTAGCATCATACAGCTAGCATCATACAGCTAGCATCATACAGCTAGCAGGTAGCATCATACAGCTAGCATCATACAGCTAGCATCATACAGCTAACATCATACAGCTAGCATCATACAGCTAACATCATACAGCTAGCATCATACAGCTAGCAGGTAGCATCATACAGCTAGCATCATACAGCTAGCATCATACAGCTAGCATCATACAGCTAGCAGGTAGCATCATACAGCTAGCATCATACAGCTAGCATCATACAGCTAACATCATACAGCTAGCATCATACAGCTAGCATCATACAGCTAGCATCATACAGCTAACATCATACAGCTAGCATCATACAGCTAGCATCATACAGCTAGCATCATACAGCTAGCAGGTAGCATCATACAGCTAGCATCATACAGCTAACATCATACAGCTAACATCATACAGCTAGCATCATACAGCTAGCATCATACAGCTAGCATCATACAGCTAACATCATACAGCTAGCATCATACAGCTAGCAGGTAGCATCATACAGCTAGCATCATACAGCTAGCAGGTAGCATCATACAGCTAGCATCATACAGCTAGCATCATACAGCTAGCATCATACAGCTAGCATCATACAGCTAGCATCATACAGCTAACATCATACAGCTAGCATCATACAGCTAGCATCATACAGCTAGCATCATACAGCTAACATCATACAGCTAGCATCATACAGCTAACATCATACAGCTAGCATCATACAGCTAGCATCATACAGCTAGCATCATACAGCTAACATCATACAGCTAACATCATACAGCTAACATCATACAGCTAGCATCATACAGCTAACATCATACAGCTAGCATCATACAGCTAGCATCATACAGCTAACATCATACAGCTAGCAGCTAGCATCATACAGCTAGCATCATACAGCTAGCATCATACAGCTAACATCATACAGCTAGCAGCTAGCATCATACAGCTAGCATCATACAGCTAGCATCATACAGCTAACATCATACAGCTAGCATCATACAGCTAGCATCATACAGCTAGCATCATACAGCTAACATCATACAGCTAGCATCATACAGCTAGCATCATACAGCTAGCATCATACAGCTAACATCATACAGCTAGCATCATACAGCTAGCATCATACAGCTAACATCATACAGCTAACATCATACAGCTAGCATCATACAGCTAGCATCATACAGCTAGCATCATACAGCTAGCATCATACAGCTAACATCATACAGCTAGCATCATACAGCTAGCATCATACAGCTAACATCATACAGCTAGCAGCTAGCATCATACAGCTAGCATCATACAGCTAGCATCATACAGCTAACATCATACAGCTAGCAGCTAGCATCATACAGCTAGCATCATACAGCTAGCATCATACAGCTAGCATCATACAGCTAGCATCATACAGCTAACATCATACAGCTAGCATCATACAGCTAACATCATACAGCTAGCAGCTAGCATCATACAGCTAGCATCATACAGCTAGCATCATACAGCTAGCATCATACAGCTAACATCATACAGCTAGCATCATACAGCTAACATCATACAGCTAGCAGCTAGCATCATACAGCTAGCATCATACAGCTAGCATCATACAGCTAGCATCATACAGCTAGCATCATACAGCTAGCATCATACAGCTAACATCATACAGCTAGCATCATACAGCTAACATCATACAGCTAGCATCATACAGCTAGCAGCTAGCATCATACAGCTAGCATCATACAGCTAGCATCATACAGCTAGCATCATACAGCTAGCATCATACAGCTAACATCATACAGCTAGCAGCTAGCATCATACAGCTAGCATCATACAGCTAGCATCATACAGCTAGCATCATACAGCTAACATCATACAGCTAGCATCATACAGCTAACATCATACAGCTAGCAGCTAGCATCATACAGCTAGCATCATACAGCTAGCATCATACAGCTAGCATCATACAGCTAACATCATACAGCTAGCATCATACAGCTAACATCATACAGCTAGCAGCTAGCATCATACAGCTAGCATCATACAGCTAGCATCATACAGCTAACATCATACAGCTAGCATCATACAGCTAGCATCATACAGCTAGCATCATACAGCTAGCATCATACAGCTAGCATCATACAGCTAACATCATACAGCTAGCATCATACAGCTAACATCATACAGCTAGCATCATACAGCTAACATCATACAGCTAGCATCATACAGCTAGCAGGTAGCATCATACAGCTAGCATCATACAGCTAACATCATACAGCTAGCATCATACAGCTAGCATCATACAGCTAGCATCATACAGCTAGCATCATACAGCTAGCATCATACAGCTAACATCATACAGCTAGCATCATACAGCTAACATCATACAGCTAGCAGCTAGCATCATACAGCTAGCATCATACAGCTAGCAGCTAGCATCATACAGCTAGCATCATACAGCTAGCATCATACAGCTAGCATCATACAGCTAACATCATACAGCTAGCATCATACAGCTAGCATCATACAGCTAGCATCATACAGCTAGCAGCTAGCATCATACAGCTAGCATCATACAGCTAACATCATACAGCTAGCATCATACAGCTAGCAGGTAGCATCATACAGCTAGCATCATACAGCTAACATCATACAGCTAACATCATACAGCTAGCATCATACAGCTAGCATCATACAGCTAACATCATACAGCTAGCATCATACAGCTAGCATCATACAGCTAACATCATACAGCTAACATCATACAGCTAGCATCATACAGCTAGCATCATACAGCTAACATCATACAGCTAGCATCATACAGCTAGCAGGTAGCATCATACAGCTAGCATCATACAGCTAGCAGGTAGCATCATACAGCTAGCATCATACAGCTAACATCATACAGCTAACATCATACAGCTAGCATCATACAGCTAGCAGGTAGCATCATACAGCTAGCATCATACAGCTAGCATCATACAGCTAACATCATACAGCTAGCATCATACAGCTAGCAGGTAGCATCATACAGCTAGCAGCTAGCATCATACAGCTAACATCTAGCAGGTAGCATCATACAGCTAGCATCTAGCAGCTAGCATCATACATCATACAGCTAGCAGCTAACATCTAGCAGCTAGCATCATACAGCTAGCAGCTAGCATCATACAGCTAACTCTGTTTCTAATGGTTTCTATAAATGGGTTTATATAAATGGTTTATATATAAATGGTTTCTATAAATGGTTTATATATAAATGGGTTTAAATATAAATGGTTTCTATAAATGGTTTATATAAATGGGTTTATGTAAATGGTTCATATATAAATGGTTTATATAAATGGTTTATGTATAAATGGTTTATATAAATGGTTTATATAAATGGTTTCTATAAATGGGTTTATATAAATGGTTTTTATATAAATGGTTTCTACAAAGGATTTATATAAATGGTTTCTATAAATGATTTATGTAAAAATGGTTTCTCTAAATGGTTTCTATATAAATGGTTTCTATAAATGGTTTATATAAATGGGTTTATGTAAATGGTTCATATACAAATGATTTCTATAAATGGTTTATATATAAATGGTTTCTATATAAATGGTATCTATAAAAGGTTTCTATATAAATGGTATCTATAAAAGGTTTCTATATAAATGGTTTATATAAATGGGTTTATGTAAATGGTTCATATATAAATGGTTTATATATAAATTGTTTCTATAAATGGGTTTCTATAAATGGTTTATATAAATGGTTTATATATAAATTGTTTCTATAAATGGGTTTCTATAAATGGTTTCTATAAATGTTTTTATATAAATGGTTTCTACAAAGGGTTTATATAAATGGTTTCTATAAATGGTTTATGTATAAATGGTTTCTATAAATGGTTTATGTATAAATGGTTTCTATATAAATGGTTTCTATAAATGGGTTTATATAAATGGTTTATATATAAATGGTTTCTATAAATGGTTTCTATAAATGGTTTGTATAAATGGGTTTCTATAAATGGTTTATATAAATGGTTTCTATAAATGGTTTATGTATAAATGGTTTCTATATAAATGGTTTCTATAAATGGGTTTATATAAATGGTTTATATATAAATGGTTTCTATAAATGGTTTCTATAAATGGTTTGTATAAATGGGTTTCTATAAATGGTTTATATAAATGGTTTCTATAAATGGGTTTCTATAAATGGTTTCTATAAATGGGTTTATATAAATGGTTTATGTATAAATGGTTTCTATATAAATGGTTTCTATAAATGGTTTATGTATAAATGGTTTATATAAATGGGTTTCTATAAATGGTTTCTATATAAATGGTTTCTATATAAATGGTTTCTATAAATGGTTTCTATATAAATGGGTTTATATAAATGGCTTATATAAATGGTTTATATATAAATGTTTTATATAAATGGGTTTATATAAATGGCTTATATAAATAGTTTATATAAATGGTTTATATAAATGGGTTTATGTAAATGGTTTATATATAAATGGTTTATATAAATGGTTTATATATAAATAATTTATATAAATGGCTTATATAAATAATTGATATAAATGGTTTCTATAAATGGTTTCTATATAAATGGTTTCTATAAATGTTTTTTATAAATGGTTTATATATAAATGGTTTATATATAAATGTTTTTTATAAATGGTTTCTGTAAATGGTTTATATATATAAATGGTTTATATAAATGGTTTCTATAAATGGTTCATATATAAATGTTTTATATATAAATGGTTTCTATAAATGGCTTATATATAAATGTTTTATATAAATGGTTTCTATATATGCTTTATATAAATGGTTTCTATATATAAATGGTTTCTATAAATGGTTTATATATAAATGGTTTCTATAAATGGTTTCTATATAAATGGTTTATATAAATGGTTTCTATATATGGTTTATATAAATGGTTTCTATATATAAATGGTTTATATAAATGGTTTATATATAAATGGTTTCTATATATAAATGGTTTATATAAATGGCTTATATATAAATGGTTTATATATAAATGGTTTCTATAAATGGTTTCTATAAATGGGTTTATATAAATGGTTTATATAAATGGTTTCTATAAATGGTTTATATAAATGGTTTCTATATATAAATGGTTTCTATAAATGGTTTCTATAAATGGTTTCTATACATGGTTTCTATATAAATGGTTTATATATAAATGGTTTATGTATAAATGGTTTCTATATAAATGTGGTGGTGAAGTGTTTTTGTTTAATGGTGTTAATGTGTTGGTAGTTTAATGTTGTTCTCTGGTGAGGATCAGATCAGATCAGATCAGATCAGATCAGATGAACCTGTGCTGATGATCAGAGCTCCATGCTGCCTTCAGTACATCTCAATGTCTTCTAACGGTGGATGTTATCAGATGACCAGCAACAGAACCCTGAACTGAGTCCTTCAGCTGTTCTGACAGCAGAACCTTCACAGCGGTTCTCTTTGATTCTAACCAGTAATAACATGACGTTAGACCTCTAACAACCTGATGAAAGGTTTCCCTGTGATGTGTCTGGTCCACCACACCGTGCTGGATTAGAACCGGAAGCCCCGTGTTCCCTCCGTGTCGTTCTCTACATGCACTTCTTCTTCTCACCTTCTAACATGGGTTTTTAACTGGAGCTTTTCATTTGACTTTCAGAAACAGTTGAGTCCACTTCCTCCAGACGTCCTCCAGACGTCCTCCAGACTTCCTTCAGACGTCTCCAGACTTCCTCCGGCAGAACCATGGCCACCCCGCCTTCTGTCCTCAGAGAGTTCTGCCCGCTCTACTATCTCCTGAACGCCATCCCAGCCAAGGTACCGAACCGTCCCAAACCAGGCCAGAACCCAGGCCAAGGTACCGAACCGTTCCAAACCAGGCCAGAACCCAGGCCAAGGTGCTGCCCTAGTATACCGGCGTTGATGTCACGTGGTGTCTCTGTGTTGTCAGTTTGGCGGTGAGCGTCTGGCTTCACTCCGGTACTGATCCGGTACTGATCCCAGGGCTCAGCGACGCTGGTGTCTCCATCAGGCTACGCCATTAGTTACCGTGGCAACAAATAACAACTGACGTTAGAACACATTAGCATCTTAGCTTAATGGTCTGGCTGGCAACCACTAGTGGTGAAGTGAATGTGATGGAAGGGGGGAGCTGAATGTTCTAATGATGATGATGATGATGATGTTGATGATGTGATGATGAAGGCCTGTCTCTGGCGGTCTCCCTGCAGGTGCAGCGTGGGTTCAGGTCCGTCCTGGTCTACCTGACGGCTCTGGACAGCAGCAGTGACTTCCTGGCGGTGGGCAGCAGCATCGGCATGCTCTACCTGTACTGCCGCCGCCTCGGACACATGAACAAGTACAGCCTGGAGGTCAGAGCTCTTCTTCTGTGGTGCTCAGTCGGTTTTTACAGGAGGTCTAGCTACCAACAGGAAGTTAGCATCTCCCTGGTTCCCTCCACTAACAGGAAGTGACATTATGCTGATTCAGTTGGGTGTTATATATTCTATATTCTATATTGATATATTGATGCTTTGATGATGTGTAACAGGGAAAGAGTGATGCGATCACGGCGGTGAAGCTGCTCAGCTGTTTTGATGATCTGGTTGCCGTGGGAACAGCATCAGGTCGTGTTGCGGTCTTCCAGCTGGTGTCTCCGCTTCCTGGTCGAAACAAACAGGTGAGACGTTGGACAGGTGTCTCAGAGCCAGGTGATGTCCCGTCCTCGGCCTATCACACCCACCTGTTGGTCTCTCTCCGTGTAGCTGAGGCGGTTCGACGTGGTCGGCCTCCATAAAGGCTCCGTAACGTCTCTGGCGTGGAGCACCAACGGGATGAAGCTCTTCTCTGGAGACGATAAAGGACGAGTGGTGTTCTCCTCTCTGGACCTGGACCAGGTGAGATATATATATATACATATATATAAACTGAAAAACAAGTTATTAACTGGTGTTTGGTGGATTATTTCTCTGTTGTTCCAATGCTAATGGTGATGCTAATGCTAATGGTCATTGTATTCTACATGGTTGAAAGCCTGGTTATTGACCTTCACAATGAGGTCACACTTGTAAGGATCATGTATTTGTGTGATGAGCAGCACAGCTGATGATGTGTGGAGCCCCGGTGCCGATGTTAAACAGTGTATTCTCCTGTTGGTGTTGACTCTTGTTGTGAGTTGTTTGGTGGATGATTGAACTCTCTATCAGTAACAAGGAACAAACAAGACATATTGATTGATTGAATCCACCGTCAGGAGCCTCAGTAGCGGTGGAAGATCCATACGCAGCCACAACAGCCTGGAACCTCCTCCTCATGCTGGTCACCAACCTGGTCACACGTTGCTGTGGGATGGCGTTCCATTCCTCAACCAGGATTGGTTGCAGGTCAGCCAGCGTGGTTGTGTTGGTCACTCTAACACGTACAGCACGCCCAAGCTGATCCTACAAGTGTTGAATTGGGTTGAGGTGTGGACTCTTGGAGGCCGTTCCATTCTCTCTCCTCCCACATTGTGGAGGTAGTCTGTGATAACCCTGGCTCTGTGGGGGGGGGCATTGTTTCTTGGAGGATGAAGTTAGGTCCCAGATTGTGGAGATATGGGATCGCCACTGGCTGCAGAATCTCATCCTGATATCTCCCTGCATTGAGATGGCCTTCAATGATGACAAGCCTTGTTTTGCCAGTGAGGGAGATGCCCCCCCCCCACACCATGACACTGCCCCCACCAAAAGCTGGTACTCCATCGGTTCAACAGTCAGCAGAGCGTTCTCCACGTCGTCTCCATACTTTGACCTGCCATCCAACTTTAACAGACAGAACCTGGACTCATCACTGAACATGACATTCCCCCACATGTTCAGGTTCCATTGTCTGTGTTGGAGACACCAGCGCCAACGGGCCTGACGGTGAAGGGCAGTCATTGCAGGCTTCCTGGTAGCCTTATGAGAATACACTGTTTACCATTGGAAGAGCATTTTGGAACATTGTTCTACGGCGCTCCCCACATCATCAGCTGTGCTGCTCATCCCACAAATACATGATCCTTACAAGTGTGACATCATTGTGAAGGTAAAGAAACAGGCTTTCAACCATGTAAGATACAATGACCATTAGCATTAGCATCACCATTAGCATTGGAACAACAGAGAAATAATCCACCAAACACCAGTTTAACTACTTTGTTTTCCAGTATAGTGTATAGATATACAGACGTAGGCAAAATTGTTGGTACCCTTCCGTTAAAGAAAGAAAAACCAACAATGGTCATTGAAATAACTTGAAACTGACAAAAGTAATAATAAATAAAAATTCACTGAAAATGAACTAATGAAAATCAGATATTGTTTTTGAATTATGGTTCAGCAGAATCATTTAAAAAAACAAACTAATGAAACTGGCCTAGACAAAAATGATGGTACCCTTAACTTAATATTTTGTTGCACAACCTTTTGAGGCAATCACTGCAATCAAGTGATTTCTGTAACTCTCAATGAGACTTCTGCACCTGTCGACAGGTATGTTGGCCCACTCCTCGTGAGCAAACTGCTCCAGCTGTCTCAGGTTTGAAGGGTGCCTTCTCCAGATTGCATGTTTCAGCTCCTTCCACAGATGTTCAATAGGATTTAGATCCGGGCTCATAGAAGGCCACTTCAGAACAGTCCAATGTTTAGTTCTTAGCCATTCTTGGGTGTTTTTAGCTGTGTTTTGGGTCATTATCCTGTTTGAGGACTCATGACCTGCAACTGAGACCAAGCTTTCTGACACTGGGCAGCACATTTCGCTCCAGAATGCCTTGATAGTCTTGAGATTTCATTGCATCCTGCACAGATTCAAGACACCCTGTGCCAGATGCAGCAAAGCAGCCCCATAACATAACCGAGCCTCCTCCATGTTTCACATTAGGTACAGTGTTCTTTTCTTTGGATGCTTCATCTCTTCGTCTGTGAACATAGAGCTGATGTGACTTGCCAAAAAGCTCCAGTTTTGTCTCATCTGTCCAAAGGACATTCTCCCAGAAGCTTTGTGGCTTGTCAATATGCATTTTGGAAAATTCCAGTCTCGCTTTTTTATGATTTGGTGTCCTCCTCGGTCGTCTTCCATTAAGTCCACTTTGGCTCAAACAGTGACGGATGGTGCGATCTGACACTGATGTACCTTGACCTTGGAGTTCACCTCTAATCTCTTTGGAAGTTGTTCTGGGCTCTTTGGTTACCATTCGTATTATCCGTCTCTTCAATATGTCATCAATTTTCCTCTTGCGGCCACGTCCAGGGAGGTTGGCTACAGTCCCATGGACCTTAAACTTCTGAATAATATGTGCAGCTGTAGTCACAGGAACGTCAAGCTGCTTGGAGATGGTCTTATAGCCTTTACCTTTAACATGAAGGTCTATAATGTTCTTTCTGATCTCCTGAGACAACTCTCTCCTTAGCTTTCTATGGTCCATGTTCAGTGTGGTACACACCATGATGCCAAACAGCACAGTGACTACTTTTCACCCTTTAAATAGGCAGACTGACTGATTACAAGTTTGAAGACACCTGTGATGCTATTTACAGGACACACCTTAGTTTAACATGTCCCTATGGTCAAACTATTTTACATCTTTTCTAGGGTACCATCATTTTTGTCCAGGCCAGTTTCATTAGTTTGTTTTTTAAAATGATTCTGCTGAACCACAATTCAAAAACAATGTCTGATTTTCATTAGTTCATTTTCAGTAAATTTTTATTTATTATTACTTTTGTCAGTTTCAAGTTATTTCAGTGACTATTGTGGGTTTTTCTTTCTTTAACGGAAGGGTACCAACAATTGTGCCTACGTCTGTATACCTATATATCTATAGTGTATATAATGTGTGTGTGTTAACAGGGGGTGTGTAAACCGGTGCTGCTGCTGGAGGAGTCCTCCTCCGTGGTCCAGATGGAATACCGCCACCAGGTGCTGCTGATCTCAACACAGCACAGATCTCTGCTCTACTGCACTCAGAGACAGGAAGTCCAGCAGCTGGGCACCAAGCCCCGCAAGAGGTACCACATGCTAACACGTGCTAACACGTGCTAACACGCTACTGCTAGCCAGAGGCTAAAGCCGTGATGCTAACCCCCCCTTGTCGCTGTGGTGTGGTTGTGATGTCACAGCAGCGGCAGGTTCGGGGCGTGCTTCCTGCCGGCTCTCTGTAAACAGAGCGACCTTCAGGTGTTCGCTGCTCGACCTGGACTCAGACTGTGGAGGGCTGACATCAGAGGACAGGTGGAGGACACCCGACTGCTGAGACAGCTGTTCAACACACAGGTAACCTGTCTGTCTACCTGTCTACCTGTCTGTCTACCTGTCTGTCTACCCATCTACCTGTCTGTCTACCTGTCTGTCTACCTGTCTGTCTACCCATCTACCTGTCTGTCTACCTGTCTACCTGTCTGTCTACCTGTCTGTCTACCTGTCTGTCTACCTATCTACCTGTCTGTCTACCTGGCTACCTGTCTGTCTACCTGTCTGTCTACCTGGCTACCTGTCTGTCTACCTTTCTGTCTACCTGTCTGTCTACCTGTCTGTCTACCCGTCTACCTGTCTGTCTACCCTTCTACCTGTCTGCCTACCTGTCTGTCTACCTGTCTACCTGTCTGCCTACCTGTCTGCCTACCTGTCTGTCTACCTGTCTGTCTATCTGTTTACCTGTCTGTCTCCCTGTCTGTCTACCCGTCTCCCTGTCTGTCTACCTGTCTGTCTACCGGTCTG
>JAUPFX010000016.1:231260-236260 GCA_036937225.1 Sebastes paucispinis | reverse complement strand
GTCACGGACCCGCTCGGCCGCCAATCCGGTTTGTTCACCAGCAGCTCTCGTAGCCGCAGCAGCTCCGTCACTTCCTGGGACGGTCTCCACGGAAACACACCGGTGACCGCTTCCTGTGACCTGAGCTCCAGACGCTACAGCGCCCCCCTGGGTCAGGACGGGCTGCAGCAGGAGCTGGTGGTGAAGGCCATCAGAGTGAAGAAGAGGAGGAGACGACAAGGCAAGGCTGTAGACACTCTGCACTGTCTCACTGTCTCTGTGTCTCACTGTCTCACTGTCTCTGTGTCTCACTGTCTCTGTCGTCTCACTGTCTCTGTGTCTCACTGTCTCTGTGTCTCACTGTCTCTGTCTCATTGTCTCTGTGTCTCACTGTCTCTGTGTCTCACTGTCTCTGTGTCTCACTGTCTCTGTCTCTGTGTCTCACTGTCTCTGTGTCTCACTGTCTCTGTCTCTGTGTCTCACTGTCTCTGTATCTCACTGTCTCACTGTCTTTGTGTCTCACTGTCTCTGTCTCTCTGTCTCACTGTCTCTGTGTCTCACTGTCTTTGTGTCTCACTGTCTCTGTCTCTGTGTCTCACTGTCTCTGTATCTCACTGTCTATGTGTCTCACAGTCTCTGTGTCTCACTGTCTCACTGTCTCTGTCTCTCTGTCTCTGCATCTCACTGTCCCTGTGTCTCACTGTCTCTGTGTCTCACTGTCTCTGTGTCTCACTGTCTCTCTGTCTCTGTGTCTCTCTGTCTCTCTGTCTCTGTATCTCACTGTCTCTGTGTCTCACTGTCTCTGTGTCTCACTGTCTTTGTGTCTCACTGTCTCTGTCTCTGTGTCTCACTGTCTCTGTATCTCACTGTCTCTGTGTCTCACTGTCTCTGTCGTCTCACTGTCCCTGTGTCTCACTGTCTCTGTGTCTCACTGTCTCTGTGTCTCACTGTCTCTGTGTCTCACTGTCTCTCTGTCTCTGTGTCTCACTGTCTCTGTCTCTGTGTCTCACTGTCTCTGTGTCTCACTGTCTCTCTGTCTCTGTGTCTCACTGTCTCTGTCGTCTCACTGTCCCTGTGTCTCACTGTCTCTGTGTCTCTGTGTCTCTGTCGTCTCACTGTCTCTGTCGTCTCACTGTCCCTGTCTGTCTGTCTCTGTGTCTCACTGTCTCACTGTCTCTGTCGTCTTCGTGTCTCCGTGTCTCCGTCCTCAGACAGCAGCAGTGGGAACCGCCTCTCTGAGAGCAGCTGTTCAGACTCCATGTTTGTAGTCCAGGACGGCAGCTGTAGCGACGGTGGAAGTGGAACTCCTCTGAGTGACGGAGCCTCCCTCATCGGTCTGGACCTTCAGAACCAGGACTCTCTGATGGACTCACAGGAGGCAGGGGTGGAGGTGGAGTCTGGGTTAGTAACTCAAGACCAGTGTCTCATCCTTGTGTCCTGCTCCCCACTGAGCTTTCTGTCTCATCCTTGTGTTCTTGTCCCAGCACCCTGCTCCCTCCAGGCTCCCTGCTCCCTCCAGGCTCCCTGCTCCTCCAGTGTCTGGAGAACCGGCGGAAAGCCTCCGGTCCCGGTGCAGATGCAGAGGTCGTCCTCCCGACCCCGAACGTGGATCTGCTGCTGGAGTGCACCTTCTCCTACATGCACAACACCGAGGAGGAGGACAGACGGGAGCAGCAGCCAATGGAGGAGCAGGAGGATGAGTTTCTGAGCCCTCTGATTGGACCAGAAGAGGAGGAGGAGGTGATGATGCTGGAGGTCCCTAACCCTAACCCTGTTCTGGACATGAATATAAACACGTGTGACTATCAGGTCTCTGAGGACAGGTCCAAGCCAGGTTCCCCCCGCGGTCTAAATACCTGTGAAGATCAGGCCAGTTAGACCTCTGAGACTAGTCCCTAGTCCTCAGTAACTAGTCCCCAATGAGTACCTAGACCTCTACATATAGTCCCCAGACCTCTTCAACTAGTCCCTAGACCTCTGTAAATAATCCCCAGACCTCTTCAACTAGTCCCCAGACCTCTAAAACTAGTCCCCAGACCTCTTCAACTAGTCCCTAGACCTCTGCAAATAGTCCCCAGACCTCTAAAACTAGTCCCCAGACCTCTTCAACTAGTCCCTAGACCTCTGTAAATAGTCCCCAGACCTCTTCAACTAGTCTCCAGACCTCTTCAACTAGTCCCCAGACCTCTAAAACTAGTCCCCAGACCTCTTCAACTAGTCCCTAGACCTCTGCAAATAGTCCCCAGACCTCTTCAACTAGTCCCCAGACCTCTAAAACTAGTCCCCAGACCTCTTCAACTAGTCCCTAGACCTCTGCAAATAGTCCCCAGACCTCTTCAACTAGTCCCTAGACCTCTGCAACTAGTCCCCAGACCTCTAAAACTAGTCCCCAACTAGTCCCCAGACCTCTTCAACTAGTCCCCAGACCTCTAAAACTAGTCCCCAGACCTCTTCAACTAGTCCCTAGACCACTGCAAATAGTCCCCAGACCTCTTCAACTAGTCCCCAGACCTCTTCAACCAGTCCCTAGACCTCTAAAACTAGTCCCCAGACCTCTAAAACTAGTCCTCAACTAGTCCCTAGACCTCTGCAACTAGTCCCTAGACCTCTGCAACTAGTCCCCAGCTAGTCCCCAGACCTCTGCAACTAGTCCCCAGACCTCTACAACTAGTCCTCAGACCTCTACAACTAGTCCCTAGACCTCTTCAACTAGTCCCAAACTAGTCCCTAGACCTCTTCAACTAGTCCCAAACTAGTACCTAGACCTCTGCAACTAGTCCTCAGACCTCTACAACTAGTCCCTAGACCTCTTCAACTAGTCCCAAACTAGTCCCCAGACCTCTAAAACTAGTCCCCAGACCTCTTCAACTAGTCCCTAGACCTCTGCAAATAGTCCCCAGACCTCTTCAACTAGTCCCCAGACCTCTTCAACTAGTCCCTAGACCTCTGTAAATAGTCCCCAGACCTCTTCAACTAATCCCCAGACCTCTTCAACTAGTCCCCAGACCTCTAAAACTAGTCCCCAGACCTCTTCAACTAGTCCCTAGACCTCTGCAAATAGTCCCCAGACCTCTTCAACTAGTCCCCAGACCTCTAAAACTAGTCCCCAGACCTCTTCAACTAGTCCCTAGACCTCTGCAAATAGTCCCCAGACCTCTTCAACTAGTCCCTAGACCTCTGCAAATAGTCCCCAGACCTCTTCAACTAGTCCCCAGACCTCTTCAACTAGTCCCTAGACCTCTGCAACTAGTCCCCAGACCTCTAAAACTAGTCCCCAACTAGTCCTCAGACCACTACAAATAGTCCCCAGACCTCTACAACTAGTCCCCAGACCTCTACAACTGTTTCCTCTGTGTTTGCTGACAGGATGAGGACCTGGCGCCCCCTCCTGGTCTGGCAGACCAGATGTTTTACTCCACTGTGTCCAATCTGGACAGAAAACCCAGTATGTCCAGTGATGAAGACGGAGACTTCTACTGTCACAGTCTGCTCCTTTCTGGCAGCGGTGAGGACGTCCTCAACTGTCCATCTGATCAGACAGAGAAGACAACAGACCGACTGATGGACCAGGACGCTCAGGACAGAGACACACACAAACCTGACCAGGTGAGACACACACAAACCTGACCAGGTGAGACACACACAAACCTGACCAGGTGAGACACACACAAACCTGACCAGGTGAGACACACACAAACCTGACCAGGTGAGACACACATAAACCTGACCAGGTGAGACACATAAACCTGACCAGGTGAGACACATAAACCTGACCAGCAGAGACACACACAAACCTGACCAGGTGAGACACACAAACCTGACCAGGTGAGACAAACACAGACCTGACCAGGTGAGACACACAGACCTGACCAAGTGAGACACACAGACCTGACCAGGTGAGACACATAAACCTGACCAGGTGAGACACATAAACCTGACCAGGTGAGACACATAAACCTGACCAGGTGAGACAAACACAAACCATGACCAGGTGAGACAAACACAAACCTGACCAGGTGAGACACACAAACCTGACCTGGTGAGACACATAAACCTGACCAGGTGAGACACATAAACCTGACCAGGTGAGACAAACACAAACCTGACCAGGTGAGACACACAAACCTGACCAGGTGAGACAAACACAAACCTGACCAGGTGAGTCTGTCAGGAAACTTGTTTTGTCTTTACTCTTCTATTTTGCCTCTTTGTAGTTGGCAGAGAGCTGGATGGGATACTCGGGACCAGGATGTGGAATACTGAGCCTGCAGGTGACTGACAGGTGGGTGGTCAGTGGACTCTCAGGTGACTAAAGTATGGCCTGTATGTTCAGGTAATGTGTGTGATGGAATAATTGATACACAAGTTAACTTAGGAAGGAAGAGGTCCCGGAGCTGATGATGTCTTACAAAGAAGGTTTATTGAAGCTTGATCAAGGAGCAATTGTCAGGTCTCCACAATAGATGCTCTCTGCGTGAAGGCCTCCCAACTCTGTCCTTCCTCCCCAGTGCTCAGTGTCTTACCCCTTATCATGTTTTGACTTACTTCATTCCTCTGGCATCTCTGACCCTGGTTGCCCCGGCGACTGGCTCTACGGTCTCCACTACAGACACAGCTGTACAGATAACAGTGGCTCCTCTAGACAGGACTCCAACCCAATAATGTCAACAGAGGGACACTGACAAACACTCTGACCTTTCTACCAATAAGAGAGGAATTGATGGAAAATTCCATCACAATGTGTCTTACAGGTGACTGACAGTTGTCTTACAGGTGACATGTGTGTTTCAGGTATGTGTGGTGTCTGGACTTTAAAGGAGGACTGTTTTGCAGCGGTCTGCCTGAAACTGGGCTCAACTGGCAGCGCTTTGAAGACAACGTCCACCAGGTGGCGTTGTCACCCTCAGGTGAGCTGCTGTGTACAGGTGTATGTAGCATTAGCAGGATGCTAACTGTTGCTACCTCCATCAGGTAACCTGCTGGTTCCAGGTGTATGTAGCATTAGCAGGATGCTAACTGTT
>JAUPFX010000016.1:202500-231160 GCA_036937225.1 Sebastes paucispinis | reverse complement strand
GTAAACAGATGTAAACAGACGTAAACAGATGTAAACAGATATAAACAGATGTAAACAGATATAAACAGATGTAAACAGATGTAAACAGATGTAAACAGACGTAAACAGATATAAACAGACATAAACAGATGTAAACAGACATAAACAGATGTAAACAGACATAAACAGATGTAAACAGACATAAACAGATGTAAACAGACATAAACAGATGTAAACAGATATAAACAGATGTAAACAGATGTAAACAGACGTAAACAGATGTAAACAGATATAAACAGATGTAAACAGATATAAACAGATGTAAACAGATATAAACAGATGTAAACAGATGTAAACAGACGTAAACAGATATAAACAGACATAAACAGATGTAAACAGATATAAACAGATGTAAACAGACATAAACAGATGTAAACAGATGTAAACAGACATAAACAGATGTAAACAGATATAAACAGATATAAACAGACATAAACAGATGTAAACAGACATAAACAGACATAAACAGATGTAAACAGATATAAACAGATGTAAACAGATGTAAACAGACGTAAACAGATGTAAACAGATATAAACAGATGTAAACAGATATAAACAGATGTAAACAGATATAAACAGATGTAAACAGACGTAAACAGATGTAAACAGACGTAAACAGATGTAAACAGATATAAACAGATGTAAACAGATGTAAACAGATGTAAACAGATGTAAACAGATGTAAACAGATGTAAACAGATATAAACAGACATAAACAGATGTAAACAGACATAAACAGACGTAAACAGATGTAAACAGATATAAACAGATGTAAACAGATGTAAACAGACGTAAACAGATGTAAACAGATATAAACAGATGTAAACAGATATAAACAGATGTAAACAGATATAAACAGATGTAAACAGACGTAAACAGATGTAAACAGACATAAACAGATGTAAACAGATATAAACAGATGTAAACAGACATAAACAGATGTAAACAGACGTAAACAGATGTAAACAGATATAAACAGATGTAAACAGATGTAAACAGATGTAAACAGATGTAAACAGATATAAACAGATGTAAACAGATATAAACAGATGTAAACAGATGTAAACAGACATAAACAGACATAAACAGATGTAAACAGATGTAAACAGATGTAAACAGACATAAACAGATGTAAACAGACGTAAACAGATATAAACAGATGTAAACAGATATAAACAGATGTAAACAGACATAAACAGATGTAAACAGATGTAAACAGATGTAAACAGATGTAAACAGACATAAACAGATGTAAACAGATGTAAACAGATGTAAACAGACATAAACAGATGTAAACAGATGTAAACAGACATAAACAGATGTAAACAGATGTAAACAGATATAAACAGATGTAAACAGATGTAAACAGATGTAAACAGATGTAAACAGACATAAACAGATGTAAACAGATGTAAACAGATGTAAACAGATGTAAACAGATGTAAACAGATGTAAACAGACATAAACAGATGTAAACAGATATAAACAGATGTAAACAGATATAAACAGATATAAACAGATGTAAACAGATGTAAACAGATGTAAACAGATGTAAACAGACATATATTGAGAGAGGGGGAGAGTCAGTGTCAGCAGGGGGGGGGGGCAGTAGTGTGTGTGAGGGAGAGAGTCACAGGGGGAGGAGGGGCTGTTGGAGAGCCCCACTGCCATGGGGAAGAAACTGTTTTTGTGGCGTGAGGTTTTGGTCCTGATGGTCCTGATGGTCCTGATGGACCTGATGGACCTGATGGACCTGATGGTCCTGATGGTCCTGATGGACCTGATGGACCTGATGGTCCTGATGGTCCTGATGGACCTGATGGACCTGATGGACCTGATGGTCCTGATGGTCCTGATGGACCTGATGGACCTGATGGTCCTGATGGTCCTGATGGACCTGATGGACCTGATGGACCTGATGGTCCTGATGGACCTGATGGTCCTGATGGACCTTAACCTCCTGCCAGATGGTAAAGTCTGGAAGAGATGGTGTCCGGGATGGGAGGGGTTGGCCACAATCTTCCCTGCCCTCCTTAAGGTCCTGGAGGTGTACAGCTCCTGGAGGGAGGGAAGGTTGCAGCCGTTCGCCTTCTCTGCAGCACGGATGACCCGCTGCAGCCTGGCCTTGTCCTTGGCGATATATATACTATCTATATATATAGATAGTATATAGTATATATACTATATACTATCTATATATAGTATATATGTATATAGTATACTATATACTATATATACTATATATAGTGTATATATAGTATATACAGTATATATTATATATACTGTATATACTATATATATATATATTATATACTATATACTATATACACTATATACTGTATATACTATATAGTATATAGTGTATATACTATATAGTATATACACCTACTGGATATACTTTATATACTATATATTATATATATATATATAGTATACACGTATACAGTATATACTATATATATATATAATATCTGTCTACAGACACCTACTGGAGATATATATATACTATATACACAATATAGTATATATATATATACCGACACATACTGTATATATAAATAACATACTATATATTATACACTATATAGTATATATATTTATCACATACATAGTGTATATAGATAAACGGACGGATTCATTTAATTCACTGTAGTAAAGTGGTTGGTAGATGATAGCTAGATAGAGTCGTAGCTATAGATATAGTATATAATATATGTAATATATAGTGTATAATATATATAATATATTTAATATATATATAATATAATATATTTAATATATAGAATATACAGACGTAGGCACAATTGTTGGTACCCTTCCGTTAAAGAAAGAAAAACCCACAATAGTCACTGAAATAACTTGAAACTGACAAAAGTAATAATAAATAAAAATTTACTGAAAATGAACTAATGAAAATCAGACATTGTTTTTGAATTGTGGTTCAGCAGAATCATTTAAAAAAACAAACTAATGAAACTGACCTGGACAAAAATGATGGTACCCCTAGAAAAGATGTAAAATAATGTGACCATAGGGACATATTAAACTAAGGTGTGTCCTGTAAATAGCATCACAGGTATCTTCAAACTTGTAATCAGTCAGTCTGCCTATTTAAAGGGTGAAAAGCAGTCACTGTGCTGTTTGGCATCATGGTGTGTACCACACTGAACATGGACCACAGAAAGCTAAGGAGAGAGTTGTCTCAGGAGATCAGAAAGAACATTATAGACCTTCATGTTAAAGGTAAAGGCTATAAGACCATCTCCAAGCAGCTTGATGTTCCTGTGACTACAGCTGCACATATTATTCAGAAGTTTAAGGTCCATGGGACTGTAGCCAACCTCCCTGGACGTGGCCGCAAGAGGAAAATTGATGACATATTGAAGAGACGGATAATACGAATGGTAACCAAAGAGCCCAGAACAACTTCCAAAGAGATTAGAGGTGAACTCCAAGGTCAAGGTACATCAGTGTCAGATCGCACCATCCGTCACTGTTTGAGCCAAAGTGGACTTAATGGAAGACGACCCAGGAGGACACCAAATCATAAAAAAGCGAGACTGGAATTTTCCAAAATGCATATTGACAAGCCACAAAGCTTCTGGGAGAATGTCCTTTGGACAGATGAGACAAAACTGGAGCTTTTTGGCAAGTCACATCAGCTCTATGTTCACAGACGAAGAGATGAAGCATCCAAAGAAAAGAACACTGTACCTAATGTGAAACATGGAGGAGGCTCGGTTATGTTACGGGGCTGCTTTGTTGCATCTGGCACAGGGTGTCTTGAATCTGTGCAGGGTGCAATGAAATCTCAAGACTATCAAGGCATTCTGGAGCGAAATGTGCTGCCCAGTGTCAGAAAGCTTGGTCTCAGTTGCAGGTCATGGGTCCTCAAACAGGATAATGACCCAAAACACAGCTAAAAACACCCAAGAATGGCTAAGAACTAAACATTGGACTGTTCTGAAGTGGCCTTTTATGAGCCCTGATCTAAATCCTATTGAACATCTGTGGAAGGAGCTGAAACATGCAGTCTGGAGAAGGCACCCTTCAAACCTGAGACAGCTGGAGCAGTTTGCTCACGAGGAGTGGGCCAACATACCTGTCGACAGGTGCAGAAGTCTCATTGAGAGTTACAGAAATCACTTGATTGCAGTGATTGCCTCAAAAGGTTGTGCAACAAAATATTAAGTTAAGGGTACCATCATTTTTGTCTAGGCCAGTTTCATTAGTTTGTTTTTTAAATGATTCTGCTGAACCATAATTCAAAAACAATATCTGATTTTCATTAGTTCATTTTCAGTGAATTTTTATTTATTATTACTTTTGTCAGTTTCAAGTTATTTCAGTGACCATTGTTGGTTTTTCTTTCTTTAACGGAAGGGTACCAACAATTTTGCCTACGTCTGTATATATATTTAATATATAGAATATATTATATATATAGTGTATAATATATATTTAATATATATAATATATATATAATATTTAATATATGTAATATATATAATATATAGTATTTAATATATATAAAATATTTAATATATGTAATATATATATAATATATATTTAATATATATAATATATGTAATATATATATAATATATAGTATTTAATATATATATGTAATATATATAATATATATAATATTTAATATATATAATATATGTAATATATATATAATATATGGTATTTAATATATGTAATATATATAATATATATATAATATTTAATATATATAATATATGTAATATATATAATATATAGTATTTAATATATATAATATATGTAATATATATAATATATATTATTTAATATATGTAATATATAATATATATATAATATTTAATATATATAATATATGTAATATATATATAATATATAGTATTTAATATATGTAATATATATAATATATATAATATTTAATATATAATATATGTAATATATATAATATATAATATATATAATATATGTAATATATATAATATATGTAATATATATAATATATAATATATATAATATATGTAATATATATAATATATGTAATATATATAATATATAGTATTTAATATATATAATATATGTAATATAGAGTGTATATATCAGACTGATGATTTAATGACTCCTAAAGTGTGAATTGATTTATTAAACCTGTTAAATTCATCACGTGTTTAATGACAATAAAAAGAAACTGAGTGACAGTTTAGGAAGGAAATAAAGCTGTTATTGATCATTGATTATTGATTATTGTCGTCAGACGTTCTGATTGATCTGAATATTTAATGAATATTTATTAACTCTCCGACTTTAAACGGTGACGTTTAGTTTCTCCGGTTAACGGAACTCAAACATGAAGAGAACACTCGTCAATCTGTCTCGCCAGGTGACATCACCGTGACCTCAGCAAACAGGAAGTGCTCTGCCGTCACAGGAAGTAGCCGGAAGATCAAAGACAACGCGGCCGACTGGCACAACCTGATGGTGAGGTGGGAAAAACTCAACGAGGACGGGTTCAACGTGGCGGGAAACATCGTCGACATCAGACTGACACGGTGAGCTTACCCTAATTACTTTACTCTAATTACTCTAATTACTTTAGTTTAATTACTCTAATTACTTTACTCTAATTACTCTAATTACTTTAGTTTAATTACTCTAATTACTTTACTCTAATTACTTTAGTTTAATTACTCTAATTACTTTACTCTAATTACTCTAATTACTTTACTCTAATTACTTTAGTTTAATTACTCTAATTACTTTACTCTAATTACTTTAGTTTAATTACTCTAATTACTTTACTCTAATTACTTTAGTTTAATTACTCTAATTACTTTACTCTAATTACTTTAGTTTAATTACTCTAATTACTTTACTCTAATTACTCTAATTACTTTACTCTAATTACTTTAGTTTAATTACTCTAATTACTTTACTCTAATTACTCTAATTACTTTACTCTAATTACTTTAGTTTAATTACTCTAATTACTTTACTCTAATTACTTTAGTTTAATTACTCTAATTACTTTACTCTAATTACTTTAGTTTAATTACTCTAATTACTTTACTCTAATTACTTTAGTTTAATTACTCTAATTACTTTACTCTAATTACTCTAATTAATTTACTCTAATTACTTTAGTTTAATTACTCTAATTACTTTACTCTAATTACTTTAGTTTAATTACTCTAATTACTTTAGTTTAATTACTCTAATTACTTTACTCTAATTACTCTAATTACTTTACTCTAATTACTTTAGTTTAATTACTCTAATTACTTTAGTTTAATTACTCTAATTACTTTACTCTAATTACTTTAGTTTAATTACTCTAATTACTTTACTCTAATTACTCTAATTACTTTACTCTAATTAGTTTAGTTTAATTAGTTTAGTTAAATTACTTTAGTTTAATTACTTTAGTTGAATTACTTTAGTTTAATGTGGATTTAAGAAGTGTTTGTGTGTAGTTTAAACATCTTTCATCCCTTTTCTGTCGCTCAGTTCTCGGAGTGATCAGCTGCTGCTAGTGGACGAGTCTTCATCCTCTTCATCATCTTCATCAGCTCCGTGGCAGCAGACCGGCGGAGCTGCAGAGCTGCAGGATGAATGCTGCAAGCTGCAGGACGTCGTCGACAAAATGGTGACGCTTCATTTATCTTCATTTATCAGATCAATAAACTGATTGATTGACTGATTGATCGTCTTCTTCCTGTCTTCAGGTCGTCATGGTGACGAAGATGGAGCGTCTGATGACATCACAGCGAGGCGTTCAGGATCTGGAGGAATTTCAGTTTGGACCTGAAGGAAGAAACGTTCCTCTATTTCACACCTGGAACACCAAAAACTTCAGTGAGTTCTCCTTCATGTTTCAGAGGAGACGTCTGATGTTCCTTCATGTTTCAGAGACGTCTGATGGTTCTTCATGTTTCAGAGACGTCTGATGGTTCTCTTTCATGTTTCAGAGGAGACGTCTGATGGTTCTCCTTCATGTTTCAGAGGAGACGTCTGATGGTTCTCCTTCATGTTTCAGAGGAGACGTCTAATGGTTCTCCTTCATGTTTCAGAGGAGACGTCTAATGGTTCTCCTTCATGTTTCAGAGACGTCTGATGTTTCTTCATGTTTCAGAGACGTCTGATGGTTCTCCTTCATGTTTCAGAGGAGACGTCTGATGGTTCTCCTTCATGTTTCAGAGGAGACGTCTAATGGTTCTCCTTCATGTTTCAGAGGAGACGTCTAATGGTACTCCTTCATGTTTCAGAGACGTCTGATGTTTCTCCTTCATGTTTCAGAGGAGACGTCTGATGGTTCTCCTTCATGTTTCAGAGGAGACGTCTGATGGTTCTTCATGTTTCAGAGGAGACGTCTGATGTTCCTTCATGTTTCAGAGGAGACGTCTGATGGTTCTCCTTCATGTTTCAGAGGAGACGTCTGATGTTCCTTCATGTTTCAGAGGAGACGTCTGATGGTTCTCCTTCATGTTTCAGAGGAGACGTCTGATGGTTCTTCATGTTTCAGAGGAGACGTCTGATGGTTCTCCTTCATGTTTCAGAGACGTCTGATGGTTCTCCTTCATGTTTCAGAGGAGACGTCTGATGGTTCTTCATGTTTCAGAGGAGACGTCTGATGTTCCTTCATGTTTCAGAGGAGACGTCTGATGGTTCTCCTTCATGTTTCAGAGGAGACGTCTGATGTTCCTTCATGTTTCAGAGGAGACGTCTGATGGTTCTCCTTCATGTTTCAGAGGAGACGTCTGATGTTCCTTCATGTTTCAGAGGAGACGTCTGATGGTTCTCCTTCATGTTTCAGAGGAGACGTCTGATGTTCCTTCATGTTTCAGAGGAGACGTCTGATGATTCTCCTTCATGTTTCAGAGGAGACGTCCCGTGTCCTGTTGGACTGCTTTAGTCAGGAGCTGAAGCTGAAGCAGACGATCCTGCAGGAACTGGCCCACACGGTGACCTCTGAGCTCTGCATGGTCTACCTGTCCTGCTGGCTGCACCAGCCCTTCATCCCCCCCCAGACCAGACTGACCCTGGAGGCTCTGCTCCTGGAGACCGGACACCGCCCCCTGTGATGTCATCAGTCCTCCAGAGTCATGTGACCACGTCTGAGGGTCTAGGTGTGTGATCAGGAAGTAGAAACAGAAGATCTACTTCCTGAGGCTGCAGGTGAACTTGGGATCAGCTGATGGACTGAGTGGACCTGAGCGGCCGGGTCTGGTTCTGTTGGGTCTGTGATGGAACACAGAACTAACGCTCCGTAACGTTGAGAACATGGTTCATCAAATAAATTACCTCTGTGATCTTTCAGAGGTTTTTACTCAACGAGCTGCAGACGCCCTTCTATCTGAAGACCAGACAGAAACACTCGGAGGACGTGAGGAGGACTCCTCCTCGGTGATGACGTTCAGATGTGAAATAATGAAACCAGCTGAGTTCATCACATCAGTTTATTGGAGGAACATGAAATGTGTTTAATTCTTTCAGCACTCGAACCATCAACATGAAAAACCAATAAAGTTTCATTTCCTCCAAAACCGTCCTCACGTCTGTCCTCCAGACGGTCCGTCCTCCAGACGATCCGTCTGGAGACGTTTTGTTGTGAAGTTTTATAAAAAGTAATAAAATAGTGCAACTTTTTTTAAACTTTGTTTTCCTGTTTGTATCTACATATAAACAACTAAAACTGATCCGGTTTATACTGAAATGTTCAAATATGAAAAAGAAAAAAAAAACAAGTTTACAAATTTACAATCGGTCCAGATTCCTTTAAAAAGCAGCAGTGAGATCCGGTTCCTCCCGTGGAGCCGCTGCTGACATCATCACAGGTGAGAACTCAACCAACCAATCACAGGAGTTGAACTGGGACAATAAATAAGACGGCTGAGTACGGCGGCCCAGAGAGGACACCACAAGGTCACGTCTCGTTAAGATGCTGCTGCTCATATTTAGAAGAACCCCCTGAAACCACAAACCAGCAGTCTGAGGATCCGTTAGTGCCCCCTTCAGGCTGCTGTGTCCATCACACCCTCAGTTATAATGTACACTTTGTACACCGTATAAATACCACTTAAAGTCCAGACGCTCCCCGTCAGTGTGATGTGGTTCAGGTCAAGTTCTGGTCTTGCTCAGATCAGATCAGTCTAGATTTTGTTCAGGGTTCACTGAGGAACTCTGGCTCCGTCTGAAGCCTCGATGCCCAGCAGGGCCTGCACCGCCTCCAAGGGGACCCCCTCTGGGGTCTGGATGTGCATGGTGGTTCCGTCCGGCCCATTGACGATCACAATCCGGTCTAAACCGGGCTCTGCCAGCTGAACCGTCAGCCCCTCGGTCTGGATGTAGATCTCCTGACCCTCCTGGAGCTCTTTGGGCTCACAGGGGTCCACTGAGCCGGACTTGGACAGGGAGGAGTCCCTCTGCTGGAGCTGAGAAGAAGTCTGGACTGAACTGGACTCAGGTGTCTGGACTGAGCTTGAATCAGGTTGGGTCTGGGGACCTGGATCCAGAGCTTTCTCTAGCTCCTTCATCTGGGCTGTGCCGTCACTGGTGTTCAGGACCTGGTCTTGGCTTGCTGACAGAGGCTCCACCTGGGCATTGGTCTGCAGAGGCCCCATCCTCTGGTCCGCGGCAGGGGGCGGAGCCTCGGTGGAGGGCATCTTAGCAGACGTGGAGCCAGAGGAGCTGAGGGACCACAGAAACACATTCAGACCAGATCAGCCCTGTAAACCTAGTCCAGGTATCACCTGTTCTACACACAGAGGACAGGGGGCGGGGCTAGCTCACCTGGAAGCTGAGTTAGCACTGGTGGTCAGCAGTTTAGATCCAGCTGGAATCACCAGTGGAGAGACAGAGACTGAGCAGGGCTTCAGAGAGGAGGTCACAGGGGTCACTGTAGTCCCACCTTGGAAAGACAAAGAAACATGACCTGAGTTCAGTTCAAAATGTAGATCAACAGTAAGGATGCAGCATGGTAAGGATGCGGTAGGGTAAGGATGCGGTAGGGTAAGGATGCACTAGGGTAAGGATGCGGTAGGGTAAGGATGCGGTAGGGTAAGGATATAGTAGGGTAAGGATACAGTAGGGTAAGGATGCACTAGGGTAAGGATGCACTAGGGTAAGGATGCACTAGGGTAAGGATGCGGTAGGGTAAGGATATAGTAGGGTAAGGATACAGTAGGGTAAGGATGCACTAGGGTAAGGATGCGGTAGGGTAAGGATGCACTAGGGTAAGGATACAGTAGGGTAAGGATGCACTAGGGTAAGGATGCGGTAGGGTAAGGATACAGTAGGGTAAGGATGCACTAGGGTAAGGATGCGGTAGGGTAAGGATGCAGTAGGGTAAGGGTGCGGTAGGGAAAGGATGCGGTAGGGTAAGGGTGCGGTAGGGTAAGGATGCACTAGGGTAAGGATGCGGTAGGGTAAGGGTGCGGTAGGGTAAGGATGCACTAGGGTAAGGATGCGGCAGGGTAAGGATGCGGTAGGGTCTAGTACAGATGCGCTAGTTTATACCTGTTCTGGGCGTCTCAATGCCATTCTGGTGAACTGGAACGCTGTTCTCCATCTTGAATCTCTTTGAAGGCGGCAGCATCTTGGAATTCTGGGAAACAGATTTTCTGACTGAATCAGACTGAACCTGGATCAGGTGTTTAGCTGCCACAGAGTCCTGGTTTCTATCAGATCTAGATCTCTGTAATCAGGCTCTGATGTTTACGCGTGCAACACAGGAACAAGATACTCCAAAGACACCAGTGTGGAACCGGACCCAGCCTGGATCCTGACCCAGAACCCGACTGTGCTGATGGTGTGTTTACCTCCATGTATCGGACGTTCTTAGTGGTCAGACTGGAACTGGGAGACGCTCCAGGAACCACCTTCATTCTGTTCACCTCGTCCAGGATCCCCAGAGACCTGGCAACCTGAAACACACAGTACAGTTCAGGACAGGACAGGACAGGACAGGACAGGACAGGACAGGACAGGACAGCAACCTGTGTACTGCTACATACAACCCAAAGCAGAATGTTGAGTAGAGTAGAACCCAGTAGAACTTCTCACCTCGATGTTTCTGACCTCCAGTGGTACGGCTCCGCCCTGCGGGCTGATGATGTAATCCTGTGCAGCCTGTCTCACCTGCGCCTGCAGGGACTCAAACTCGCGGTAAATGTCTGGAAACCGAGTCCGAGCCGGACCGCCCCCCTCCACCTGAACCAGTCAGAGGACACATCAGTAACACCTGAGAAGACAAACACCTGAGAGGTACTGTTCATGTAGAAGTGTGTACCTTTGCCAGCAGCAGCTCCCACAGACTCAACACTTTGGTCAGACGAGGAAGAACGATGTCCATCAGCTCCTCATCCTCACACTGCTCCACCAGCTGTAAACACACGGTCGTCATGGAAACACAACACCACAGTACGGTTACTACATCGTGTCTCTAAAGAAAGATTTTACTTTGAAAGTACACGTCTCCACTTCCTTCTCTTACCTCCTGCAATCGGTCTCGTCTCCTCTCCGCCTGCTGCTCTGCAGTTACCGTGGTGACGGCGAGCTTTGGAGGTCGACCGCGACGGCCCCGCCTACTGACAAGGCCCACCGTCACCTGAGAGGTCCAACCAATCAGATGCTCCGATTATTTACCTGAGTTTAAGTCACTAGTTCAATCCAGTTCAGATTGGACTGCACTGGTGTGGTGTACTGGTAGACTGTCGGACTGTAAAGGTGTGGTGTACTGGTAGACTGTCGGACTGTACAGGTGTGGTGTACTGGTAGACTGTCGGACTGTAAAGGTGTGGTATACTGGTAGACTGTCGGACTGTAACGGTGTGGTATACTGGTAGACTGTCGGACTGCACAGGTGTGGTGTACTGGTAGACTGTCGGACTGCACAGGTGTGGTGTACTGGTAGACTGTCGGACTGTACAGGTGTGGTGTACTGGTAGACTGTTGGACTGTACAGGTGTGGTGTACTGGTAGACTGTTGATCTGGACTGTACAGGTGTGGTGTACTGGTAGACTGTTGGTCTGGACTTTACAGGTGTGGTGTACTGGTAGACTGTTGGACTGTACAGGTGTGGTGTACTGGTAGACTGTTGGACTGTACAGGTGTGGTGTACTGGTAGACTGTTGGACTGTACAGGTGTGGTGTACTGGTAAACTGTTGGACTTTACAGGTGTGGTGTACTGGTAGACTGTTGGTCTGGACTGTACAGGTGTGGTATACTGGTAGACTGTTGGACTGTACAGGTGTGGTGTACTGGTAGACTGTTGGACTGTACATGTGTGGTATACTGGTAGACTGTTGGTCTGGACTGTACAGGTGTGGTTTTGAAGTGTTAAACAGTTTGAAGTGAACTCACCTTAGGAGGCGGTCCTAGTGGTCGTCCCCGCCCCCTGCCTCTCCCTCTCCCTCGCCCTCGGGGCCGGCCGGGGCCCCGGTGATGGAGGCCCCTGAGTCCCACAGCTGCTGTTGGACCCCCCTCCATCTGAGGACAAACAGAAAGTAAACTAGTTAGCGATAAACCAGACTAGTTGGTGATAAACCAGACTAGTTGGTGATAAACCAGACTAGTTGGTGATAAACCAGACTAGTTAGCGATAAACCAGACTAGTTGGTGATAAACCAGACTAGTTGGTGATAAACCAGACTAGTTGGTGATAAACCAGACTAGTTGGTGATAAACCAGACTAGTTGGTGATAAACCAGACTAGTTGGTGATAAACCAGACTAGTTGGTGATAAACCAGACTAGTTGGTGATAAACCAGACTAGTTGGTGATAAACCAGACTAGTTGGCGATAAACCAGACTAGTTGGTGATAAACCAGACTAGTTAGCGATAAACCAGACTAGTTGGTGATAAACCAGACTAGTTGGTGATAAACCAGACTAGTTGGTGATAAACCAGACTAGTTGGTGATAAACCAGACTAGTTAACCAGTCAGTAATAACTAGTAATAACCATCCTCCAGATCTGAGCTCTGATTGGTGGATCGGTCTCTTACCCGGCTTGTTGCCGTGGCAGCAGGTTTGTCCTCTTTCTTCTCCTCCTCCTCCTCTCTGATGCCTCCTGCTGTCGTCTCCTGTGATTGGCCGTCGTCTCTAAGGGGGTGCGGCGTGTTGTCGGGCGGATCAGGCTCTCCGTGAGTCGGGTTCAGTTTGTAGTGCCGGTTCAGGCCTCCGGGACCGATGTAGGCCTTGTCACAGGTCTGGCAGCGGTGGGACCGGGCCTTGTGGCTGTAGGTGAGTGAGGCGCCGGGGGCGGGGCCGTCCTTCCTCCCGCCCTCCTCCTCCTCCACGCTCATGTCGGAGTAGTCGTCCGAGTCGGACTGGTGGCCGTCCGCCAAGTCCTCCGTCTTTATGAACTTGTAGTCTTTGGCTTTGTACTTCGGTGGTCTAGAGACTCGACCGGACCTGGTCTGGACCTTCACCGCCTTCTTCTCTCTCTTCTTCGCCTTCTTCTCTTTCTCCCTCTCTCTGTCCTTCACGGCTCGGGGCGGAGTCGCAGGGGGCGGGGCCTTCATGGCGGGTCGGGCAGCAGCAGCAGCAGGTGTTTGTACCGGGACCGCCGCGGTGGCTGCCGGTGATTTAACTGGACTCTTACCGGCGGCCGGCGCCGTGCCATTAGCGGGGGTTTTGATTAGCGGGACGCTAACGGTCTTAGCAGCGGAGGTCTTGGCCACGGAGGAGGTCTTGACTCTGATGGGGGACATCGCAGGTTTCTGACCCGGGCTGGAAGCGGTCTGACCTGTGAGCTTGTGGACCAATGGGAGCAGAGATCCGACGACGGGGGCGGGGCTCTGCAGCAGCAGCTGGATGGGGGGGTCGCCCGGGTTCTGCTGCAGGAAGAACTGCTGACCCTGCTGACCCACCACCGGCTGGATGTGGATGATCTGAGCGCCGCTCACGCCGCCGTTGGCCGAGAGCTTCACCTGCGGATGACCCACAGCTACGCTCTTCTGCTGGGGGGCGCAGACAGACTTCACTTCCTGTTTGGGGGGGACCTGGATCTGGATCCTGACGGGCTCCGACTGAAAGGACAGAAAACCAGAAACCAGATGATCCATGGATCTTCAGAGGGAAGAACAAAACGTATTCATATGATTGATGAAGTATTGATTAGAGGATCAATATTAAATCTGACAGCTGACTCAGGTGGTCCTGTAGACTCAGACCAGGTCCACGCTGATCTGGATCCATCTGGAACTCCACTTTAAGTCATTTCAAGAGTCTCGTATCAGATCAACGACCGGCTGCCCAAAACACCTCGAGAAATAAGACGTCAGCACGCTAGTCGGCACGCTAGTCGGCACGCTAGTCGGCACGCTAGTCGGCACGCTAGTCGGCACGCTAGTCGGCACGGGTTGGGTCTCTCTGTCGGTCTGAATCAGGTTTCAGGGCCTGGGGAGGTCAAAGACGTCACACGAAATACAAAGTCTGATAAATTCACCTGTCAATCCTGAGACCTCCTGAGACCTCCTGAGGGGTCCCCACCCTCAGGTTGGTCCTGAGACCTCCTGAGGGGTCCCCGCCCTCAGGTTGGTCCCCCTGCTGTAATGAAACCTGATGGAGCTCAGTGCAGAACTCAAACAGAACCAGGTATCGGTCTGGACACGGTGAGTCCACTAGAGTCCAGATTAAACCGGGCTCACAATCTGACTCACCTTCTTCTTCTGGACCACCTGGACCGAGCCGGTCTGCAGGGCCACCTGCTGGGCCACGCTCTTCAGCTGCTGGGAGGCCTTATTCTGAGTGCTGGTCCGGACCTGGACCTGGACCGGCTGCTGGGGGACCTGGACCTGGACCTGGACCGGCTGCTGGGGGACCTGGACCTGGACCTGGACCTGCTGGGACTTGGTGACCTGGTTGATGACCTGCTGCAGCTGGTTGGGGTCCAGGGCGGTGTTGTGGACCGGGATGGTCTTGACCAGCTGGTTGTGGTTCAGGTTCTGCTGCAGCAGCTGGACCGCCTCGGTCTCGGAGACCTGGACCACCTGCTGCTTGGTGAGCTGGTCCAGCAGAACCTGCTGCTCCTGGGCCGTCAGTCCGGACCCCTCCAGCAGGCTGCCGTCCGGCTGCACGTAGATGATGGTGGTTCTGTTTACCAGGTCCGGGTTCAGGTCCGGGTTCAGGTCCGGGTTCAGGTCCGGGTTCAGGCCGCAGAACTCCGGGACCAGCAGGAGGCTCGGTTCTTCTGGGTTCTGCAACGAGTCCGCCAGCTGAGACCCGGACCCGGACCCGGACCCGGAGGTTCTGGTTCTGGTCGGATCTTCCTCCTGGTCCGCCATCTTGGCTGATGCTAACTGCTAGCTGCTAGCTCAGAGTGGGGGGGCAGATGAACCTGATCGAGGATCGATAGATCACCGATCAGTCTCTGAGTCTCTGTTCTACCGTCTGAACCGCTGAACGAGCCGCTGCACCGGGAGGAGGAACACTACCGGGACCGGAGAACCGGAGACCTAACAGCTAGCTGCAGCTAGCATCAGACAGCAGGGAGGAGCCACAACCCGGACCGGATCACAGTCAGCACTGGACCGGATCACAGTCAGCACCGGACCGGATCACAGTCAGCACTGGACCGGATCACAGTCAGCACCGGACCGGATCACAGTCAGCACTGGACCAGATCAAAGTCAGCACCGGACCAGATCAAAGTCAGCACCGGACCGGATCACAGTCAGCACCGGACCGGATCACAGTCAGCACCGGACCGGATCACAGTCAGCACCGGACCGGATCACAGTCAGCACCGGACCGGATCACAGTCAGCACTGGACCGGATCACAGTCAGCACCGGACCGGATCACAGTCAGCACCGGACCGGATCACAGTCAGCACTGGACCGGATCACAGTCAGCACCGGACCGGATCACAGTCAGCACCGGACCGGATCACAGTCAGCACTGGACCGGATCACAGTCAGCACTGGACCGGATCACAGTCAGCACTGGACCGGATCACAGTCAGCACCGGACCGGATCACAGTCAGCACCGGACCGGATCACAGTCAGCACCGGACCGGATCACAGTCAGCACCGGACCGGATCACAGTCAGCACCGGACCGGATCACAGTCAGCACTGGACCGGATCACAGTCAGCACCGGACCGGATCACAGTCAGCACCGGACCGGATCACAGTCAGCACTGGACCAGATCAAAGTCAGCACCGGACCGGATCACAGTCAGCACCGGACCGGATCACAGTCAGCACCGGACCGGATCACAGTCAGCACCGGACCGGATCTTCTGATGGTTCTGCCTTCAGGACACATCGACATGTGATCTGGAACAGCCGGGGATCGAACCGCCGACCTTCTACCCTCTGAGCCAGGGCCGGGTATATACCACAGAGTTGAGGATGTTATAGATGTATAGATCATGTTTAATGATTATAATATAGTATTTAATGTAGTTTAAGGAGCAGCTGGACTTTAATGAAGAACAGATCCAGGTTCCGGGTTTTCCATCCAGCAGCAGTCTCTGAGTTTCCGCTTCCGGTCCTTCATATAAATATAAATAAATATTTAATAATGATCCTGAAGACGGTAACAGACGGTTACAGACGGTAACAGACGGTTACAGACGGTAACAGACGGTTACAGACGGTAACAGACGGTAACAGACGGTAACAGACGGTTACAGACGGTAACAGACGGTTACAGACGGTAACAGACGGTTACAGACGGTAACAGACGGTTACAGACGGTAACAGTGTTCAGTGTGATCAGAACAGAACCGATGGAGGCTGCTGGTTCTGGGTTGTGACAGCAGGATGAAGACTCATTAAACATCTGGTACAACATCTGGCTGAGATCAGACTCCATCAACAACAACACCTCCACCACCTCTCCATCTCTCCTCCTCCACCTCTCTGAGTAAGAGACTCTGTCCTCCTGATGCTAACAGCTAGCATCATACAGCTAACATCATACAGCTAGCATCATACAGCTAACATCATACAGCTAGCAGCTAGCATCATACAGCTAGCATCATACAGCTAGCATCATACAGCTAGCATCATACAGCTAACATCATACAGCTAACATCATACAGCTAGCATCATACAGCTAGCATCATACAGCTAACATCATACAGCTAACATCATACAGCTAGCATCATACAGCTAACATCATACAGCTAACATCATACAGCTAGCATCATACAGCTAGCATCATACAGCTAACATCATACAGCTAACATCATACAGCTAGCATCATACAGCTAACATCATACAGCTAACATCATACAGCTAGCATCATACAGCTAACATCATACAGCTAGCATCATACAGCTAGCATCATACAGCTAACATCATACAGCTAGCATCATACAGCTAGCATCATACAGCTAGCATCATACAGCTAGCATCATACAGCTAGCATCATACAGCTAGCATCATACAGCTAGCATCATACAGCTAGCATCATACAGCTAACATCATACAGCTAGCATCATACAGCTAGCATCATACAGCTAGCATCATACAGCTAGCATCATACAGCTAACATCATACAGCTAGCATCATACAGCTAGCATCATACAGCTAGCATCATACAGCTAACATCATACAGCTAGCATCATACAGCTAACATCATACAGCTAGCATCATACAGCTAACATCATACAGCTAACATCATACAGCTAGCATCATACAGCTAGCATCATACAGCTAACATCATACAGCTAGCATCATACAGCTAGCATCATACAGCTAACATCATACAGCTAGCATCATACAGCTAGCATCATACAGCTAGCAGGTAGCATCATACAGCTAGCATCATACAGCTAGCAGGTAGCATCATACAGCTAGCATCATACAGCTAGCAGGTAGCATCATACAGCTAGCATCATACAGCTAGCATCATACAGCTAGCATCATACAGCTAGCAGGTAGCATCATACAGCTAGCATCATACAGCTAGCATCATACAGCTAACATCATACAGCTAGCATCATACAGCTAACATCATACAGCTAGCATCATACAGCTAGCAGGTAGCATCATACAGCTAGCATCATACAGCTAGCATCATACAGCTAGCAGGTAGCATCATACAGCTAACATCATACAGCTAACATCATACAGCTAGCATCATACAGCTAACATCATACAGCTAGCATCATACAGCTAGCATCATACAGCTAGCATCATACAGCTAGCATCATACAGCTAACATCATACAGCTAACATCATACAGCTAACATCATACAGCTAGCAGCTAGCATCATACAGCTAGCATCATACAGCTAGCATCATACAGCTAGCATCATACAGCTAGCATCATACAGCTAACATCATACAGCTAGCATCATACAGCTAACATCATACAGCTAGCAGCTAGCATCATACAGCTAGCATCATACAGCTAGCATCATACAGCTAGCATCATACAGCTAACATCATACAGCTAGCATCATACAGCTAACATCATACAGCTAGCAGCTAGCATCATACAGCTAGCATCATACAGCTAGCATCATACAGCTAGCATCATACAGCTAGCATCATACAGCTAACATCATACAGCTAGCATCATACAGCTAACATCATACAGCTAGCATCATACAGCTAGCAGCTAGCATCATACAGCTAGCATCATACAGCTAGCATCATACAGCTAGCATCATACAGCTAGCATCATACAGCTAACATCATACAGCTAGCAGCTAGCATCATACAGCTAGCATCATACAGCTAGCATCATACAGCTAGCATCATACAGCTAGCATCATACAGCTAACATCATACAGCTAGCATCATACAGCTAACATCATACAGCTAGCAGCTAGCATCATACAGCTAGCATCATACAGCTAGCATCATACAGCTAGCATCATACAGCTAACATCATACAGCTAACATCATACAGCTAGCAGCTAGCATCATACAGCTAGCATCATACAGCTAGCATCATACAGCTAACATCATACAGCTAGCATCATACAGCTAGCATCATACAGCTAGCATCATACAGCTAACATCATACAGCTAGCATCATACAGCTAGCATCATACAGCTAGCATCATACAGCTAACATCATACAGCTAGCATCATACAGCTAACATCATACAGCTAGCATCATACAGCTAACATCATACAGCTAGCATCATACAGCTAGCAGGTAGCATCATACAGCTAGCATCATACAGCTAACATCATACAGCTAGCATCATACAGCTAGCATCATACAGCTAGCATCATACAGCTAGCATCATACAGCTAACATCATACAGCTAGCATCATACAGCTAACATCATACAGCTAGCAGCTAGCATCATACAGCTAGCATCATACAGCTAGCATCATACAGCTAGCAGCTAGCATCATACAGCTAGCATCATACAGCTAGCATCATACAGCTAGCATCATACAGCTAGCATCATACAGCTAACATCATACAGCTAGCATCATACAGCTAGCATCATACAGCTAGCATCATACAGCTAGCAGCTAGCATCATACAGCTAGCATCATACAGCTAACATCATACAGCTAGCATCATACAGCTAGCAGGTAGCATCATACAGCTAGCATCATACAGCTAACATCATACAGCTAACATCATACAGCTAGCATCATACAGCTAGCATCATACAGCTAACATCATACAGCTAGCATCATACAGCTAGCATCATACAGCTAACATCATACAGCTAACATCATACAGCTAGCATCATACAGCTAGCATCATACAGCTAACATCATACAGCTAGCATCATACAGCTAGCAGGTAGCATCATACAGCTAGCATCATACAGCTAGCAGGTAGCATCATACAGCTAGCATCATACAGCTAACATCATACAGCTAACATCATACAGCTAGCATCATACAGCTAGCAGGTAGCATCATACAGCTAGCATCATACAGCTAGCATCATACAGCTAACATCATACAGCTAGCATCATACAGCTAGCAGGTAGCATCATACAGCTAGCAGCTAGCATCATACAGCTAACATCTAGCAGGTAGCATCATACAGCTAGCATCTAGCAGCTAGCATCATACATCATACAGCTAGCAGCTAACATCTAGCAGCTAGCATCATACAGCTAGCAGCTAGCATCATACAGCTAACTCTGTTTCTAATGGTTTCTATAAATGGGTTTATATAAATGGTTTATATATAAATGGTTTCTATAAATGGTTTATATATAAATGGGTTTAAATATAAATGGTTTCTATAAATGGTTTATATAAATGGGTTTATGTAAATGGTTCATATATAAATGGTTTATATAAATGGTTTATGTATAAATGGTTTATATAAATGGTTTATATAAATGGTTTCTATAAATGGGTTTATATAAATGGTTTTTATATAAATGGTTTCTACAAAGGATTTATATAAATGGTTTCTATAAATGATTTATGTAAAAATGGTTTCTCTAAATGGTTTCTATATAAATGGTTTCTATAAATGGTTTATATAAATGGGTTTATGTAAATGGTTCATATACAAATGATTTCTATAAATGGTTTATATATAAATGGTTTCTATATAAATGGTATCTATAAAAGGTTTCTATATAAATGGTATCTATAAAAGGTTTCTATATAAATGGTTTATATAAATGGGTTTATGTAAATGGTTCATATATAAATGGTTTATATATAAATTGTTTCTATAAATGGGTTTCTATAAATGGTTTATATAAATGGTTTATATATAAATTGTTTCTATAAATGGGTTTCTATAAATGGTTTCTATAAATGTTTTTATATAAATGGTTTCTACAAAGGGTTTATATAAATGGTTTCTATAAATGGTTTATGTATAAATGGTTTCTATAAATGGTTTATGTATAAATGGTTTCTATATAAATGGTTTCTATAAATGGGTTTATATAAATGGTTTATATATAAATGGTTTCTATAAATGGTTTCTATAAATGGTTTGTATAAATGGGTTTCTATAAATGGTTTATATAAATGGTTTCTATAAATGGTTTATGTATAAATGGTTTCTATATAAATGGTTTCTATAAATGGGTTTATATAAATGGTTTATATATAAATGGTTTCTATAAATGGTTTCTATAAATGGTTTGTATAAATGGGTTTCTATAAATGGTTTATATAAATGGTTTCTATAAATGGGTTTCTATAAATGGTTTCTATAAATGGGTTTATATAAATGGTTTATGTATAAATGGTTTCTATATAAATGGTTTCTATAAATGGTTTATGTATAAATGGTTTATATAAATGGGTTTCTATAAATGGTTTCTATATAAATGGTTTCTATATAAATGGTTTCTATAAATGGTTTCTATATAAATGGGTTTATATAAATGGCTTATATAAATGGTTTATATATAAATGTTTTATATAAATGGGTTTATATAAATGGCTTATATAAATAGTTTATATAAATGGTTTATATAAATGGGTTTATGTAAATGGTTTATATATAAATGGTTTATATAAATGGTTTATATATAAATAATTTATATAAATGGCTTATATAAATAATTGATATAAATGGTTTCTATAAATGGTTTCTATATAAATGGTTTCTATAAATGTTTTTTATAAATGGTTTATATATAAATGGTTTATATATAAATGTTTTTTATAAATGGTTTCTGTAAATGGTTTATATATATAAATGGTTTATATAAATGGTTTCTATAAATGGTTCATATATAAATGTTTTATATATAAATGGTTTCTATAAATGGCTTATATATAAATGTTTTATATAAATGGTTTCTATATATGCTTTATATAAATGGTTTCTATATATAAATGGTTTCTATAAATGGTTTATATATAAATGGTTTCTATAAATGGTTTCTATATAAATGGTTTATATAAATGGTTTCTATATATGGTTTATATAAATGGTTTCTATATATAAATGGTTTATATAAATGGTTTATATATAAATGGTTTCTATATATAAATGGTTTATATAAATGGCTTATATATAAATGGTTTATATATAAATGGTTTCTATAAATGGTTTCTATAAATGGGTTTATATAAATGGTTTATATAAATGGTTTCTATAAATGGTTTATATAAATGGTTTCTATATATAAATGGTTTCTATAAATGGTTTCTATAAATGGTTTCTATACATGGTTTCTATATAAATGGTTTATATATAAATGGTTTATGTATAAATGGTTTCTATATAAATGTGGTGGTGAAGTGTTTTTGTTTAATGGTGTTAATGTGTTGGTAGTTTAATGTTGTTCTCTGGTGAGGATCAGATCAGATCAGATCAGATCAGATCAGATGAACCTGTGCTGATGATCAGAGCTCCATGCTGCCTTCAGTACATCTCAATGTCTTCTAACGGTGGATGTTATCAGATGACCAGCAACAGAACCCTGAACTGAGTCCTTCAGCTGTTCTGACAGCAGAACCTTCACAGCGGTTCTCTTTGATTCTAACCAGTAATAACATGACGTTAGACCTCTAACAACCTGATGAAAGGTTTCCCTGTGATGTGTCTGGTCCACCACACCGTGCTGGATTAGAACCGGAAGCCCCGTGTTCCCTCCGTGTCGTTCTCTACATGCACTTCTTCTTCTCACCTTCTAACATGGGTTTTTAACTGGAGCTTTTCATTTGACTTTCAGAAACAGTTGAGTCCACTTCCTCCAGACGTCCTCCAGACGTCCTCCAGACTTCCTTCAGACGTCTCCAGACTTCCTCCGGCAGAACCATGGCCACCCCGCCTTCTGTCCTCAGAGAGTTCTGCCCGCTCTACTATCTCCTGAACGCCATCCCAGCCAAGGTACCGAACCGTCCCAAACCAGGCCAGAACCCAGGCCAAGGTACCGAACCGTTCCAAACCAGGCCAGAACCCAGGCCAAGGTGCTGCCCTAGTATACCGGCGTTGATGTCACGTGGTGTCTCTGTGTTGTCAGTTTGGCGGTGAGCGTCTGGCTTCACTCCGGTACTGATCCGGTACTGATCCCAGGGCTCAGCGACGCTGGTGTCTCCATCAGGCTACGCCATTAGTTACCGTGGCAACAAATAACAACTGACGTTAGAACACATTAGCATCTTAGCTTAATGGTCTGGCTGGCAACCACTAGTGGTGAAGTGAATGTGATGGAAGGGGGGAGCTGAATGTTCTAATGATGATGATGATGATGATGTTGATGATGTGATGATGAAGGCCTGTCTCTGGCGGTCTCCCTGCAGGTGCAGCGTGGGTTCAGGTCCGTCCTGGTCTACCTGACGGCTCTGGACAGCAGCAGTGACTTCCTGGCGGTGGGCAGCAGCATCGGCATGCTCTACCTGTACTGCCGCCGCCTCGGACACATGAACAAGTACAGCCTGGAGGTCAGAGCTCTTCTTCTGTGGTGCTCAGTCGGTTTTTACAGGAGGTCTAGCTACCAACAGGAAGTTAGCATCTCCCTGGTTCCCTCCACTAACAGGAAGTGACATTATGCTGATTCAGTTGGGTGTTATATATTCTATATTCTATATTGATATATTGATGCTTTGATGATGTGTAACAGGGAAAGAGTGATGCGATCACGGCGGTGAAGCTGCTCAGCTGTTTTGATGATCTGGTTGCCGTGGGAACAGCATCAGGTCGTGTTGCGGTCTTCCAGCTGGTGTCTCCGCTTCCTGGTCGAAACAAACAGGTGAGACGTTGGACAGGTGTCTCAGAGCCAGGTGATGTCCCGTCCTCGGCCTATCACACCCACCTGTTGGTCTCTCTCCGTGTAGCTGAGGCGGTTCGACGTGGTCGGCCTCCATAAAGGCTCCGTAACGTCTCTGGCGTGGAGCACCAACGGGATGAAGCTCTTCTCTGGAGACGATAAAGGACGAGTGGTGTTCTCCTCTCTGGACCTGGACCAGGTGAGATATATATATATACATATATATAAACTGAAAAACAAGTTATTAACTGGTGTTTGGTGGATTATTTCTCTGTTGTTCCAATGCTAATGGTGATGCTAATGCTAATGGTCATTGTATTCTACATGGTTGAAAGCCTGGTTATTGACCTTCACAATGAGGTCACACTTGTAAGGATCATGTATTTGTGTGATGAGCAGCACAGCTGATGATGTGTGGAGCCCCGGTGCCGATGTTAAACAGTGTATTCTCCTGTTGGTGTTGACTCTTGTTGTGAGTTGTTTGGTGGATGATTGAACTCTCTATCAGTAACAAGGAACAAACAAGACATATTGATTGATTGAATCCACCGTCAGGAGCCTCAGTAGCGGTGGAAGATCCATACGCAGCCACAACAGCCTGGAACCTCCTCCTCATGCTGGTCACCAACCTGGTCACACGTTGCTGTGGGATGGCGTTCCATTCCTCAACCAGGATTGGTTGCAGGTCAGCCAGCGTGGTTGTGTTGGTCACTCTAACACGTACAGCACGCCCAAGCTGATCCTACAAGTGTTGAATTGGGTTGAGGTGTGGACTCTTGGAGGCCGTTCCATTCTCTCTCCTCCCACATTGTGGAGGTAGTCTGTGATAACCCTGGCTCTGTGGGGGGGGGCATTGTTTCTTGGAGGATGAAGTTAGGTCCCAGATTGTGGAGATATGGGATCGCCACTGGCTGCAGAATCTCATCCTGATATCTCCCTGCATTGAGATGGCCTTCAATGATGACAAGCCTTGTTTTGCCAGTGAGGGAGATGCCCCCCCCCCACACCATGACACTGCCCCCACCAAAAGCTGGTACTCCATCGGTTCAACAGTCAGCAGAGCGTTCTCCACGTCGTCTCCATACTTTGACCTGCCATCCAACTTTAACAGACAGAACCTGGACTCATCACTGAACATGACATTCCCCCACATGTTCAGGTTCCATTGTCTGTGTTGGAGACACCAGCGCCAACGGGCCTGACGGTGAAGGGCAGTCATTGCAGGCTTCCTGGTAGCCTTATGAGAATACACTGTTTACCATTGGAAGAGCATTTTGGAACATTGTTCTACGGCGCTCCCCACATCATCAGCTGTGCTGCTCATCCCACAAATACATGATCCTTACAAGTGTGACATCATTGTGAAGGTAAAGAAACAGGCTTTCAACCATGTAAGATACAATGACCATTAGCATTAGCATCACCATTAGCATTGGAACAACAGAGAAATAATCCACCAAACACCAGTTTAACTACTTTGTTTTCCAGTATAGTGTATAGATATACAGACGTAGGCAAAATTGTTGGTACCCTTCCGTTAAAGAAAGAAAAACCAACAATGGTCATTGAAATAACTTGAAACTGACAAAAGTAATAATAAATAAAAATTCACTGAAAATGAACTAATGAAAATCAGATATTGTTTTTGAATTATGGTTCAGCAGAATCATTTAAAAAAACAAACTAATGAAACTGGCCTAGACAAAAATGATGGTACCCTTAACTTAATATTTTGTTGCACAACCTTTTGAGGCAATCACTGCAATCAAGTGATTTCTGTAACTCTCAATGAGACTTCTGCACCTGTCGACAGGTATGTTGGCCCACTCCTCGTGAGCAAACTGCTCCAGCTGTCTCAGGTTTGAAGGGTGCCTTCTCCAGATTGCATGTTTCAGCTCCTTCCACAGATGTTCAATAGGATTTAGATCCGGGCTCATAGAAGGCCACTTCAGAACAGTCCAATGTTTAGTTCTTAGCCATTCTTGGGTGTTTTTAGCTGTGTTTTGGGTCATTATCCTGTTTGAGGACTCATGACCTGCAACTGAGACCAAGCTTTCTGACACTGGGCAGCACATTTCGCTCCAGAATGCCTTGATAGTCTTGAGATTTCATTGCATCCTGCACAGATTCAAGACACCCTGTGCCAGATGCAGCAAAGCAGCCCCATAACATAACCGAGCCTCCTCCATGTTTCACATTAGGTACAGTGTTCTTTTCTTTGGATGCTTCATCTCTTCGTCTGTGAACATAGAGCTGATGTGACTTGCCAAAAAGCTCCAGTTTTGTCTCATCTGTCCAAAGGACATTCTCCCAGAAGCTTTGTGGCTTGTCAATATGCATTTTGGAAAATTCCAGTCTCGCTTTTTTATGATTTGGTGTCCTCCTCGGTCGTCTTCCATTAAGTCCACTTTGGCTCAAACAGTGACGGATGGTGCGATCTGACACTGATGTACCTTGACCTTGGAGTTCACCTCTAATCTCTTTGGAAGTTGTTCTGGGCTCTTTGGTTACCATTCGTATTATCCGTCTCTTCAATATGTCATCAATTTTCCTCTTGCGGCCACGTCCAGGGAGGTTGGCTACAGTCCCATGGACCTTAAACTTCTGAATAATATGTGCAGCTGTAGTCACAGGAACGTCAAGCTGCTTGGAGATGGTCTTATAGCCTTTACCTTTAACATGAAGGTCTATAATGTTCTTTCTGATCTCCTGAGACAACTCTCTCCTTAGCTTTCTATGGTCCATGTTCAGTGTGGTACACACCATGATGCCAAACAGCACAGTGACTACTTTTCACCCTTTAAATAGGCAGACTGACTGATTACAAGTTTGAAGACACCTGTGATGCTATTTACAGGACACACCTTAGTTTAATATGTCCCTATGGTCAAACTATTTTACATCTTTTCTAGGGTACCATCATTTTTGTCCAGGCCAGTTTCATTAGTTTGTTTTTTAAAATGATTCTGCTGAACCACAATTCAAAAACAATGTCTGATTTTCATTAGTTCATTTTCAGTAAATTTTTATTTATTATTACTTTTGTCAGTTTCAAGTTATTTCAGTGACTATTGTGGGTTTTTCTTTCTTTAACGGAAGGGTACCAACAATTGTGCCTACGTCTGTATACCTATATATCTATAGTGTATATAATGTGTGTGTGTTAACAGGGGGTGTGTAAACCGGTGCTGCTGCTGGAGGAGTCCTCCTCCGTGGTCCAGATGGAATACCGCCACCAGGTGCTGCTGATCTCAACACAGCACAGATCTCTGCTCTACTGCACTCAGAGACAGGAAGTCCAGCAGCTGGGCACCAAGCCCCGCAAGAGGTACCACATGCTAACACGTGCTAACACGTGCTAACACGCTACTGCTAGCCAGAGGCTAAAGCCGTGATGCTAACCCCCCCTTGTCGCTGTGGTGTGGTTGTGATGTCACAGCAGCGGCAGGTTCGGGGCGTGCTTCCTGCCGGCTCTCTGTAAACAGAGCGACCTTCAGGTGTTCGCTGCTCGACCTGGACTCAGACTATGGAGGGCTGACATCAGAGGACAGGTGGAGGACACCCGACTGCTGAGACAGCTGTTCAACACACAGGTAACCTGTCTGTCTACCTGTCTACCTGTCTGTCTACCTGTCTGTCTACCCATCTACCTGTCTGTCTACCTGTCTGTCTACCTGTCTGTCTACCCATCTACCTGTCTGTCTACCTGTCTACCTGTCTGTCTACCTGTCTGTCTACCTGTCTGTCTACCTATCTACCTGTCTGTCTACCTGGCTACCTGTCTGTCTACCTGTCTGTCTACCTGGCTACCTGTCTGTCTACCTTTCTGTCTACCTGTCTGTCTACCTGTCTGTCTACCCGTCTACCTGTCTGTCTACCCTTCTACCTGTCTGCCTACCTGTCTGTCTACCTGTCTACCTGTCTGCCTACCTGTCTGCCTACCTGTCTGTCTACCTGTCTGTCTATCTGTTTACCTGTCTGTCTCCCTGTCTGTCTACCCGTCTCCCTGTCTGTCTACCTGTCTGTCTACCGGTCTGTCTACCTGTTTACCTGTCTGTCTCCCTCAGGTCCCTCAGTTTGACCTGTTTCCTCGTCCTGATCCAATCGGAGCGTACCGTCCATCAGACAGACAGCTGGGTCTGTTGAGCTGCTTCCTCCGAGAGGGCTGGATCCTGAGCTGGAACGAGTACAGCCTCTACGTCCTGGACTGTGTTAACGAGGTACTACTACTACTACCTATAGTACTGTGTTAACGAGGTACTCCTACTACTACTACTATTACCTATAGTACTGTGTTAACGAGGTACTCCTACTACTACTACTATTACCTATAGTACTGTGTTAACGAGGTACTCCTACTACTACTACTATTACCTATAGTACTGTGTTAACGAGGTACTCCTACTACTACTCCTACTACTACTACTACTACTACTACTACTACTACTACCTATAGTACTGTGTTAACGAGGTACTACTACTACTACCTATAGTACTGTGTTAACGAGGTACTACTACTACTACCTATAGTATTGTGTTAACGAGGTACTACTACTACTACCTATAGTACTGTGTTAACGAGGTACTCCTACTACTACTACTATTACCTATAGTACTGTGTTAACGAGGTACTCCTACTACTACTCCTACTACTACTACTACTACTACTACTACTACTACTACCTATAGTACTGTGTTAACGAGGTACTACTACTACTACCTATAGTACTGTGTTAACGAGGTACTACTACTACTACCTATAGTATTGTGTTAACGAGGTACTACTACTACTACCTATAGTACTGTGTTAACGAGGTACTACTACTACTACCTATAGTACTGTGTTAACGAGGTACTCCTACTACTACTACTATTACCTATAGTACTGTGTTAACGAGGTACTACTACTACTACCTATAGTACTGTGTTAACGAGGTACTACTACTACTACCTATAGTATTGTGTTAACGAGGTACTACTACTA
>JAUPFX010000016.1:187500-197500 GCA_036937225.1 Sebastes paucispinis | reverse complement strand
TCCCTCCAGGCTCCCTGCTCCCTCCAGGCTCCCTGCTCCTCCAGTGTCTGGAGAACCGGCGGAAAGCCTCCGGTCCCGGTGCAGATGCAGAGGTCGTCCTCCCGACCCCGAACGTGGATCTGCTGCTGGAGTGCACCTTCTCCTACATGCACAACACCGAGGAGGAGGACAGACGGGAGCAGCAGCCAATGGAGGAGCAGGAGGATGAGTTTCTGAGCCCTCTGATTGGACCAGAAGAGGAGGAGGAGGTGATGATGCTGGAGGTCCCTAACCCTAACCCTGTTCTGGACATGAATATAAACACGTGTGACTATCAGGTCTCTGAGGACAGGTCCAAGCCAGGTTCCCCCCGCGGTCTAAATACCTGTGAAGATCAGGCCAGTTAGACCTCTGAGACTAGTCCCTAGTCCTCAGTAACTAGTCCCCAATGAGTACCTAGACCTCTACATATAGTCCCCAGACCTCTTCAACTAGTCCCTAGACCTCTGTAAATAATCCCCAGACCTCTTCAACTAGTCCCCAGACCTCTAAAACTAGTCCCCAGACCTCTTCAACTAGTCCCTAGACCTCTGCAAATAGTCCCCAGACCTCTAAAACTAGTCCCCAGACCTCTTCAACTAGTCCCTAGACCTCTGTAAATAGTCCCCAGACCTCTTCAACTAGTCTCCAGACCTCTTCAACTAGTCCCCAGACCTCTAAAACTAGTCCCCAGACCTCTTCAACTAGTCCCTAGACCTCTGCAAATAGTCCCCAGACCTCTTCAACTAGTCCCCAGACCTCTAAAACTAGTCCCCAGACCTCTTCAACTAGTCCCTAGACCTCTGCAAATAGTCCCCAGACCTCTTCAACTAGTCCCTAGACCTCTGCAACTAGTCCCCAGACCTCTAAAACTAGTCCCCAACTAGTCCCCAGACCTCTTCAACTAGTCCCCAGACCTCTAAAACTAGTCCCCAGACCTCTTCAACTAGTCCCTAGACCACTGCAAATAGTCCCCAGACCTCTTCAACTAGTCCCCAGACCTCTTCAACCAGTCCCTAGACCTCTAAAACTAGTCCCCAGACCTCTAAAACTAGTCCTCAACTAGTCCCTAGACCTCTGCAACTAGTCCCTAGACCTCTGCAACTAGTCCCCAGCTAGTCCCCAGACCTCTGCAACTAGTCCCCAGACCTCTACAACTAGTCCTCAGACCTCTACAACTAGTCCCTAGACCTCTTCAACTAGTCCCAAACTAGTCCCTAGACCTCTTCAACTAGTCCCAAACTAGTACCTAGACCTCTGCAACTAGTCCTCAGACCTCTACAACTAGTCCCTAGACCTCTTCAACTAGTCCCAAACTAGTCCCCAGACCTCTAAAACTAGTCCCCAGACCTCTTCAACTAGTCCCTAGACCTCTGCAAATAGTCCCCAGACCTCTTCAACTAGTCCCCAGACCTCTTCAACTAGTCCCTAGACCTCTGTAAATAGTCCCCAGACCTCTTCAACTAATCCCCAGACCTCTTCAACTAGTCCCCAGACCTCTAAAACTAGTCCCCAGACCTCTTCAACTAGTCCCTAGACCTCTGCAAATAGTCCCCAGACCTCTTCAACTAGTCCCCAGACCTCTAAAACTAGTCCCCAGACCTCTTCAACTAGTCCCTAGACCTCTGCAAATAGTCCCCAGACCTCTTCAACTAGTCCCTAGACCTCTGCAAATAGTCCCCAGACCTCTTCAACTAGTCCCCAGACCTCTTCAACTAGTCCCTAGACCTCTGCAACTAGTCCCCAGACCTCTAAAACTAGTCCCCAACTAGTCCTCAGACCACTACAAATAGTCCCCAGACCTCTACAACTAGTCCCCAGACCTCTACAACTGTTTCCTCTGTGTTTGCTGACAGGATGAGGACCTGGCGCCCCCTCCTGGTCTGGCAGACCAGATGTTTTACTCCACTGTGTCCAATCTGGACAGAAAACCCAGTATGTCCAGTGATGAAGACGGAGACTTCTACTGTCACAGTCTGCTCCTTTCTGGCAGCGGTGAGGACGTCCTCAACTGTCCATCTGATCAGACAGAGAAGACAACAGACCGACTGATGGACCAGGACGCTCAGGACAGAGACACACACAAACCTGACCAGGTGAGACACACACAAACCTGACCAGGTGAGACACACACAAACCTGACCAGGTGAGACACACACAAACCTGACCAGGTGAGACACACATAAACCTGACCAGGTGAGACACATAAACCTGACCAGGTGAGACACATAAACCTGACCAGCAGAGACACACACAAACCTGACCAGGTGAGACACACAAACCTGACCAGGTGAGACAAACACAGACCTGACCAGGTGAGACACACAGACCTGACCAAGTGAGACACACAGACCTGACCAGGTGAGACACATAAACCTGACCAGGTGAGACACATAAACCTGACCAGGTGAGACACATAAACCTGACCAGGTGAGACAAACACAAACCATGACCAGGTGAGACAAACACAAACCTGACCAGGTGAGACACACAAACCTGACCTGGTGAGACACATAAACCTGACCAGGTGAGACACATAAACCTGACCAGGTGAGACAAACACAAACCTGACCAGGTGAGACACACAAACCTGACCAGGTGAGACAAACACAAACCTGACCAGGTGAGTCTGTCAGGAAACTTGTTTTGTCTTTACTCTTCTATTTTGCCTCTTTGTAGTTGGCAGAGAGCTGGATGGGATACTCGGGACCAGGATGTGGAATACTGAGCCTGCAGGTGACTGACAGGTGGGTGGTCAGTGGACTCTCAGGTGACTAAAGTATGGCCTGTATGTTCAGGTAATGTGTGTGATGGAATAATTGATACACAAGTTAACTTAGGAAGGAAGAGGTCCCGGAGCTGATGATGTCTTACAAAGAAGGTTTATTGAAGCTTGATCAAGGAGCAATTGTCAGGTCTCCACAATAGATGCTCTCTGCGTGAAGGCCTCCCAACTCTGTCCTTCCTCCCCAGTGCTCAGTGTCTTACCCCTTATCATGTTTTGACTTACTTCATTCCTCTGGCATCTCTGACCCTGGTTGCCCCGGCGACTGGCTCTACGGTCTCCACTACAGACACAGCTGTACAGATAACAGTGGCTCCTCTAGACAGGACTCCAACCCAATAATGTCAACAGAGGGACACTGACAAACACTCTGACCTTTCTACCAATAAGAGAGGAATTGATGGAAAATTCCATCACAATGTGTCTTACAGGTGACTGACAGTTGTCTTACAGGTGACATGTGTGTTTCAGGTATGTGTGGTGTCTGGACTTTAAAGGAGGACTGTTTTGCAGCGGTCTGCCTGAAACTGGGCTCAACTGGCAGCGCTTTGAAGACAACGTCCACCAGGTGGCGTTGTCACCCTCAGGTGAGCTGCTGTGTACAGGTGTATGTAGCATTAGCAGGATGCTAACTGTTGCTACCTCCATCAGGTAACCTGCTGGTTCCAGGTGTATGTAGCATTAGCAGGATGCTAACTGTTGCTACCTCCATCAGGTAACCTGCTGTGGAAGGTGGAGCAGAAGAGCATGACGGCGTTTGCTTGTGCCAAAGTGTCCGTTAAAGGAAGACGTCACTGGTACAAAGCTGTGGAGCAAACAGCCTTTGTGGCTCTGAGTGACGACTCGGCCTGGATCATCAGGACCAACGGAGACCTCTACCTGCAGACAGGTAACTGTCCACCTGTCTCACTGTCTGTCTCACTGTCTGTCTCATATAGAATACAGGCTTTATGCTAGCATCTCCAAAAGCATGATGGGAATTGTAGTTCTAAAACATGATTATCTCAATGGAAGTACCAGTAGTCTTTACCTGGGTCACCAAGACCAGGACCACCACCACCTTCAGGACCACTACCACATACAGGACCACCAACACATCCAGGACCACCAAGACATCCAGGACCACCACCACCTCCAGGACCACTACCACATCCAGGACCACCAAGACATCCAGGACCACCAAGACATCCAGGACCACCACCACATCCAGGACCACCAACACATCCAGGACCACCAAGACATCCAGGACCACCACCACCTCCAGGACCACCACCACATCCAGGACCACCAAGACATCCAGGACCACCACCACATCCAGGACCACCACCACATCCAGGACCACCAAGACATCCAGGACCACCACCACATCCAGGACCACCAACACATCCAGGACCACCACCACATCCAGGACCACCACCACATCCAGGACCACGTGAACTCGTCCCTGTGGAGGATTATCTAACCCGTCAGGAGGAGCCAGAGGGGGAGATGACGGATGTCTTCCTGTGTGCTGTTGCCATAGTAACGGTTGTCTCCGTGTCCTCCAGGTCTCAGCGTGGACCGGCCCTGTGCTGTTGCCATAGTAACGGTTGTCTCCGTGTCCTCCAGGTCTCAGCGTGGACCGGCCCTGTGCTCGCTCCGTGAAGGTGGACTCTCCCTGTGTCTTCAGTCAGGTGTGTGTCAGTGGAGGAGTCGTCTGGGCTCTGAGTGAACACAAAGCTCTGTTCTACCGCGAAGGACTGGACCCCTACTGCAGCGAGGGGGAGGGCTGGAAGTACGACACCGTCAGGTACTAGTACTGCTACTACTACTACTGTAGTACTGCTACTGTTACTGCTACTACTACCGCTACTGCTACTACCACTACTACTACTACTACTACTACCACTACTACCACTACTACCACTACTACTACTACTACCACTACTACCACTACTACTACTACTACTACTACTACTACCACTACTACCACTACTACCACTACCACTACCACTACTACTGCTACCGCTACTGCTACTACCACTACTACTACTACTACCACTACTACCACTACTACCACTACTACTACTACTACTACTACTACTACCACTACTACCACTACTACCACTACCACTACCACTACTACTGCTACCGCTACTGCTACTACCACTACTACCACTACTACTACTACTACCACTACTACCACTACTACTACTACTACTACCACTACTACCACTACTACCACTACCACTACCACTACTACTGCTACCGCTACTGCTACTACCACTACTACTACTACTACTACCACTACTACCACTACTACTACTACTACTACTACTACTACTACTACTACCACTGCTACTGCTACTACTACTACTACCACTACCACTACTACTACTACTACCACTACTACTACTACTACTACCGCTACTGCTACTACCACTACTACTACTACTACTACCACTACCACTACTACTACTACCGCTACTGCTACTACCACTACTACTACTACTACTGCTACTACCACTACTACTAGTACTACTACTACTACTACTACTACTGCTACTACTGCTACTACCACTACTACTGCTACTACTACTACTACTACTGCTACTACTACCACTACTACTACTACTACTACTACTACTACTAATATTACTACTACTACTACTACTACTGTAGTACTACTGTACTACTAGTCCCCAGACCTCTTCAACTAGTCCCTAGACCTCTTCAACTAGTCCCCAGACCTCTACAACTAGTCCCTAGACCTCTTCAACTAGTCCCCAGACCTCTTCAACTAGTCCCCAGACCTCTTCAACTAGTCCCTAGACCTCTTCAACTAGTCCCCAGACCTCTTCAACTCGTCCCCAGACCTCTTCAACTAGTCCCCAGACCTCTACAACTAGTCCCCAGACCTCTACAACTAGTCCCCAGACCTCTACAACTAGTCCCCAGACCTCTTCAACTAGTCGGGTAACTAACGGGTACCCTGTTGTTCCGGTTCTGTTGGTTCCAGTGAGGCTCAGGGTCTGGAGCTGATGTGTGTCGCCCTGGCAGAAGGTGGTACCGCCTGGGCTCTTGATGCCAGCGGCAGTCTCTGGTTCAGAACCGGCATCTGTTGGTCCAGACCGCAGGGCGCCGACGACCACTGGTGGCAGGTACAAGGAGATACCAGAACCTCTGTTCGTCCGGGTGGACCTCAGGGCGGATGTGCAGCTTGACGGTCTGTCTTTGTCTCCATCAGATCAGTATTTCGGACTACGTGGTCTTCGATCAGGGCAGTCTGTTCCAGACCCTGCTGCACGCCACCCAGAGTGTTGCCACGGTAACCAGGGCGCCGGTGGAGCGGGTGGTCGCCTTCCTGTCGCAGTACTCGCAGTGCCAGCCGAGCCTGGTCAGCGCCAACGGCAGTGGAGTCTGGGTGGCCTCGGGACGGAACCAGCTGCACCTGGCCCGCGGCAATCTCGTTGGTCAGTAGAGTCCAGAAAGGTCCAGTAGAGTCCAGAAAGGTCCAGTAGAGTCCAGTAGAGTCCAGAAAGGTCCAGTAGAGTCCAGAAAGGTCCAGTAGAGTCCAGTAGAGTCCAAAAAGGTCCAGTAGAATCCAGTAGATTCCAGAAAGGTCCAGTAGAGTCCAGAAAGGTCCAGTAGAGTCCAGTAGAGTCCAGAAAGGTCCAGAAAGGTCCAGTAGAGTAGACTCTAGAGTATACAGTAGTTTCTCAGTTGCTCTTTGTGTTTGGTTCTTCCAGGAACTTTCTGGCAGAACGTTGTTCCAAGAGGAACCGTCTCAGCCACCAGGTGGATCTTCATCACGTCTTCAGCTGTGCCTCACAGAGAAGGTCACATACCTCTACAACTAGTCCTCAACTAGTCCCCAGACCTCTACAACTAGTCCTCAACTAGTCCCCAGACCTCTACAACTAGTCCTCAACTAGTCCCCAGACCTCTACAACTAGTCCACAACTAGTCCCCAGACCTCTACAACTAGTCCTCAACTAGTCCCCAGACCTCTACAACTAGCCCTCAACTGGTCCCCAGATCTCTACAACTAGTCCTCAACTAGTCCCCAGACCTCTACAACTAGTCCTAAACTAGTCCCCAGACCTCTACAACTAGTCCACAACTAGTCCCCAGACCTCTACAACTAGTCCTGAACTAGTCCCCAGACCTCTACAACTAGTCCCCAGACCTCTACAACTAGTCCCCAGACCTCTACAACTAGTCCTTAACTAGTCCCCAGACCTCTACAACTAGTCCTCAACTAGTCCCCAGACCTCTACAACTAGTCCCCAGACCTCTACAACTAGTCCTGAACTAGTCCCCAGACCTCTACAACTAGTCCCCAGACCTCTACAACTAGTCCTTACCTAGTCCCCAGACCTCTACAACTAGTCCTTAACTAGTCCCCAGACCTCTACAACTAGTCCTCAACTAGTCCCCAGATCTCTACAACTAGTCCTCAACTAGTCCCCAGACCTCTACAACTAGTCCTGAACTAGTCCCCAGACCTCTACAACTAGTCCACAACTAGTCCCCAGACCTCTACAACTAGTCCTCAACTAGTCCCCAGACCTCTACAACTACTCCCCAGACCTCTACTACTAGTCCCCAGACCTCTACTACTAGTCCCCAAACCTCTACAACTAGTCCCCAGACCTATGCAACTAGTCCCAGACCTCTACAACTAGTCCCCAGACCTCTACAACTAGTCCACAGACCTCTGCAACTAGTCCCCAGACCTCTGCAACTAGTCCCTAGACCTCTTCAACTAGTCCCCAGACCTCTACAACTAGTCCCCAGACCTCTACTACTAGTTCCTAGACCTCTACTACTAGTCCCTAGACCTCTACTACTAGTCCCCAGACCTCTTCAACTAGTCCCCAGACCTCTACTACTGGTCCCTAGACCTCTACAACTAGTCCCCAGACCTCTGCAACTAGTCCCCAGACCTCTACAACTAGTCCCCAGACCTCTATAACTAGTCCCTAGACCTCTGCAACTAGTTCCTAGACCTCTACTACTAGTTCCTAGACCTCTACTACTAGTCCCTAGACCTCTACTACTGGTCCCTAGACCTTTACAACTAGTCCCTAGACCTCTACGACTAGTCCCCAGACCTCTACTACTGGTCCCTAGACCTCTACTAGTGGTTGTTCATATGTAACACTGAACACACCTGTACATTGAACTCAACCTGTGTGTGTTACCTGTCTCAGGTATGTTCCTGTGGTTGGCTCAGAGCAGGAAGGATCTGTTCTGTGTTTGGGACCAGGATGGAGAGCTCCGCCCCTCTTCTGTCCCTCTACCACCTGAGGTAAAAACACCTGTCACCTGTCTCTGAGTCCAATTCTGATGGTCTCTGTTCACTCTGACGGTCTACCTGTGTGTTCTACTGTGTTCTACGGTGTTCTACCGTGTTTTACCGTGTTCTGTGTTCTACTGTGTTCTCAGATGGAGCTGACTCACCTGTCTGCCTGTCGTGATGCTCTGTGGGGTTTAGATACTCATGGCCGAGTCAGTATTCGTACGCTGTCGCCGTCCTGTCCCTTCGGACTCCACTGGACCCCCCTGGACCTCAGCCAGCTCGGTACGTACCCCACTCACACCCCAGGTAACTGGGTGGAGTCATTAAGTGGTAACTGGGTGGAGTCATTAGGGTGGTAACTGGGTGGAGTCATTAGGGTGGTAACTGGGTGGAGTCATTAAGTGGTAACTGGGTGGAGTCATTAGGGTGGTAACTGGGTGGAGTCATTAGGGAGGTAACTAGTGGAGTCATTAGGGTGGTAACTAGTGGAGTCATTAGGGTGGTAACTAGTGGAGTCATTAGGGAGGTAACTAGTGGAGTCATTAGGGTGGTAACTGGGTGGAGTCATTAGGGTGGTAACTGGGTGGAGTCATTAAGTGGTAACTGGGTGGAGTCATTAGGGTGGTAACTGGGTGGAGTCATTAGGGTGGTAACTGGGTGGAGTCATTAAGTGGTAACTGGGTGGAGTCATTAGGGTGGTAACTGGGTGGAGTCATTAGGGAGGTAACTAGTGGAGTCATTAGGGTGGTAACTAGTGGAGTCATTAGGGTGGTAACTAGTGGAGTCATTAGGGAGGTAACTAGTGGAGTCATTAGGGTGGTAACTGGGTGGAGTCATTAGGGTGGTAACTAGTGGAGTCATTAGGGAGGTAACTAGTGGAGTCATTAGGGAGGTAACTGGGTGGAGTCATTAGGGAGGTAACTAGTGGAGTCATTAGGGTGGTAACTGTGTGGAGTCATTAGGGAAGTAACTAGTGGAGTCATTAGGGTGGTAACTAGTGGAGTCATTAGGGTGGTAACTAGTGGAGTCATTAGGGTGGTAACTGGGTGGAGTCATTAGGGTGATAACTAGTGGAGTCATTAGGGAGGTAACTAGTGGAGTCATTAGGGTGGTAACTGGGTGGAGTCATTAGGGTGGTAACTAGTAGAGTCATTAGGGAGGTAACTAGTGGAGTCATTAGGGAGGTAACTAGTGGAGTCATTAGAGAGGTAACTAGTGGAGTCATTAGGGAGGTAACTGGGTCGAGTCATTAGGGAAGTAACTAGTGGAGTCATTAGGGTGGTAACTGGGTGGAGTCATTAGGGTGGTAACTAGTGGAGTCATTAGGGAGGTAACTAGTGGAGTCATTAGGGTGGTAACTGGGTGGAGTCATTAGGGTGGTAACTAGTGGAGTCATTAGGGAGGTAACTAGTGGAGTCATTAGGGTGGTAACTGGGTGGAGTCATTAGGGTGGTAACTAGTGGAGTCATTAGGGAGGTAACTAGTGGAGTCATTAGGATGATAACTGGGTGGAGTCATTAGGGTGGTAACTAGTGGAGTCATTAGGGTGGTAACTAGTGGAGTCATTAGGGAGGTAACTAGTGGAGTCATTAGGGTGGTAACTAGTGGAGTCATTAGGGAGGTAACTGGGTGGAGTCATTAGGGTGGTAACTGGGTGGAGTCATTAGGGTGGTAACTGGGTGGAGTCATTAGGGTGGTAACTAGTGGAGTCATTAGGGAGGTAACTAGTGGAGTTATTAGGGAGGTAACTGGGTGGAGTCATTAGGGTGGTAACTAGTGGAGTCATTAGGGTGGTAACTGGGTGGAGTCATTAGGGAGGTAACTAGTGGAGTCATTAGGGTGGTAACTGGGTGGAGTCATTAGGGTGGTAACTAGTGGAGTCATTAGGGTGGTAACTAGTGGAGTCATTAGGG
>JAUPFX010000016.1:127500-182500 GCA_036937225.1 Sebastes paucispinis | reverse complement strand
CTGGGGAGACTGAGATTATAATAGTGAGACTGATATTATACTGGTGAGACTGGGATTATACTGGTGAGACTGGGTTTATACTGGTGAGACTGGGATTATACTGGTGAGACTGGGTTTATACTGGTGAGACTGGGATTATACTGGTGAGACTGGGTTTATACTGGGTTTATACTGGGATTATACTGGTGAGACTGGGTTTATACTGGTGAGACTGGGATTATACTGGTGAGACTGGGTTTATACTGGTGAGACTGGGATTATACTTGGACTATACTGGGGAGACTAGGTGTGTGTGTTACCTGTACAGGTGGTTCTATGTGGGTCCAGGGTGTCTCAGATGTGTCTCAGGTGTCTCTCAGGTGTCTCTCAGGTGTCTCTCAGGTGTCTCTCAGTTGTGTCTCAGGGGTCTCTCAGGTGTCTCTCAGGTGTCTCTCAGATGTGTCTTAGGTGTCTCTCAGGTGTGTCTCAAGGTGTCTCAGGTGTGCCTCAGGGTGTCTCAGGTGTCTCTCAGGTGTGTCTCAGATGTGTCTTAGGTGTCTCTCAGGTGTATCTCAGGTGCCTCTCAGGTGTGTCTCAGGGTGTCTCAGGTGTGTCTCTCTGTCTCTCTTCAGTGACTCCAGAGGACGAGTTGTGGGCGGTGACTCTGATTGGTGGATTGTCCCGTCGCCTGACAAAGCTCCTCCCACAGACTCCCTGTAGACCCGCCCCCTCAGGCCCCTCCCTCAGCGGGGATGACATCGACGACGAATGGGAGCTCATCTGATCTATGACATCACTGTGATGTCACCACTGTCACTTCCTGTGACATCTCTGAAATAAGATGGCCACACAAAGGGAGCCCAGGTGGCTGCTGGGAAATGAAGTGAACTGAGACTCTTTTCTTTTTGTTTTAACAGGAAGCACTTTATTCTGAAGGGACAGTGGGCTACAGAGGAACTGGTTCTGGTTCTGGTTCTGGTTCTGGTTCAGATCATCCTCCTCCAGGCTCCAGTTCAGACTGGTTCTGACTGGTCCTAACTGGTTCTGACTGGTTCAAACTGGTTCTGACTGGTCCTAACTGGTCCTTACTGGTTCTGACTGGTTCAAACTGGTTCTGACTGGTCCTGACTGGTTCAAACTGGTTCTGACTGGTCCAAACTGGTTCAAACTGGTTCAAACAGAATTGAATTGACTTTAATTGAAACTGGTTCAAACTGGTCCTGACTGGTTCTGACTGGTCCAAACTGGTCCAAACTGAATTGAATTGACTTTAATTGAAACTGGTTCAATCTGGTCCTGACTGGTCCTAACTGGCTCAAACTGGTTCTGACTGTTCCTAACTGGTTCTGACTGTTCCTAACTGGTTCTGACTGGTTCAAACTGGTCCTAACTGGCTCAAACTGGTCCTAACTGGCTCAAACTGGTTCAAACTGGTTCTGACTGGTCCTAACTGGTTCTGACTGGTTCAAACTGGTCCTAACTGGTCCTAACTGGCTCAAACTGGTTCAAACTGGTTCTGACTGGTCCTAACTGGTTCTGACTGGTTCAAACTGGTTCAAACTGGTCCTAACTGGTTCTGACTGGTTCTGAACTAGCCATTTTCATTCCAGTTTAGGTCAGCCTGGTCTAAACTGGTTCAGCCTGGTCTAAACTGGTTCAGTCTGGTCTTAACGGGACTGATCCATGAAAAACATGTAAAAATGTAAATGTTAAACGTCTTTGTGTTTGTTGTTGTTTAAGATAAGATAAGATTTAAAACAAAACCTGGACTCTGATGGACTCTGATGGACTGTAATGGACCCTGATGGACTCTAATGGACTCTGATGGACTGTAATGGACTGTAATGGACCCTGATGGACTCTAATGGACCCTGATGGACTCTAATGGACCCTGATGGACTCTAATGGACCCTGATGGACTCTAGTGGACTCTGAAAGACTGTAGTGGACCCTGATGGACTGTGGTGGACTCTAGTGGACTCTGAAAGACTGTAGTGGACCCTGATGGACTGTGGTGGACTCTAATAGACTGTGATGGATTGTAGTCGACTCTGATGGACTATAGTGGACTCTAATGGACTCTAATGGACTCTGATAAACTCTAACGGACTCTAATGGACTCTTGATAGACTCTGATAGACTTTAATGGACCCTGATGGACTCTAGTGGACTCTGATAGACTGTAGTGGACCCTGGTGGACTCTAATGGACTGTGATGGACTGTAGTCGACCCTGATGGACTCTAGTGGACTCTGGTGGACTGTAGGGGACCCTGATGGACTTTGGTGGACTCTAATGGACTCTGGTGGACTGTAGTGGACCCTGATGGACTGTAGCGGACTCTAATGGACCCTAATGGTGTGGAAAAAGCTCCTTTAAACATGGCCTCGTCGTCATCTCTCCGCCTCGTGTCCGACAGCGTTACCATGGAAACCTGTGCAGATGTGACTCTGTTGTGATGTCAGCTGATTGGTTGGATGTTCTGCTGCTTCCTTCATTAATTAATTAACTTAATAAACATGTTTAAACACACACATGGGGGGGGGGTGTGAACCTTGTTCTGCTCAAACATCAAAGTGACCAGAAACATTCACTTATCTTCAACGAGTTTAACAAGCTTAACGAGTTTAACGATCTTAACGAGCTTAACGATCTTAACGAGTTTAACGAGCTTAACGATCTTAACGAGCTTAACGAGCTTAGCGATCTTAACAATCTTAACGAGTTTAATGAGCTTAACGATCTTAACGAGTTTAACGATCTTAACAAGTTTAACGAGTTTAACGATCTTAACGAATTTAACGATCTTAACGAGTTTAACGAGCTTAACGATCTTAACGAGTTTAACGATCTTAACGAGTTTAACGATCTTAACGAGCTTAACGAGTTTAACGATCTTAACGAGCTTAACGAGTTTAACAATCTTAACGAGTTTAACGAGTTCGGAGAGGTTCAGCTGTGAATCAGTTTAAACTACAGAAATGATGAAGATGTTCAGGATCTCTTCATCCTCCATATTTGGCTTATTCTGAGACACTGAATCACACCTGGATAATGAATCACACCTGGACACTGAATCACACCTGGACACTGAATCACACCTGGATAATGAATCACACCTGGACACTGAGGTAGAAACACGTTTATAGATTTACAGCTGAAACACAACGAAGAATCCACGACACACAGACTGAAACATAATAAAACATAATATAATATAATAAAATATAATAAATAAAACAATAGAATAAATATAATATAATAAACATAATATAATAAATAAAATATATAATATATATATACGTATATATATATACATATATATATACGTATATATATATATGTATATATATATATATATATATACACGTATATATATAATAACTATAAAGTCATCTGGAACATTTAAAAGGTCAAATATTGTGTAATTACCTGACAGTACAGGTAACAGTGACATCATCATCAGATTATTACATCACTAACAGCAGCTGCTCCTTCAGTCTCCTCAGGGTCCTAAAGCCTGTCGGCTCATATGAACAGACGGCAGGTTTACAGGTTACAGGTGTAACAGGTGTTCTCAGGTGACTGAGGGAGTCGGTATTGATCGCTGATCAGTGATCAGGTTTTAGTCTTTATTTACATCATCAACACACCGTCCAATCACAGCAGTCCTGAGGTGTTTGCAGTGTTTCCATGGTGACCGATGATGTCACCGCCAGCCGTGCGGCTGCAGGAAGTCGGGCAGCGCGGCGATCTGATCCGGGCCGGACCGAGCCAAACACCTGAGTGCCTGCAGCAGGAGGGGGGGCGGGGCCAGACCGCACAGCCAGCTGAACACTTCATTTCCCAGCAGGCTTTGCCATCGACGCGGCTCGTCCTGCAGGCAGCGAAGCGGCGGCGGTTTGGGCAGGAAGAGCAGCAGGAAGTCGAGGCAGCGCCGCACGTGGCGTCGGTCCGTTGTGTCAGAGGCGACGAGTCGCTGCAGCGCGGCGTCGAGGCTGGTGGGGAGTGCGCCGTGAACCAGCAGCAGCAACAGACAGTCGGGCCGTGACAGCTCCACCGCCAGCTGCACTGCCGTCTTTCCCGCGTCCGACACGTGCAAGCAGCCGCTGCGGCCGTCCAGGTAGTCCCGCCGCACACTCTGCGTGTCGCAGTCCTTCAGAGCCTCCACCATCATGCCGAGGATCGACACGCGGTTGTAGCGCACCGCCACGGCGAGGTGCGGCGCACCGCCTCTACCGCGGCCGCAGCAGAAGCTGCAGCGCGGCGGGCTGAGCGCGCCCACCGAGTACTCGTCCAGCAGGTGGCGTGCGTAGTCCTGGTGGTCGTGTATGAGCGCGTACAGCAGCGCCTCAGACGGCAGGAAGGCTCGCGGGCGTCCGTCCTCCCAGCTGAATACCTCCATACGGCGCATGTCCTCCAGCAGCCAGACCGGGAACCGTTCACGCACAGCGCAGTAGAAGGAGAACGCCGTCCGCTCGCACTGACGCTGCGATGGAGACGAAGACAGACGCTCCACCTGAGAGGACAGCAGCCACGGCATGACAACACCAGCGACACACCTAGAGAGACACAATACACACCTGGTCTGAAGGAGACACTAAACACACCTGGAGAGACACTAAACATACCTGGAGAGACACTAAACACACCTGGTCTGAAGGAGACACTATACACACCTGGAGAGACACTAAACACACCTGGTCTGAAGGAGACACTAAACACACCTGGAGAGACACTAAACACACCTGGTCTGAAGGAGACACTAAACACACCTGGTCTGAAGGAGACACTAAACACACCTGGAGAGACACTAAACACACCTGGACTGAAGGAGACACTATACACACCTGGAGGTGTGAATGAGTCCCTGTGAATCCACCAGTTCAGATCCTGTCCAGCCTGTTCAGAATCTCAGAGTCAGACCTCCTCAGCTCCTCCAGTCTTTTATAGACCCCCCCCCCCCCAGCTGAGCTCCATGTGTGGATGTTTGTTTTTGGAGGCGGCCGGGGGGCGAGGGGGTTGAGAGGGGTGAGGGGGGGAGGTGGGATTGAGTGTCTCACATTACCCACATAGCGAACATAGCGGCCTTCAAGCGTCTGGAGCTTCTATAATGAAAACAGTAAACACCAGTAGAACCCAGTGGAGTCACTGTATCAGTTATTATTATTATAATTATTATAATTATATTATTATAATTATATTATTATAATTATATTATTATTATTATTATTATTATTATTAACAGTAAACACCAGTAGAACTCAGTAGATTCACTCAGTCACTGTATCAGTAGCTCCTCCCAGAGGGGAGAGATGAGTCAACACCACCTCGTGATGTGATCCATCATCATCTGTAACCTCTGATCCTGTTCAGGTGGAGGGGAGGGGGAGTCTGATCCCAGCTGACTTTGGGTTAGGGCGGGGGAGTTCATCCTGGAAAGGTCTCCAGACTATCACAGGACTGACACAGAGAGACAGACACCATTCACACCTTCGGGACATTTTGAGTCAACAATGAACCTACCCTGCATGTCTTTAGACTGTGGGAGGAAACCTGAGAACCCGGAGTAAACCCACACCAACCTGCATGTCTTTAGACTGTTGGATGAAACCTGAGAACCCGGAGTAAACCCACACTAACCTGCATGTCTTTAGACTGTGGGAGGAAACCTGAGAACCCAGAGTAAACCCACAATAACCTTCATGTCTTTAGACTGTGGGAGGAAACCTGAGAACCAGAGTAAACCCACGCTAACCTGCATGTCTTTGGACTGTGGGATGATTCCTGAAAACCCGGAGTAAACCCAGGCTAACCTGCATGTCTTTGGACTATGGGAGGAAACCTGAGAACCCGGAGTAAACCCACACTAACCTGCATGTCTTTTGACTGTGGGATGAAACCTGAGAACCCGGAGTAAAACCACGATAACCTGCATGTCTGTGGACTGTGAAAAGAAACCTGAGAACCGGAGTAAACCCACGCTAACCTGCATGTCTTTGGACTGTGAGAAGAAATCTGAGAACCCGGAGTAAAACCACGCTAACCTGCATGTCTTTGGACTGTGGGGGGAAACCTGAGAACCCGGAGTAAACCCACGCTAACCTGCATGTCTTTAGACTGTGGGATGAAACCTGAGAACCCGGAGTTAACCCACACTAACCTGCATGTCTTTGGACTGTGGGATGATTCCTGAAAACCCGGAGTAAACCCACGCTAACCTGCATGTCTTTGGACTATGGGAGGAAACCTCAGAACCCGGAGTATATCCACACTAACCTGCATGTCTTTGGACTGTGGGATGAAACCTCAGAACCCGGAGTAAAACCACGCTAACCTGCATGTCTTTGGACTGTGAAAAGAAACCTGAGAACCGGAGTAAACCCACGCTAACCTGCATGTCTTTAGACTGTGGAAGGAAACCTGAGAACCAGAGTAAACCCACACTAACTTGCATGTCTTTAGACTGTGGGAGGAAACCTGAGAACCAGAGTAAACCCACACTAACCTGCATATCTTTAGACTGTGGGAGGAAACCTCAGAACCCGGAGTATATCCACACTAACCTGCATGTCTTTGGACTGTGGGAGGGAACCTGAGACCCGGAGTAAACCCACACTAACCTGCATGTCATTCGACTGTGGGATGAAACCTGAGAACCCGGAGTAAACTCACACTAACCTGCATGTCTTTAGACTGTGGGAGGAAACCTGAGAACCGGAGTAAACCCACGCTAACCTGCATGTCTTTAGACTGTGGGAGGAAACCTGAGAACCGGAGTAAATCCACGCTAACCTGCATGTCTTTAGACTGTGGGAGGAAACCTGAGAACCGGAGTAAACCCACGCTAACCTGCATGTCTTTAGACTGTGGGAGGAAACCTGAGAACCGGAGTAAACCCACGCTAACCTGCATGTCTTTAGACTGTGGGAGGAAACCTGAGAACCGGAGTAAACCCACGCTAACCTGCATGTCTTTAGACTGTGGGAGGAAACCTGAGAACCCGGAGTAAACCCACACTAACCTGCATGTCTTTTGACTGTGGGATGAAACCTGAGAACCCGGAGTAAAACCACGATAACCTGCATGTCTGTGGACTGTGAAAAGAAACCTGAGAACCGGAGTAAACCCACGCTAACCTGCATGTCTTTGGACTGTGAGAAGAAACCTGAGAACCCGGAGTAAAACCACGCTAACCTGCATGTCTTTGGACTGTGGGGGGAAACCTGAGAACCCGGAGTAAACCCACGCTAACCTGCATGTCTTTAGACTGTGGGATGAAACCTGAGAACCCGGAGTTAACCCACACTAACCTGCATGTCTTTGGACTGTGGGATGATTCCTGAAAACCCGGAGTAAACCCACGCTAACCTGCATGTCTTTGGACTATGGGAGGAAACCTCAGAACCCGGAGTATATCCACACTAACCTGCATGTCTTTGGACTGTGGGATGAAACCTCAGAACCCGGAGTAAACCCACACTAACCTGCATGTCTTTAGACTGTGGGAGGGAACCTGAGACCCGGAGTAAACCCACATTAACCTGCATGTCATTCGACTGTGGGATGAAACCTGAGAACCCGGAGTAAACTCACACTAACCTGCATGTCTTTAGACTGTGGGAGGAAACCTGAGAACTGGAGTAAACCCACGCTAACCTGCATGTCTTTAGACTGTGGGAGGGAACCTGAGAACCGGAGTAAACCCACGCTAACCTGCATGTCTTCAGACTGTGGGAGGAAACCTGAGAACCGGAGTAAACCCACGCTAACCTGCATGTCTTCAGACTGTGGGATGAAACCTGAGAACCCGGAGTAAACCCACGCTAACCTGCATGTCTTTAGACTGTGGGAGGAAACAGGAGAACCCGGAGTATACCCACGCTAACCTGCATGTCTTTAGACTGTGGGTGGAAACCAGAGAACCCGGAGTTAACCCACGCTAACCTGCATGTCTTTAGACTGTGGGAGGAAACCTGAAAACCCGGAGTAAACCCACACTAACCTGCATGTCTTTAGAATGTGGGAGGAAACAGGAGAACCCGGAATATACCCACGCTAACCTGCATGTCCTTAGACTGTGGGAGGAAACAGGAGAACCCGGAATATACCCACGCTAACCTGCATGTCTTTAGACTGTGGGTGGAAACCGGAGAACCCGGAGTTAATCCACGCTAACCTGCATGTCTTTAGACTGTGGGAGGAAACCTGAGAACCCGGAGTAAACCCACACTAACCTGCATGTCTTTAGAATGTGGGAGGAAACCTGAGCACTGGAGTAAACCCACTCTAACCTGCATGTCTTTAGACTGTGGGAGGAAACTTGAGAACCGGAGTAAACCCACACTAACCTGCATGTCTTTAGACTGTGAGAGGAAACCTGAGAACCCGGAGTAAACCCACACTAACCTGCATGTGTTTAGACTGCAGGAGGAAACCTGAGAACCGGAGTAAACCCACGCTAACCTGCATGTCTTTAGACTGTGGGAGGGAACCTGAGACCCGGAGTAAACCCACGCTAACCTGCATGTCTTTAGACTGTGGGAGGGAACCTGAGACCCGGAGTAAACCCACGCTAACCTGCATGTCTTTAGACTGTGGGAGGGAACCTGAGAACCGGAGTAAAACCACGCTAACCTGCATGTCTTTAGACTGTGGGAGGAAACCTGAGAACCAGAGTAAACCCACACTAACCTGCATATCTTTAGACTGTGGGAGGAAACCTCAGAACCCGGAGTATATCCACACTAATCTGCATGTCTTTGGACTGTGGGATGAAACCTGAGAACCCGGAGTAAAACCACGCTAACCTGCATGTCTTTGGACTGTGAAAAGAAACCTGAGAACTGGAGTAAACCCACGCTAACCTGCATGTCTTTGGACTGTGAGAAGAAACCTGAGAACCGGAGTAAACCCACGCTAACCTGCATGTCTTTAGACTGTGGGAGGAAACCTGAGAACCGGAGTAAACCCACGCTAACCTGCATGTCTTTAGACTGTGGGAGGAAACCGGAGAACCCGGAGTAAACCCACGCTAACCTGCATGTCTTTAGACTGTGGGTGGAAACCGGAGAACCTGGAGTAAACCCACGCTAACCTGCATGTCTTTAGACTGTGGGAGGAAACCTGAGAACCCTGAGTAAACCCACACTAACCTGCATGTCTTTAAACTGTGGGAGGGAACCTGAGACCCAAAGTAAACCCACGCTAACCTGCATGTCTTTAGACTGTGGGAGGAAACCTGAGAACCCGGAGTAAACCCACACTAACCTGCATGTCATTCGACTGTGGGATGAAACCTGAGAACCCGGAGTAAACTCACACTAACCTGCATGTCTTTAGACTGAGGGAGGAAACCGGAGAACCCGGAGTAAACCCACGCTAATCTGCATGTCTTTAGACTGTGGGTGGAAACTGGAGAACCTGGAGTAAACCCACGCTAACCTGCATGTCTTTAGACTGTGGGAGGAAACCTGAGAACCCTGAGTAAACCCACACTAACCTGCATGTCTTTAGACTGTGGGAGGAAATCGGAGAATCCGGAGTAAAACCACGCCAACCTGCATGTCTTTAGATTGTGGGAGGGAACCGGAGAACCCGGAGTAAACCCATGCTAACCTGCATGTCTTTAGACTGTGGGAGGAAACCGGAGAACCCAGAGTAAACCCACAATAACCTTCATGTCTTTAGACTGTGGGAGGAAACCTGTGAACCAGAGTAAACCCACGCTAACCTGCATGTCTTTGGACTGTGGGATGATTTCTTAAAACCCGGAGTAAACCCACGCTAACCTGCATGTTTTTGGACTATGGGAGGAAACCTCAGAACCCGGAGTATATCCACACTAACCTGCATGTCTTTGGACTGTGGGTGGAAACCGGAGAACCCGGAGTTAACCCACGCTAACCTGCATGTCTTTAGACTGTGGGAGGAAACCTGAGAACCCGGAGTAAACCCACACTAACCTGCATGTCTTTAGAATGTGGGAGGAAACCTGAGCACTGGAGTAAACCCACTCTAACCTGCATGTCTTTAGACTGTGGGAGGAAACCTGAGAACCGGAGTAAACCCACACTAACCTGCATGTCTTTAGACTGTGAGAGGAAACCTGAGAACCCGGAGTAAACCCACACTAACCTGCATGTGTTTAGACTGTGGGAGGGAACCTGAGACCCGGAGTAAACCCACGCTAACCTGCATGTCTTTAGACTGTGGGAGGGAACCTGAGACCCGGAGTAAACCCACGCTAACCTGCATGTCTTTAGACTGTGGGAGGGAACCTGAGAACCGGAGTAAAACCACGCTAACCTGCATGTCTTTAGACTGTGGGAGGAAACCTGAGAACCAGAGTAAACCCACACTAACCTGCATATCTTTAGACTGTGGGAGGAAACCTCAGAACCCGGAGTATATCCACACTAATCTGCATGTCTTTGGACTGTGGGATGAAACCTGAGAACCCGGAGTAAAACCACGCTAACCTGCATGTCTTTGGACTGTGAAAAGAAACCTGAGAACTGGAGTAAACCCACGCTAACCTGCATGTCTTTGGACTGTGAGAAGAAACCTGAGAACCGGAGTAAACCCACGCTAACCTGCATGTCTTTAGACTGTGGGAGGAAACCGGAGAACCCGGAGTAAACCCACGCGAACCTGCATGTCTTTAGACTGTGGGTGGAAACCGGAGAACCTGGAGTAAACCCACGCTAACCTGCATGTCTTTAGACTGTGGGAGGAAACCTGAGAACCCTGAGTAAACCCACACTAACCTGCATGTCTTTAAACTGTGGGAGGGAACCTGAGACCCGAAGTAAACCCACGCTAACCTGCATGTCTTTAGACTGTGGGAGGAAACCTGAGAACCCGGAGTAAACCCACACTAACCTGCATGTCATTCGACTGTGGGATGAAACCTGAGAACCCGGAGTAAACTCACACTAACCTGCATGTCTTTAGACTGAGGGAGGAAACCGGAGAACCCGGAGTAAACCCACGCTAATCTGCATGTCTTTAGACTGTGGGTGGAAACCGGAGAACCTGGAGTAAACCCACGCTAACCTGCATGTCTTTAGACTGTGGGAGGAAACCTGAGAACCTTGAGTAAACTCACACTAACCTGCATGTCTTTAAACTGTGGGAGGGAACCTGAGACCCGGAGTAAACCCACGCTAACCTGCATGTCTTTAGACTGTGGGAGGAAACCTGAGAACCCGGAGTAAACCCACGCTAACCTGCATGTCTTTAGACTGTGGGAGGAAACCTGAGAACTCGGAGTAAACCCACACTAACCTGCATGTCTTTAGACTGTGGGTGGAAACCGGAGAATCTGGAGTAAACCCACGCTAACCTGCATGTGTTTAAACTGTGGGAGGAAACCAGAGAACCCGGAGTAAACCCACGCTAACCTGCATGTCTTTAGACTGTGGGAGGAAACCCGAGAACCAGAAGTAAACCCACGCTAACCTGCATGTCTTTGGACTGTGGGAGGAAACCTGAGAACCCGGAGTAAACCCACGCTAACCTGCATGTCTTTAGACTGTGGGAGGAAATCGGAGAATCCGGAGTAAAACCACGCCAACCTGCATGTCTTTAGATTGTGGGAGGGAACCGGAGAACCCGGAGTAAACCCATGCTAACCTGCATGTCTTTAGACTGTGGGAGGAAACCGGAGAACCCAGAGTAAACCCACAATAACCTTCATGTCTTTAGACTGTGGGAGGAAACCTGTGAACCAGAGTAAACCCACGCTAACCTGCATGTCTTTGGACTGTGGGATGATTTCTTAAAACCCGGAGTAAACCCACGCTAACCTGCATGTTTTTGGACTATGGGAGGAAACCTCAGAACCCGGAGTATATCCACACTAACCTGCATGTCTTTGGACTGTGGGATGAAACCTGAGAACCCAGAGTAAAACCACGCTAACCTGCATGTCTTTGGACTGTGAGAAGAAACCTGAGAACCGGGGTAAACCCACGCTAACCTGCATGTCATTCGACTGTGGGATGAAACCTGAGAACCCGGAGTAAACTCACACTAACCTGCATGTCTTTAGACTGTGGGAGGAAACCGGAGAACCCGGAGTAAACCCACGCTAACCTGCATGTCTTTAGACTGTGGGTGGAAACCGGAGAACCTGGAGTAAACCCACACTAACCTGCATGTCTTTAGACTGTGGGAGGAAACCTGAGAACCCTGAGTAAACCCACACTAACCTGCATGTCTTTAGACTGTGGGAGGGAACCTGAGACCCGGAGTAAACCCACATTAACCTGCATGTCATTCGACTGTGGGATGAAACCTGAGAACCCGGAGTAAACTCACACTAACCTGCATGTCTTTAGACTGTGGGAGGAAACCTGAGAACCGGAGTAAACCCACGCTAACCTGCATGTCTTTAGACTGTGGGAGGGAACCTGAGAACCGGAGTAAACCCACGCTAACCTGCATGTCTTCAGACTGTGGGAGGAAACCTGAGAACCGGAGTAAACCCACGCTAACCTGCATGTCTTCAGACTGTGGGATGAAACCTGAGAACCCGGAGTAAACCCACGCTAACCTGCATGTCTTTAGACTGTGGGAGGAAACAGGAGAACCCGGAGTATACCCACGCTAACCTGCATGTCTTTAGACTGTGGGTGGAAACCGGAGAACCCGGAGTTAACCCACGCTAACCTGCATGTCTTTAGACTGTGGGAGGAAACCTGAGAACCCGGAGTAAACCCACACTAACCTGCATGTCTTTAGAATGTGGGAGGAAACCTGAGCACTGGAGTAAACCCACTCTAACCTGCATGTCTTTAGACTGTGGGAGGAAACAGGAGAACCCGGAGTATACCCACGCTAACCTGCATGTCTTTAGACTGTGGGTGGAAACCGGAGAACCCGGAGTTAATCCACGCTAACCTGCATGTCTTTAGACTGTGGGAGGAAACCTGAGAACCCGGAGTAAACCCACACTAACCTGCATGTCTTTAGAATGTGGGAGGAAACCTGAGCACTGGAGTAAACCCACTCTAACCTGCATGTCTTTAGACTGTGGGAGGAAACCTGAGAACCGGAGTAAACCCACACTAACCTGCATGTCTTTAGACTGTGAGAGGAAACCTGAGAACCCGGAGTAAACCCACACTAACCTGCATGTGTTTAGACTGTAGGAGGAAACCTTAGAACCGGAGTAAACCCACGCTAACCTGCATGTCTTTAGACTGTGGGAGGGAACCTGAGACCCGGAGTAAACCCACGCTAACCTGCATGTCTTCAGACTGTGGGAGGGAACCTGAGACCCGGAGTAAACCCACGCTAACCTGCATGTCTTTAGACTGTGGGAGGGAACCTGAGAACCGGAGTAAAACCACGCTAACCTGCATGTCTTTAGACTGTGGGAGGAAACCTGAGAACCAGAGTAAACCCACACTAACCTGCATATCTTTAGACTGTGGGAGGAAACCTCAGAACCCGGAGTATATCCACACTAATCTGCATGTCTTTGGACTGTGGGATGAAACCTGAGAACCCGGAGTAAAACCACGCTAACCTGCATGTCTTTGGACTGTGAAAAGAAACCTGAGAACTGGAGTAAACCCACGCTAACCTGCATGTCTTTGGACTGTGAGAAGAAACCTGAGAACCGGAGTAAACCCACGCTAACCTGCATGTCTTTAGACTGTGGGAGGAAACCTGAGAACCGGAGTAAACCCACGCTAACCTGCATGTCTTTAGACTGTGGGAGGAAACCGGAGAACCCGGAGTAAACCCACGCTAACCTGCATGTCTTTAGACTGTGGGTGGAAACCGGAGAACCTGGAGTAAACCCACGCTAACCTGCATGTCTTTAGACTGTGGGAGGAAACCTGAGAACCCTGAGTAAACCCACACTAACCTGCATGTCTTTAAACTGTGGGAGGGAACCTGAGACCCAAAGTAAACCCACGCTAACCTGCATGTCTTTAGACTGTGGGAGGAAACCTGAGAACCCGGAGTAAACCCACACTAACCTGCATGTCATTCGACTGTGGGATGAAACCTGAGAACCCGGAGTAAACTCACACTAACCTGCATGTCTTTAGACTGAGGGAGGAAACCGGAGAACCCGGAGTAAACCCACGCTAATCTGCATGTCTTTAGACTGTGGGTGGAAACCGGAGAACCTGGAGTAAACCCACGCTAACCTGCATGTCTTTAGACTGTGGGAGGAAACCTGAGAACCCTGAGTAAACCCACACTAACCTGCATGTCTTTAGACTGTGGGAGGAAATCGGAGAATCCGGAGTAAAACCACGCCAACCTGCATGTCTTTAGATTGTGGGAGGGAACCGGAGAACCCGGAGTAAACCCATGCTAACCTGCATGTCTTTAGACTGTGGGAGGAAACCGGAGAACCCAGAGTAAACCCACAATAACCTTCATGTCTTTAGACTGTGGGAGGAAACCTGTGAACCAGAGTAAACCCACGCTAACCTGCATGTCTTTGGACTGTGGGATGATTTCTTAAAACCCGGAGTAAACCCACGCTAACCTGCATGTTTTTGGACTATGGGAGGAAACCTCAGAACCCGGAGTATATCCACACTAACCTGCATGTCTTTGGACTGTGGGATGAAACCTGAGAACCCAGAGTAAAACCACGCTAACCTGCATGTCTTTGGACTGTGAGAAGAAACCTGAGAACCGGGGTAAACCCACGCTAACCTGCATGTCATTCGACTGTGGGATGAAACCTGAGAACCCGGAGTAAACTCACACTAACCTGCATGTCTTTAGACTGTGGGAGGAAACCGGAGAACCCGGAGTAAACCCACGCTAACCTGCATGTCTTTAGACTGTGGGTGGAAACCGGAGAACCTGGAGTAAACCCACACTAACCTGCATGTCTTTAGACTGTGGGAGGAAACCTGAGAACCCTGAGTAAACCCACACTAACCTGCATGTCTTTAGACTGTGGGAGGGAACCTGAGACCCGGAGTAAACCCACATTAACCTGCATGTCATTCGACTGTGGGATGAAACCTGAGAACCCGGAGTAAACTCACACTAACCTGCATGTCTTTAGACTGTGGGAGGAAACCTGAGAACCGGAGTAAACCCACGCTAACCTGCATGTCTTTAGACTGTGGGAGGGAACCTGAGAACCGGAGTAAACCCACGCTAACCTGCATGTCTTCAGACTGTGGGAGGAAACCTGAGAACCGGAGTAAACCCACGCTAACCTGCATGTCTTCAGACTGTGGGATGAAACCTGAGAACCCGGAGTAAACCCACGCTAACCTGCATGTCTTTAGACTGTGGGAGGAAACAGGAGAACCCGGAGTATACCCACGCTAACCTGCATGTCTTTAGACTGTGGGTGGAAACCGGAGAACCCGGAGTTAACCCACGCTAACCTGCATGTCTTTAGACTGTGGGAGGAAACCTGAGAACCCGGAGTAAACCCACACTAACCTGCATGTCTTTAGAATGTGGGAGGAAACCTGAGCACTGGAGTAAACCCACTCTAACCTGCATGTCTTTAGACTGTGGGAGGAAACAGGAGAACCCGGAGTATACCCACGCTAACCTGCATGTCTTTAGACTGTGGGTGGAAACCGGAGAACCCGGAGTTAATCCACGCTAACCTGCATGTCTTTAGACTGTGGGAGGAAACCTGAGAACCCGGAGTAAACCCACACTAACCTGCATGTCTTTAGAATGTGGGAGGAAACCTGAGCACTGGAGTAAACCCACTCTAACCTGCATGTCTTTAGACTGTGGGAGGAAACCTGAGAACCGGAGTAAACCCACACTAACCTGCATGTCTTTAGACTGTGAGAGGAAACCTGAGAACCCGGAGTAAACCCACACTAACCTGCATGTGTTTAGACTGTAGGAGGAAACCTTAGAACCGGAGTAAACCCACGCTAACCTGCATGTCTTTAGACTGTGGGAGGGAACCTGAGACCCGGAGTAAACCCACGCTAACCTGCATGTCTTCAGACTGTGGGAGGGAACCTGAGACCCGGAGTAAACCCACGCTAACCTGCATGTCTTTAGACTGTGGGAGGGAACCTGAGAACCGGAGTAAAACCACGCTAACCTGCATGTCTTTAGACTGTGGGAGGAAACCTGAGAACCAGAGTAAACCCACACTAACCTGCATATCTTTAGACTGTGGGAGGAAACCTCAGAACCCGGAGTATATCCACACTAATCTGCATGTCTTTGGACTGTGGGATGAAACCTGAGAACCCGGAGTAAAACCACGCTAACCTGCATGTCTTTGGACTGTGAAAAGAAACCTGAGAACTGGAGTAAACCCACGCTAACCTGCATGTCTTTGGACTGTGAGAAGAAACCTGAGAACCGGAGTAAACCCACGCTAACCTGCATGTCTTTAGACTGTGGGAGGAAACCTGAGAACCGGAGTAAACCCACGCTAACCTGCATGTCTTTAGACTGTGGGAGGAAACCGGAGAACCCGGAGTAAACCCACGCTAACCTGCATGTCTTTAGACTGTGGGTGGAAACCGGAGAACCTGGAGTAAACCCACGCTAACCTGCATGTCTTTAGACTGTGGGAGGAAACCTGAGAACCCTGAGTAAACCCACACTAACCTGCATGTCTTTAAACTGTGGGAGGGAACCTGAGACCCAAAGTAAACCCACGCTAACCTGCATGTCTTTAGACTGTGGGAGGAAACCTGAGAACCCGGAGTAAACCCACACTAACCTGCATGTCATTCGACTGTGGGATGAAACCTGAGAACCCGGAGTAAACTCACACTAACCTGCATGTCTTTAGACTGAGGGAGGAAACCGGAGAACCCGGAGTAAACCCACGCTAATCTGCATGTCTTTAGACTGTGGGTGGAAACCGGAGAACCTGGAGTAAACCCACGCTAACCTGCATGTCTTTAGACTGTGGGAGGAAACCTGAGAACCCTGAGTAAACCCACACTAACCTGCATGTCTTTAGACTGTGGGAGGAAATCGGAGAATCCGGAGTAAAACCACGCCAACCTGCATGTCTTTAGATTGTGGGAGGGAACCGGAGAACCCGGAGTAAACCCATGCTAACCTGCATGTCTTTAGACTGTGGGAGGAAACCGGAGAACCCAGAGTAAACCCACAATAACCTTCATGTCTTTAGACTGTGGGAGGAAACCTGTGAACCAGAGTAAACCCACGCTAACCTGCATGTCTTTGGACTGTGGGATGATTTCTTAAAACCCGGAGTAAACCCACGCTAACCTGCATGTTTTTGGACTATGGGAGGAAACCTCAGAACCCGGAGTATATCCACACTAACCTGCATGTCTTTGGACTGTGGGTGGAAACCGGAGAACCCGGAGTTAACCCACGCTAACCTGCATGTCTTTAGACTGTGGGAGGAAACCTGAGAACCCGGAGTAAACCCACACTAACCTGCATGTCTTTAGAATGTGGGAGGAAACCTGAGCACTGGAGTAAACCCACTCTAACCTGCATGTCTTTAGACTGTGGGAGGAAACCTGAGAACCGGAGTAAACCCACACTAACCTGCATGTCTTTAGACTGTGAGAGGAAACCTGAGAACCCGGAGTAAGCCCACACTAACCTGCATGTGTTTAGACTGTGGGAGGGAACCTGAGACCCGGAGTAAACCCACGCTAACCTGCATGTCTTTAGACTGTGGGAGGGAACCTGAGACCCGGAGTAAACCCACGCTAACCTGCATGTCTTTAGACTGTGGGAGGGAACCTGAGAACCGGAGTAAAACCACGCTAACCTGCATGTCTTTAGACTGTGGGAGGAAACCTGAGAACCAGAGTAAACCCACACTAACCTGCATATCTTTAGACTGTGGGAGGAAACCTCAGAACCCGGAGTATATCCACACTAATCTGCATGTCTTTGGACTGTGGGATGAAACCTGAGAACCCGGAGTAAAACCACGCTAACCTGCATGTCTTTGGACTGTGAAAAGAAACCTGAGAACTGGAGTAAACCCACGCTAACCTGCATGTCTTTGGACTGTGAGAAGAAACCTGAGAACCGGAGTAAACCCACGCTAACCTGCATGTCTTTAGACTGTGGGAGGAAACCGGAGAACCCGGAGTAAACCCACGCGAACCTGCATGTCTTTAGACTGTGGGTGGAAACCGGAGAACCTGGAGTAAACCCACGCTAACCTGCATGTCTTTAGACTGTGGGAGGAAACCTGAGAACCCTGAGTAAACCCACACTAACCTGCATGTCTTTAAACTGTGGGAGGGAACCTGAGACCCGAAGTAAACCCACGCTAACCTGCATGTCTTTAGACTGTGGGAGGAAACCTGAGAACCCGGAGTAAACCCACACTAACCTGCATGTCATTCGACTGTGGGATGAAACCTGAGAACCCGGAGTAAACTCACACTAACCTGCATGTCTTTAGACTGAGGGAGGAAACCGGAGAACCCGGAGTAAACCCACGCTAATCTGCATGTCTTTAGACTGTGGGTGGAAACCGGAGAACCTGGAGTAAACCCACGCTAACCTGCATGTCTTTAGACTGTGGGAGGAAACCTGAGAACCTTGAGTAAACTCACACTAACCTGCATGTCTTTAAACTGTGGGAGGGAACCTGAGACCCGGAGTAAACCCACGCTAACCTGCATGTCTTTAGACTGTGGGAGGAAACCTGAGAACCCGGAGTAAACCCACGCTAACCTGCATGTCTTTAGACTGTGGGAGGAAACCTGAGAACTCGGAGTAAACCCACACTAACCTGCATGTCTTTAGACTGTGGGAGGAAACCCGAGAACCAGAAGTAAACCCACGCTAACCTGCATGTCTTTGGACTGTGGGAGGAAACCTGAGAACCCGGAGTAAACCCACGCTAACCTGCATGTCTTTAGACTGTGGGAGGAAATCGGAGAATCCGGAGTAAAACCACGCCAACCTGCATGTCTTTAGATTGTGGGAGGGAACCGGAGAACCCGGAGTAAACCCATGCTAACCTGCATGTCTTTAGACTGTGGGAGGAAACCGGAGAACCCAGAGTAAACCCACAATAACCTTCATGTCTTTAGACTGTGGGAGGAAACCTGTGAACCAGAGTAAACCCACGCTAACCTGCATGTCTTTGGACTGTGGGATGATTTCTTAAAACCCGGAGTAAACCCACGCTAACCTGCATGTTTTTGGACTATGGGAGGAAACCTCAGAACCCGGAGTATATCCACACTAACCTGCATGTCTTTGGACTGTGGGATGAAACCTGAGAACCCAGAGTAAAACCACGCTAACCTGCATGTCTTTGGACTGTGAGAAGAAACCTGAGAACCGGGGTAAACCCACGCTAACCTGCATGTCATTCGACTGTGGGATGAAACCTGAGAACCCGGAGTAAACTCACACTAACCTGCATGTCTTTAGACTGTGGGAGGAAACCGGAGAACCCGGAGTAAACCCACGCTAACCTGCATGTCTTTAGACTGTGGGTGGAAACCGGAGAACCTGGAGTAAACCCACACTAACCTGCATGTCTTTAGACTGTGGGAGGAAACCTGAGAACCCTGAGTAAACCCACACTAACCTGCATGTCTTTAGACTGTGGGAGGGAACCTGAGACCCGGAGTAAACCCACATTAACCTGCATGTCATTCGACTGTGGGATGAAACCTGAGAACCCGGAGTAAACTCACACTAACCTGCATGTCTTTAGACTGTGGGAGGAAACCTGAGAACCGGAGTAAACCCACGCTAACCTGCATGTCTTTAGACTGTGGGAGGGAACCTGAGAACCGGAGTAAACCCACGCTAACCTGCATGTCTTCAGACTGTGGGAGGAAACCTGAGAACCGGAGTAAACCCACGCTAACCTGCATGTCTTCAGACTGTGGGATGAAACCTGAGAACCCGGAGTAAACCCACGCTAACCTGCATGTCTTTAGACTGTGGGAGGAAACAGGAGAACCCGGAGTATACCCACGCTAACCTGCATGTCTTTAGACTGTGGGTGGAAACCGGAGAACCCGGAGTTAACCCACGCTAACCTGCATGTCTTTAGACTGTGGGAGGAAACCTGAGAACCCGGAGTAAACCCACACTAACCTGCATGTCTTTAGAATGTGGGAGGAAACCTGAGCACTGGAGTAAACCCACTCTAACCTGCATGTCTTTAGACTGTGGGAGGAAACAGGAGAACCCGGAGTATACCCACGCTAACCTGCATGTCTTTAGACTGTGGGTGGAAACCGGAGAACCCGGAGTTAATCCACGCTAACCTGCATGTCTTTAGACTGTGGGAGGAAACCTGAGAACCCGGAGTAAACCCACACTAACCTGCATGTCTTTAGAATGTGGGAGGAAACCTGAGCACTGGAGTAAACCCACTCTAACCTGCATGTCTTTAGACTGTGGGAGGAAACCTGAGAACCGGAGTAAACCCACACTAACCTGCATGTCTTTAGACTGTGAGAGGAAACCTGAGAACCCGGAGTAAACCCACACTAACCTGCATGTGTTTAGACTGTAGGAGGAAACCTTAGAACCGGAGTAAACCCACGCTAACCTGCATGTCTTTAGACTGTGGGAGGGAACCTGAGACCCGGAGTAAACCCACGCTAACCTGCATGTCTTCAGACTGTGGGAGGGAACCTGAGACCCGGAGTAAACCCACGCTAACCTGCATGTCTTTAGACTGTGGGAGGGAACCTGAGAACCGGAGTAAAACCACGCTAACCTGCATGTCTTTAGACTGTGGGAGGAAACCTGAGAACCAGAGTAAACCCACACTAACCTGCATATCTTTAGACTGTGGGAGGAAACCTCAGAACCCGGAGTATATCCACACTAATCTGCATGTCTTTGGACTGTGGGATGAAACCTGAGAACCCGGAGTAAAACCACGCTAACCTGCATGTCTTTGGACTGTGAAAAGAAACCTGAGAACTGGAGTAAACCCACGCTAACCTGCATGTCTTTGGACTGTGAGAAGAAACCTGAGAACCGGAGTAAACCCACGCTAACCTGCATGTCTTTAGACTGTGGGAGGAAACCTGAGAACCGGAGTAAACCCACGCTAACCTGCATGTCTTTAGACTGTGGGAGGAAACCGGAGAACCCGGAGTAAACCCACGCTAACCTGCATGTCTTTAGACTGTGGGTGGAAACCGGAGAACCTGGAGTAAACCCACGCTAACCTGCATGTCTTTAGACTGTGGGAGGAAACCTGAGAACCCTGAGTAAACCCACACTAACCTGCATGTCTTTAAACTGTGGGAGGGAACCTGAGACCCAAAGTAAACCCACGCTAACCTGCATGTCTTTAGACTGTGGGAGGAAACCTGAGAACCCGGAGTAAACCCACACTAACTTGCATGTCATTCGACTGTGGGATGAAACCTGAGAACCCGGAGTAAACTCACACTAACCTGCATGTCTTTAGACTGAGGGAGGAAACCGGAGAACCCGGAGTAAACCCACGCTAATCTGCATGTCTTTAGACTGTGGGTGGAAACCGGAGAACCTGGAGTAAACCCACGCTAACCTGCATGTCTTTAGACTGTGGGAGGAAACCTGAGAACCCTGAGTAAACCCACACTAACCTGCAGGTCTTTAGACTGTGGGAGGGAACCTGAGAACCCTGAGTAAACCCACACTAACCTGCATGTCATTCGACTGTGGGATGAAACCTGAGAACCCGGAGTAAACTCACACTAACCTGCATGTCTTTAGACTGAGGGAGGAAACCGGAGAACCCGGAGTAAACCCACGCTAATCTGCATGTCTTTAGACTGTGGGTGGAAACCGGAGAACCTGGAGTAAACCCACGCTAACCTACATGTCTTTAGACTGTGGGAGGAAACCTGAGAACCCTGAGTAAACTCACACTAACCTGCATGTCTTTAAACTGTGGGAGGGAAACTGAGACCCGGAGTAAACCCACGCTAACCTGCATGTCTTTAGACTGTGGGAGGAAACCTGAGAACCCGGAGTAAACCCACGCTAACCTGCATGTCTTTGGACTGTGGGAGGAAACCTGACAACCCGGAGTAAACCCACGCTAACCCGCATGTCTTTAGACTGTGGGATGAAACCTGAGAACCCGGAGTAAACTCACACTAACCCGCATGTCTTTAGACTGTGGGAGGAAACCGGAGAACCCGGAGTAAACCCACGCTAACCTGCATGTCTTTAGACTGTGGGTGGAAACCGGAGAACCTGGAGTAAACCCACGCTAACCTGCATGTCTTTAGACTGTGGGAGGAAACCTGAGAACCCTGAGTAAACCCACACTAACCTGCAGGTCTTTAGACTGTGGGAGGGAACCTGAGATCTGGAGTAAACCCACGCTAACCTGCATGTCTTTAGACTGTGGGAGGGAACCTGAGACCCGGAGTAAACCCACGCTAACCTGCATGTCTTTAGACTGTGGGAGGAAACCTGAGAACCGGAGTAAACCCACACTAACCTGCATGTCTTTAGACTGTGGGAGGAAACCTGAGAACCGGAGTAAACCCACACTAACCTGCATGTCTTTAGACTGTGGGAGGAAACCTGAGAACTCGGAGTAAACCCACACTAACCTGCATGTCTTTAGACTGTGGGATGAAACCCTGAGAACCCGGAGTAAACCCACGCTAACCTGCATGTCTTTAGACTGTGGGAGGAAACCTGAGAACCGGAGTAAACCCACGCTAACCTGCATGTCTTTAGACTGTGGGAGGGAACCTGAGAACCGGAGTAAACCCACGCTAACCTGCATGTCTTTAGACTGTGGGAGGAAACCTGAGAACCGGAGTAAACCCACGCTAACCTGCATGTCTTTAGACTGTGGGAGGGAACCTGAGACCCGGAGTAAACCCACGCTAACCTGCATGTCTTTAGACTGTGGGAGGGAACCTGAGAACCGGAGTAAACCCACGCTAACCTGCATGTCTTTAGACTGTGGGAGGAAACCTGAGAACCGGAGTAAACCCACGCTAACCTGCATGTCTTTAGACTGTGGGAGGGAACCTGAGACCCGGAGTAAACCCACGCTAACCTGCATGTCTTTAGACTGTGGGAGGAAACCTGAGAACCGGAGTAAACCCACACTAACCTGCATGTCTTTAGACTGTGGGAGGAAACCTGAGAACCGGAGTAAACCCACACTAACCTGCATGTCTTTAGACTGTGGGAGGAAACCTGAGAACTCGGAGTAAACCCACACTAACCTGCATGTCTTTAGACTGTGGGATGAAACCCTGAGAACCCGGAGTAAACCCACGCTAACCTGCATGTCTTTAGACTGTGGGAGGAAACCTGAGAACCGGAGTAAACCCACGCTAACCTGCATGTCTTTAGACTGTGGGAGGGAACCTGAGAACCGGAGTAAACCCACGCTAACCTGCATGTCTTTAGACTGTGGGAGGAAACCTGAGAACCGGAGTAAACCCACGCTAACCTGCATGTCTTTAGACTGTGGGAGGGAACCTGAGACCCGGAGTAAACCCACGCTAACCTGCATGTCTTTAGACTGTGGGAGGAAACCTGAGAACCGGAGTAAACCCACGCTAACCTGCATGTCTTTAGACTGTGGGAGGAAACCTGAGAACCGGAGTAAACCCACGCTAACCTGCATGTCTTTAGACTGTGGGAGGAAACCTGAGAACCAGAGTAAACCCACACTAACCTGCATATCTTTAGACTGTGGGAGGAAACCTCAGAACCCGGAGTATATCCACACTAACCTGCATGTCTTTGGACTGTGGGATGAAACCTGAGAACCCGGAGTAAAACCACGCTAACCTGCATGTCTTTGGACTGTGAGAAGAAACCTGAGAACCGGAGTAAACCCACGGTAACCTGCATGTCTTTAGACTGTGGGAGGAAACCTGAGAACCGGAGTAAACCCACGCTAACCTGCATGTCTTTAGACTGTGGGAGGAAACCTGAGAACCGGAGTAAACCCACGCTAACCTGCATGTCTTTAGACTGTGGGAGGGAACCTGAGAACCGGAGTAAACCCACGCTAACCTGCATGTCTTTAGACTGTGGGAGGAAACCTGAGAACCGGAGTAAACCCATGCTAACCTGCATGTCTTTAGACTTTGGGAGGAAACCTGAGAACCGGAGTAAACCCACGCTAACCTGCATGTCTTTAGACTGTGGGAGGAAACCTGAGACCCCGGGGACACTGTGGGAGGATAATAATGATAATATGAATTATTATTGTGACTATCTGATGATTTTATTGTTGTTTGATGAGTGACCACATACACGCACACACACGCGCAGGCACGGGCGCGCAAACGCACACGCGCTCCGTGCTCCTCGTCAGTGATCGATCAGCTCGTGTCTCTGCTGATCTCTGATCAGGTTTCCCAGTTCTGATCGATACTCAGGCTCGTGCTGGTTATTTCCGGTTCCGGCTGATGGTTCCGCAGCTTCAGTTGTCTTAAGCTGCAGTACCGGGTCTGCTAGCTGCTAGCTGTTAGCTGCTAGCTGTTAGCTGTTAGCTGTTAGCTGTTAGCTGTTAGCTGCTAGCTGTTAGCGGCTAGCTGTTAGCGGCTAGCTGTTAGCTGTTAGCTGTTAGCTGTTAGCTGTTAGCGGCTAGCTGTTAGCTGTTAGCGGTTAGCGGCTAGCTGTTAGCTGTTAGCTGTTAGCTGTTAGCGGCTAGCTGTTAGCTGTTAGCGGCTAGCTGTTAGCTGTTAGCGGCTAGCTGTTAGCTGCTAGCTGTTAGCGGCTAGCTGTTAGCTGTTAGCGGCTAGCTGTTAGCTGCTAGCTGTTAGCGGCTAGCTGTTAGCTGCTAGCTTCATCTCACGGATCGTTCCCGTCTCAGAAGGGTTCGGGTTCAGTTCTGTTTCACACCGAACCTCTCGCCACCGTCCGGACCGAGCTCTGAGCTCAGCTCCGAGTCCAGTTATCCGGTTCGGTTAGCAGCTGTAGCTGTTAGCCGGAGTTAGCAGTTAGCAGTTAGGAGCTAGCAGTTAGCAGTTAGCAGTTAGCCTCCTCATGCCGGCGATGCTGGAGCGGAACCCGGAGGCTGCTGCTCCCGGAGGGAAGAGGAGAGGCAGAGCTCCGACAGCCAGCAGCGGGACCGGGACCGGAGCAGCGAACCCCGGAGGGAAGAGTCTGTCCGGGAACGGAACCAGCACCAGCACCAACAGCTGCTGGGAGGAAGGAAGCTCCGGAACCAGCAGCGACGAGGAGCATGGTGGGTAGCCTCGAACACCGCAGTACTACCGAGTACTACCGAGTACTACCGAGTACTACTACTGACTCCTGTTGTGTGTGTGTGCAGGTGGAGGAGGGATGCGGGTCGGACTGCAGTACCAGGCCGTGGTTCCGGAGTTTGACCCGGGTAAGAGTCTAAACAGGCTCAGCAGCCTGGCGGCAGAGAGGTAGCCTCGAACAACACACCATACTGCTGAGCGGACCAGACCTGGTCCAGTCCTCTACTGGTCCCAGTTCTGACAACTGTCCTCTATGTGAGAGTATCTGTTAATAAAATAGTTATTTTATTAATACATATATATATATATATATATATATATAAAAACAAGAAAAACAAGTTATTAACTGGTGTTTGGTGGATTATTTCTCTGTTGTTCCAATGCTAATGGTGATGCTAATGCTAATGGTCATTGTATTCTACATGGTTGAAAGCCTGGTTATTGACCTTCACAATGAGGTCACACTTGTAAGGATCATGCATTTGTGGGATGAGCAGCACAGCTGATGATGTGTGGCGCCCCGGTGCCGATGGTAAACAGTGTATTCTCCTGTTGGTGTTGACTCTTGTTGTGAGTTGTTTGGTGGATGATTGAACTCTCTATCAGTAACAAGGAACAAACAAGACATATTGATTGATTGAATCCACCGTCAGGAGCCTCAGTAGCGGTGGAAGATCCATACGCAGCCACAACAGCCTGGCACCTCCTCCTCATGCTGGTTCTCCACGTCGTCTCCATACTTTGACCTGCCATCCAACTTTAACAGACAGAACCTGGACTCATCACTGAACATGACATTCCCCCACATGTTCAGATTCCATTGTCTGTGTTGTCGACACCAGCGCCAACGGGCCTGACGGTGAAGGGCAGTCATTGCAGGCTTCCTGGTAGCCTTATGAGAATACACTGTTTACCATTGGCAGAGCATCGGCAAATTTTTCTTGGGCGCTCCCCACATAATCAGCTGTGCTGCTCATCCCACAAATGATCCTTACAAGTGTGACATCATTGTGAAGGTCAATAAACAGGCTTTCAACCATGTAGAATACAATGACCATTAGCATTGGAACAACAGAGAAATAATACACCAAACACAAGTTTACTTACTTTTTTCCCAGTTTATATTTAGTGGTAATGGTGAGTAAATGTGTGTGTGTGTCCTCAGAGGTGTCCCAGGCGGCTCAGCTCAGAGAGAACCTGGGCATGTTGGTGTGGATCCCCTCCAGCTGTCTGAACCAGACTCAGTGTAAGAAACAGCAGATTTAACGTCTACATTCTGACCTGCTGATCCAGATGTTTACAGTGTGTTCTCTGTTCCAGTGGACGAGTACATCGCCATCGCCAAAGAGAAGCACGGCTACAACATGGAGCAGGTTGGACTGCTTTAACTCTCTCTAGTATATATATAATATCTCTCTATATATAATATATATATATATATAATATGTTTAGTGTATATCTGTGTGTCAGGCGCTGGGGATGCTCTTCTGGCACAAACACAACATTGAGAAATCTCTGGCCGACCTGCCGAACTTCACTCCGTTTCCTGACGAGTGGACGGTGGAGGACAGAGTCCTGTTCGAACAGGCCTTCAGCTTCCACGGGAAGAGCTTCCACCGCATCCAGCAGATGGTTCGTTACCACGGAAACCAGTTTGTTTACATCACTGTGACCAGTACAGACCAGAGTAGTATATATACTCAAATTAAAGAGTGCCTCTCTCCGTGTAGCTGCCTGACAAGTCGATGGCCAGTCTGGTTCGGTTCTATTACTCCTGGAAGAAAAGTCGCAGTAAAACGAGTCTGATGGACCGACACACCCGGAAACACAAGAGAGAGAGAGACGACAGGTGAGCTCACACCTGCACAGGTAACACTACGGGTAACACTACAGGTAACATTACAGGTAACACTACAGGTAACACTATGGGTAACACTACAGGTAACAGTACAGGTAACATTACAGGTAACATTACAGGTAACACTATAGGTAACATTACAGGTAACATTACAGGTAACACTACAGGTAACATTATGGGTAACATTACAGGTAACACTACGGGTAACATTACAGGTAACATTACGGGTAACATTACAGGTAACACTACAGGTAACATTACGGGTATTATTACAGGTAACACTACAGGTAACATTACGGGTAACATTACGGGTAACATTACAGATAACATTACAGGTAACACTACGGGTAACATTACGGGTAACAATACGGGTAACATTACGGGTAACATTACAGGTAACACTACAGGTAACATTACGGGTAACATTACAGGTAACACTACAGGTAACATTACGGGTAACATTACAGATAACACTACAGGTAACATTACGGGTATTATTACAGGTAACACTACAGGTAACATTACGGGTAACATTACGGGTAACATTACAGATAACATTACAGGTAACACTACGGGTAACATTACGGGTAACAATACGGGTAACATTACAGGTAACACTACAGGTAACATTACGGGTAACATTACAGGTAACACTACAGGTAACATTACGGGTAACATTACAGATAACATTACAGGTAACATTACGGGTAACATTACAGATAACATTACGGGTAACATTACAGATAACATTACGGGTAACATTACGGGTAACATTACAGGTAACACTACAGGTAACATTGTATACACCTGTATAAATGTGTGTCCTGTGAAGTTTTTAAATATAATATATAATAATTTAAACGTGTTTCAGCGACGATGAAGTTGAGGACAGAAACGTGAATCCTCCCAGTGACTCTGAGTTTGATCCAAATAAAGAGGACAAGAAGGAGGTAACCTACTGATCACTGTTGAGTGACTGTTTACAGTTTACTTACTGTTTACTGTTTACTGACTGTTTACAGTTTACTGACTGTTTACAGTTTACGTACTGTTTACAGTTTACTTAGTGTTTACTTAGTGTTTACTGTTTACTTACTGTTTACTGTTTACTGACTGTTTACAGTTTACTTACTGTTTACTGACTGTTTACTGTTGACTTACTGTTTACTGTTTACTGACTGTTTACAGTTTACTTACTGTTGACTGACTGTTTACTGTTTACTTACTGTTTACTGTTGACTGACTGTTTACAGTTTACTGACTGTTTACTGTTTACTGACTGTTTACTGTTGACTGACTGTTTACTGTTGACTGACTGTTTACAGTTTACTGACTGTTTACAGTTTACTGTTGACTGACTGTTTACAGTTTACTTACTGTTTACTGTTTACTGACTGTTTACTGTTGACTGACTGTTTACTGTTGACTGACTTTACTGTTGACTGACTGTTTACAGTTTACTTACTGTTGACTGACTGTTTACTGTTGACTGACTGTTTACAGTTTATTTACTGTTTACTGACTGTTTACTGTTTATGTACTGTTTACTGACTGTTTACTGTTGACTGACTGTTTACTGTTGACTGACTGTTTACTGTTTACTGACTGTTTACTGTTGACTGACTGTTTACAGTTCACTTACTGTTTACAGTTTACTTACTGTTTACTGACTGTTTACAGTTTACTGACTGTTTACTGTTTACTGACTGTTTACTGTTGACTGACTGTTTACAGTTTACTTACTGTTTACTGTTGACTGACTACTGTTGACTGACTGTTTACTGTTGACGGACTGTTTACAGTTTACTTACTCTTTACTGTTTACTGTTGACTGACTGTTTACTGTTGACTGACTGTTTACTTACTGTTTACTGTTGACCGACTGTTTACAGTTTACTTACTGTTTACTGTTGACTGACTGTTTACTGTTGACGGACTGTTTACAGTTTACTTACTCTTTACTGTTTACTGTTGACTGACTGTTTACTGTTGACTTACTGTTTACAGTTTACTTACTGTTTACTGTTGACTGACTGTTTACAATTTACTTACTGTTTACTGTTGACTGACTGTTTACAGTTTACTGACTGTTTACAGTTTACTTACTGTTTACTGGCTGTTTACTGTTTACTCACTACAGTTTACTGACTACAGTTTACTGACTGTTTACAGTTTACTTACTGTCTACTGTTGACTGACTTTACTGTTGACTGACTGTTTACAGTTTACTTACTGTTTACTGTTGACGGACTGTTTACTGTTGACTGACTGTTTACAATTTACTTACTGTTTACTGTTTACTGACTACTTACTGTTTACTGACTGTTTACTGTTGACTGACTGTTTACTGACTGTTTACTGTTGACTGACTGTTTACTGTTTACTGACTGTTTACAGTTTACTTACAGTTTACTGATGACTGACTTCTTACTGTTTACAGTTTACTTACTGTTTACAGTTTACTTACTGTTTACTGTTGACTGACTGTTTACTGTTTACTGACTTTTTACAGTTTACTTACTGTTTACTGACTGTTTACAGTTTACTTACTGTACTGTTTACTGACTGTTTACTGTTGACTGACTGTTTACAGTTTACTTACTGTTTACTGTTGACTGACTGTTTACTGTTTACTGAATGTTTACTGTTTACTTACTGTTTACTGATGACTGACTTCTTACTGTTTACTGACAGTTTACTTACTGTTTACTGTTTACTGACTGTTTACTGTTTACTTACTGTTTACTGATGACTGACTTCTTACTGTTTACTGACAGTTTACTTACTGTTTACTGTTTACTGACTGTTTACTGTTTACTTACTGTTTACTGTTGACTGACTGTTTACAGTTTACTTACTGTTTACTGTTTACTGACTGTTTACTGTTTACTGACTGTTTACTGTTGACTGACTGTTTGCTGACTGTTTACTGTTGACTGACTGTTTACTGTTGACTGTTTACTGTTTACTGACTGTTTACTGTTGACTGACTGTTTGCTGACTGTTTACTGTTGACTGACTGTTTACTGTTGACTGACTGTTTACAGTTTACTTACTGTTTACTGTTGACTGACTTTACTGTTGACTGACTGTTTACTGTTGACGGACTGTTTACAGTTTACTTACTCTTTACTGTTTACTGTTGACTGACTGTTTACTGTTGACTGACTGTTTACTGTTGACTTACTGTTTACAGTTTACTTACTGTTTACTGTTTACTGACTGTTTACTGTTGACTGACTGTTTACAGTTTACTTACTGTTTACTCTTGACTGACTGTTTACTGTTTACTGAATGTTTACAGTTTACTTACGGTTTACTGATGACTGACTTCTTACTGTTTACTGACAGTTTACTTACTGTTTACTGTTTACTGACTGTTTACTGTTTACTTACTGTTTACTGATGACTGACTTCTTACTGTTTACTGAAAGTTTACTTACTGTTTACTGTTTACTGACTGTTTACTGTTTACTTACTGTTTACTGTTGACTGACTGTTTACAGTTTACTTACTGTTTACTGACTGTTTACAGTTACTGACTGTTTACAGTTTACTTACTGTTTACTGTTTACTGTTGTCTGACTGTTTACAGTTTACTTACTGTTTACTGACTGTTTACAGTTTACTTACTGTTGACTGACTGTTTACAGTTTACTGACTGTTTACTGACTGTTTATTGTTGTCTGACTGTTTACAGTTTACTGTTTACTGACTGTTTACAGTTTACTTACTGTTTACTGACTGTTTACAGTTTACTGACTGTTTACTGTTTACTGTTGACTGACGGTTTACTGACTGTACTGTTGACTGAAGGTTTACTGACTGTTTACTGTTGACTGACTGTTTACAGTTTACTGACTGTTTACTGTTTACTTACTGTTTACTGTTGACTGACTGTTGACAGTTTACTGACTGTTTACTGTTGACTGATTGTTTACTGTTGACTGACTGTTGACTGACTGTTGACTGTTGACTGACTGTTGACTGACTGTTGACCGTTGACTGACTGTTGACTGACTGTTGACTGTTGACTGACTGTTGACTGACTGTTGACTGACTGTTGACTGACTGTTGACTGACTGTTGACTGTTGACTGACTGTTGACTGACTGTTGACTGTTGACTGACTGTTGACTGTTGACTGACTGTTGACTGTTGACTGACTGTTGACTGATTGTTTACTGTTGACTGACTGTTGACTGACTGTTGACTGACTGTTGACTGTTGACTGACTGTTGACTGACTGTTGACTGTTGACTGACTGTTGACTGACTGTTGACCGTTGACTGACTGTTGACTGACTGTTGACTGACTGTTGACTGACTGTTGACTGTTGACTGACTGTTGACTGACTGTTGACTGTTGACTGACTGTTGACTGTTGACTGACTGTTGACTGATTGTTTACTGTTGACTGACTGTTGACTGACTGTTGACTGACTGTTGACTGTTGACTGACTGTTGACTGACTGTTGACTGTTGACTGACTGTTGACTGACTGTTGACCGTTGACTGACTGTTGACTGACTGTTGACTGACTGTTGACTGTTGACTGACTGTTGACTGACTGTTGACTGTTGACTGACTGTTGACTGACTGTTTTTTTAATGACTTCCTGGTCTTGTTTCAGGTGAGTTCTGGATCAGAGAGGTCAGAGGTCAAACCAGTTTCTGGATTAAAGGTAACAACACCCGAATAGCACCTGTCTGTCTCTCTCTTAGTCAGGTGGTAGTAACCTGTCTGTCTGTCTCTGTGTCCCTCAGACAGGCAGTAGTAACCTGTCTGTCTCTCTCTATTGGTGGTAGTAACCTGTCTGTCTCTCTGTGGGTGGTAGTAACCTGTCTGTCTCTCTCTGTGTCCCTCAGACAGGCAGTAAGGCGTCCCAGCGGCTGAAGAAACGTCCTCCCAGAGGAATGTTCCTGAATCAGCAGGACGTCGTTTCGCTGTCGTCTTCGTCGGCTCAGGGACTCATCAGACACCTGGACGGTCAACTGGTGTCCATCAAGAGACAGGTACCTGTCTGTCAGATCACCTGTCTGTCTGTCAACTGGTCTCCATCAAGAGACAGGTATCTGTCTGTCTGTCAACTGGTCTCCATCAATAGACAGGGACCTGTCTGTCTGATCACCTGTCTGTCTGTCAACTGGTCTCCATCAATAGACAGGGACCTGTCTGTCTGATCACCTGTCTGTCTGTCAACTGGTCTCCATCAAGAGACAGGTACCTGTCTCTCTGATCACCTGTCTCTCTGTGTTTCAGATTCAGAGCATTAAACAGTCAAACGGGTCTTTGAAGGAGAAAATCAGCTCAGGAGTCGACAAGTTCAGACAACCTGAGGTAACCACGGCAACACAGAGACACGGCAACACAGAGATAACACAGAGACACGGCAACACAGAGACAACACAGACACACGGCAACACAGAGACACGGCAACACAGAGACAACACAGACACACGGCAACACAGAGACAACACAGAGACACGGCAACACAGACACAACACAGACACACGGCAACACAGAGACATGGCAACACAGACACACGACAACACAGAGACAACACAGACACACGGCAACACAGAGACACAGCAGAACTTGTTGCTGGTTATCCGTTGGTGTTGCTGGTTGTCTGTTGGTGTTGCTGGTTGTCTGTTGTTGTTGCTGGTTGCCTGTTGGTCTTGCTGGTTGTCTGTTGGTGTTGCTGGTTGCCTGTTGATGCAGCTGGTTGTCAGTTGCTGGTTGCCTTTTGCTGTTGCTGGTTGTCCGTTGCTGGTTGCCTGTTGATGTTGGTTGTCTGTTGGTGTTGCTGGTTGCCTGTTGGTGTTGCTGGTTGCCTGTTGATGTTGCTGGTTGTCTATTGATGTTGTTGGTTGTCTATTGGTGTTGCTGGTTGCCTGTTGATGTTTCTGGTTGTCTATTGGTGTTGCTGGTTGTCTGTTGGTGTTGCTGGTTGATGTTGGTTGTGTCTGTTGGTGTTGCTGGTTGCCTGTTGATGTTGCTGGTTGTCTATTGGTGTTGCAGGTTGCCTGTTGATGTTGGTTGTCTATTGGTGGTGTTGGTTGTCTGTTGGTGTTGCTGGTTGCCTGTTGATGTTGGTTGTCTATTGGTGGTGTTGGTTGTCTGTTGGTGTTGCTGGTTGCCTGTTGATGTTGCTGGTTGTCTATTGGTGTTGCTGGTTGTCTATTGGTGTTGTTGGTTGCCTGTTGATGTTGCTGGTTGTCTATTGGTGTTGCTGGTTGTCTGTTGGTGTTGCTGGTTGCCTGTTGATGTTGCTGGTTGTCTATTGGTGTTGCTGGTTGCCTGTTGGTTTCTCTTTGTGTCTTCATGTTGTTTTTTGTTTTAGGTGAATCAGAAGTTTAACACTCGTTGGACCACAGAGGAGCAGCTGCTGGCTGTACAAGGTAACACCTGAACTACCTGAAACTGAACTGAGACACCTGAAATACCTGTAACCAGGTGAACTGACGCACCTGAACTACCTGTAACCAGGTGAACTGACGCACTTGAACTACCTGTAACCAGGTGAACTGAGACACTTGAACTACCTGTAACCAGGTGAACTGACGCACTTGAACTACCTGTAACCAGGTGAACTGAGACACCTGAACTACCTGTAACCAGGTGAACTGAGACACCTGAACTACCTGTAACCAGGTGAACTGAGACACTTGAACTACCTGTATCCAGGTGAACTGAGACACCTGAACTACCTGTATCCAGGTGAACTGAGACACTTGAACTACCTGTAACCAGGTGAACTGAGACACCTGAACTACCTGTAACCAGGTGAACTGACGCACCTGAACTACCTGTAACCAGGTGAACTGAGACACTTGAACTACCTGTAACCAGGTGAACTGACGCACTTGAACTACCTGTAACCAGGTGAACTGAGACACCTGAACTACCTGTAACCAGGTGAACTGAGACACCTGAACTACCTGTAACCAGGTGAACTGAGACACCTGAACTACCTGTAACCAGGTGAACTGAGACACTTGAACTATCTGTATCCAAGTGAACTGAGACACCTGAACTATCTGTAACCAGGTGAACTGAGACACCTGAACTACCTGTATCCAGGTGAACTGACGCACCTGAACTACCTGTAACCAGGTGAACTGAGACACCTGAACTACCTGTATCCAGGTGAACTGAGACACTTGAACTACCTGTAACCAGGTGAACTGAGACACCTGAACTACCTGTAACCAGGTGAACTGACGCACCTGAACTACCTGTAACCAGGTGAACTGAGACACTTGAACTACCTGTATCCAGGTGAACTGAGACACCTGAACTACCTGTATCCAGGTGAACTGAGACACCTGAACTACCTGTAACCAGGTGAACTGACACACCTGTATTAATTAATCCTTGATCACTTTAATTAAACTTCTGTCAGTGACTCTCTCCCTCTCGTCCAATGACATGCAGCCATCAGGAAGTACGGGCGGGACTTCCAGGCGATCTCAGATGTGATTGGTAACAAGTCGGTGGTTCAGGTGAAGAACTTCCTGGTGAACTACAGACGGAGGTTTAACCTGGACGAGGTTCTTCAGGAGTGGGAGGCCGAACACGGGATGGAGGGGGGAGACGGGGGAGGGCTAGAGGAGGACAAGATGGAGGAGTGTCCTGCTGAGGAGGAGGAGGAGGTCACTGCCAGGGAGACAAAGGAGGTGAGGACAAATGTTCTTGTTTACTACAAATCCCAGAATCCTCTCTGTCTGCTCTAACTCTGTGTGATTGATGATGGAAGCTGATTCTTTTAATAAACACCTGCGCTCAGACATCTTTCACACCTTCCAGTGTAACTGTGATGTCTGTGACTCTACTGTGTAGTAACTCTACTGTGTTTCTACTCTCTGCAGGACTCGTCCTCTCCGGTAGACTCCCAGAAGCCTCTGGCCTCCTGACTCTCTGACTCCGCCCCTCTAGTTTTATGATGTCATCATGAGTTGATTTCTATTTTATTTCTATTTGATTTCTATTTCCTGTGTGCTGGACTCTTATTGGTCGGGTATGAGGTTTGAACCATCATGAACCCGACATCACTGCTCTCTCTGGACCAATCAAAAGCCAGACCTGACCTGTCAATCAAAAGGGGGCGGGGCCTGTTTTTCTATTGTAACAATGTTTCGTGTTTTTAATCTCTGGAGGGGCGGCCATGTTTGATGATGTCACTCAGGTCGGGGGGGGGGGCGTGACAATAAAACCAAAGTTCATCAATAAATCATTCTGTTGCTCTTCTGTCTACTCAAACACATGAAAACATATATATATATATATATTATAAATATATATATAATTATAAATATGTTATTATTTATATATAAATCATATATATGATTTATATATAATTATATATACATATAAATAATTATGTATGTATATATATATATTATCTACTGCAGCCTGCGGTAGACAGCAGACAGCGCCCTCTGCTGGTTGGATCTGTCTCTGCAGCAGACAGACAGCGCCCTCTGCTGGTTGGATCTGTCTCTGCAGCAGACAGACAGCGCCCTCTGCTGGTTGGATCTGTCTCTGCAGCAGACAGACAGCGCCCACTGCTGGTTGGATCTGTCTCTGCAGCAGACAGACAGCGCCCTCTGCTGGTTGGATCTGTCTCTGCAGCAGACAGACAGCGCCCTCTGCTGGTTGGATCTGTCTCTGCAGCAGACAGACAGCGCCCTCTGCTGGTTGGATCTGTCTCTGCAGCAGACAGACAGCGCCCTCTGCTGGTTGGATCTGTCTCTGCAGCAGACAGACAGCGCCCTCTGCTGGTTGGATCTGTCTCTGCAGCAGACAGACAGCGCCCTCTGCTGGTTGGATCTGTCTCTGCAGCAGACAGACAGCGCCCTCTGCTGGTTGGATCTGTCTCTGCAGCAGACAGACAGCGCCCTCTGCTGGTTGGATCTGTCTCTGCAGCAGACAGACAGCGCCCACTGCTGGTTGGATCTGTCTCTGCAGCAGACAGACAGCGCCCTCTGCTGGTTGGATCTGTCTCTGCAGCAGACAGACAGCGCCCACTGCTGGTTGGATCTGTCTCTGCAGCAGACAGACAGCGCCCTCTGCTGGTTGGATCTGTCTCTGCAGCAGACAGACAGCGCCCTCTGCTGGTTGGATCTGTCTCTGGTTCTTTGGGGGATTTCCTGGGCGGAAGCAGCGGAGGGGGTTTCCAGTGTGATCAGTTTCTCTCCGCTGGATCTGAACTGATCCCAGAGATTCCTCTCTCACTGACACACAACCGACAGAACCGACAGAACCGTAGAGCCCTGAACCCGAACCCGAACCCGAACCTGAACCCGGACCATGAGGAGTCCGCCTAAGGCCCGGAGGCTCAGCGGCAGCGGCAGGTTGACGGTTTGAATCCCGGAGAGGAGCCGAGCCGACGAGCTGCTGAGCTGTGGACCGCGGAGGAGATTCATGTGAGTCCCACACACACTAGAACCCACTAGAACCTCAGTAGAGCCTCAGTAGAACCCACTAGAACCTCACAGGGCTGATAGAACAACATGTTAGCTCTACACAACAGATGCTACAGCTAGCCGTGTGCGTGTGCGCGTGTGTGTGTGCGTGTGCGTGTTTACACTAAAATAATCTATTGAACAGAGAAACAAGAAGCTAGAGGAGCTAACAGTGTTAGCATTAGCATCAGTGTGTTTATAACTGATCAATCAGACCTGAGGAATCAAACTCAGAGGATCAGATCAAGATCAGACCTGAGGAATCAAACTCAGAGATCAGATCATAATCAATCAGACCTGAGGAATCAAACTCAGAGGATCAGATCAAGATCAGACCTGAGGAATCAAACTCAGAGATCAGATCATAATCAATCAGACCTGAGGAATCAAACTCAGAGGATCAGATCAAGATCAGACCTGAGGAATCAAACTCAGAGGATCAGATCATAATCAATCAGACCTGAGGAATCAAACTCAGAGGATCAGATCAAGATCAGACCTGAGGAATCAAACTCAGAGGATCAGATCATAATCAATCAGACCTGCGGAATCAAACTCAGAGAATCAGATCAGGATCAATCAGACCTGAGGAATCAAACTCAGAGGATCAGATCAGGATCATTAAAGGGGCAGTTATTATTACTGAACAGACGAGTCATTTTATTCTTCTTCATTTAAATGTTAATCTGCTGTTTACTATCTGACCACACGTCTTTATTTTATTTTATTACGAATTAAATGATCTATTTATGTACCAGATTAGTCCAACCCCTACGACGACCCCTACAACCCCTACGACGACCCCTACGACTCCTACAACCCCTACGACGACCCCTACGACGACCCCTACGACCCCTACAACACCTACGACCCCTACGACGACCCCTACGACCTCTACGACGACCCATACGATCCCTAAAACGACCCCTACGACGACCCCTATGACCTCTACGATCCCTACAACCCCTACAACGACCCCTACGACACCTAAAACGACCCCTACGACGACCCCTACGACGACCCATACGATCCCTAAAACGACCCCTACTACGACCCCTACGACGACCCCTATGACCCCTACGATCCCTACACGACTTTGTTCACCTCATGTTCTGTTTCATGACTTGGTTGCGGGCTAAAGTTGCAGGTCTAAATGTTGTTAGCTGGAGGCTAACCAACGACTGGACGCCCCTCCGGGAGTCCGGATGGCCCCGCCCCTCTGCTGGGCCCCGCCCCTCTGCTGGGCTCCACTGAGCATGTGCAGACAGCGTCATTAACTCCTCCCTCCTCCCCCCTCAGGTCATGTCAGCGGGGAGGAGTGCTGACGGGAGGGAGGTGCAGATTCCCCTCCAGCAGGTGGCGCCCTCCCTGACCACGCCCCTCTCAGTGGCCCTGCCCTCTCACCGTCAAGCCAATCCCTGGCCTCCGAGTGACCCCGCCGCTTCACAAGGTAAACACCCACATCATCATCAGCTGGGCCCAGCGCTGCACTGTGATTGGCCCACAGCTGTGTTCATTAACTGGCTACAGGACCAATCATCTGAGTGTGTCTCTGTGTCCAGCTGAACTCAGGTGTGTCTCTGTGTCCTCAGGTGTCCCTGCAGGTTTCCTGCCTCTTCACGGAGGATTCAGAGACGACTTCGTAGAGACTCCAGAAGCCAAGTACTGCTGCGAGGCCTGCAGGCTGGTCCTGTGTCAGCCCCGCCAGACCGAGTGTGGACACCGCTTCTGTCAGAGCTGCATCAACGACGTCCTCAGGTGAGACAAAGACAAAGACAGGTGGACAGAAAGTGGTCTCCAGGTGTGTGTGTGTGTGTGTGTGTGTGTGTGTGTGTGTCTGTCCTCACCAGGATGCCCGGTGTCCGTCTCCTCTTCTCCGTCCTCACCAGAACTCTTGGTGTCCGTCTCCTCTTCTCCGTCCTCACCAGGACGCTCGGTGTCCGTTTCCTCTTCTCCGTCCTCACCAGGATGCCCGGTGTCCGTCTCCTCTTCTCTGTTCTCACCAGGACGCTCGGCGTCCATCTCTTCTTCTCCGTCCTCGTGCTCGTCCAGGTGCCCATCCAGGTACTCGTCCAGGTGCTCGTCCATGTGCTCGTCCAGGTGCTCGTCCTGGTGCTCGTCCAGGTGCTCGTCCATTTGCCCGTCCAGGTGCTTGTCCTGGTGCTCGTCCAGGTGCTCGTCCTTTTGCCCGTCCAGGTGCTTGTCCTGGTGCTCGTCCAGGTGCTCTTCCTTTTGCCCGTCCAGGTGCTCGTCCTGGTGCTCGTCCAGGTGCTCGTCCTTTTGCCCGTCCAGGTGCTCGTCCTTGTGCCTGTCCAGGTGCTCTTCCTTTTGCCCGTCCAGGTGCTCGTCCTGGTGCCCGTCCAGGTGCTCGTCCTTTGCCCGTCCAGGTGCTCGTCCTTGTGACCGTCCAGGTGCTTGTCCAGGTGCCCGTCCAGGTGCTCGTCCAGGTGCCCGTCCAGGTGCTCGTCCGGGTGCCCTTCCAGGTGCTCGTCCGGGTGCCCGTCCAGGTGCTCGTCCAGGTGCCGGTCCAGGTGCTCGTCCAGGTGCTCGTCGAGGTGCCCTTCCGGGTGCTCGTCCGGGTGCCCGTCCAGGTGCTCGTCCTTGTGCCCGTCCAGGTGCTTGTCCAGCTGCTCGTCCTTGTGCTTGTCCAGGTGCCCTTCCAGGTGCTCGTCCGGGTGCCCTTCCGGGTGCCCTTCCGGGCGCCCTTCCGGGTGCTCGTCCGGGTGCTCGTCTGGGTGCTCGTCCAGGTGCTTGTCCAGGTGCCCTTCCAGGTGCCCGTCCGGGTGCTCGTCCAGGTGCTCGTCCAGGTGTTTGAGATCTCCTGTCAGGACTACTGCGTCTCATTCTCTGCAAACATGGCAGCAGCAGCTCCTTTACAGCACCAGGGAGACGGTCCAGGTGCTCGTTCAGGTGCTTGTTCAGGTCCTCGCTCTGCGTGCCTGTCAAGGTGCTCGTCCAGGTATTTGAGATCTGCCAGGACTACGGCGTCTCCCTCGTCGTTGCTCATCTATTCTATCGCAGACTAAAGAACACCATTCATACGACACGTCAACAACCCTCGCTAGAACTTTCTCATGTCCTGTTTAAAACAAAACAAAGTCTCGTCTCTGAACTCTCGTCTCTCGTCTCTTTGTTTATAAGTGATACGTTCCCAGGTGTGAATGATGTCAGGCTCTCGCCCGTCGGTGGCCTGACCAGCAGTTGTGTCTTCAGCTGAATCAGTAACGCTCTGTCCTCTGTCCTCCTGCAGTCATCCCAACCCGGTATGTCCGGCTGACATGGAGCCTCTGTTCAAAGACAAGGTGGGCAGGAAGTGACATCACAGCAGAGATCAAGTTGTCATTAATTATTGATTGATTATTAGTCGGTCGCTGAAGCTCTCGTTGTTTATGTTTCAGATCTTCAGAGACGTTTGCTGCCAACGGGAGATCATGGCGCTGAAGGTTTACTGTCGCAGTGAAAATAACGGGTGTCAGGAGCAGATGAGCCTGCAGCAGATACCTGTGAGTCACCCGGCAACAGACAGTCCTGCTCTCTGATTGGCTGTAGGGCGTGCTATATAATGTGTCTCTCACTTGTCTGTCTGTAGGACCACCTGAATGTGTGTCCCTTCTTCGAGGTTCCCTGTCCGTTGGGTAAATGTAAAGAACGAATGATGAGGAAAGAGATCCCCGACCACCTGAGCTGGAAATGTAAACACAGAGAGACCAGCTGCGAGTTCTGCACGACCAAGATGCCCCTGACTGACCTGCCGGTACTTCATGACATCACTGCTGACCAACGGGCAGTTTGACCAGCTTCAGTTCTTGGGACTAGTTGTAGAGGTCTGGGGACTAGTTGGGGACTAGTTGTAGAGGTCTGGGGACTAGTTGTAGAGGTCTGGGGACTAGTTGAAGAGGTCTGGGGACTAGTTGAAGAGGTCTAGGGACTAGTTGTAGAGGTCTGGGGACTAGTTGAAGAGGTCTAGGGACTAGTTGAAGAGGTCTGGGGACTAGTTGTAGAGGTCTAGGGACTAGTTGTAGATGTCTCGGGACTAGTTTTAGAGGTCTGGGGACTAGTTGTAGAGGTCTAGGGACTAGTTGTAGAGGTCTCGGGACTAGTTGAAGAGGTCTAGGGACTAGTTGTAGAGGTCTAGGGACTAGTTGAAGAGGTCTGGGGACTAGTTGTAGAGGTCTGGGGATTAGTTGTAGAGGTCTGGGGACTAGTTTTAGAGGTCTAGGGACTAGTTGTAGAGGTCTGGGGACTAGTTGTAGATGTCTAGGGACTAGTTTTAGAGGTCTGGGGACTAGTTGTAGAGGTCTAGGGACTAGTTGTAGAGGTCTAGGGACTAGTTTTAGAGGTCTAGGGACTAACATAAAGTGTCTGTTTTCAGAAGCACAAAGAGACGGTGTGTCCAGCGTTCCCGGTGTCGTGTCCAAACCACTGCTCCTTCTCCTCCCTTCCCCGGAGCGAGGTACTGGTCCAGTTCTGGTTCTGTGTTTCAGCTGTTTAATGACTGACTCTGATTGGTTGGTTCTGTGTTTCAGCTGTCCAGTCACCAACACGACTGTCCCAAAGCTCAGGTGAGCTGTCAGTTCCACTGCTACGGCTGTACCTTCAAGGTAACTACACAGTACTACAGTATGTACAGTATGTACAGTATGTACAGTATGTGCAGTACTTCAGTATGTACAGTATGTACAGTATTACAGTATATGCATTATGTGCATTATGTACAGTATATACAGTATGTACAGTATGTGCAGTATGTACAGTATTGCAGTATGTGCATTATGTACAGTATGTACAGTACTACAGTATGTGCATTATGTACAGTATATACAGTATGTGCAGTATGTACAGTATGTACAGTACTACAGTATGTGCAGTATGTACAGTACTGCAGTATGTGCAATATGTACAGTACTACAGTATATGCAGTATGTGCAGTGTGTACAGTATATACAGTATGTGCAGTATGTACATTATGTACAGTATATACATTATGTACAGTATATACAGTATGTGCATTATGTACAGTATATACAGTATGTGCATTACGTGCAGTATGTACATTATGTGCAGTATGTGCATTATGTGCAGTATGTGGATTACGTGCAGTACGTGCATTACGTGCAGTACGTGCATTACGTGCAGTACGTGCATTACGTGCAGTATGTGCAGTATGTGCAGTATGTACAGTATGTGCAGTATGTACATTATGTGCAGTATGTGCATTATGTACAGTATATACAGTATGTACATTATGAACATTATGTACAGTATGTACAGTAGTATATATACCATATATACTGCATACACTGTGTCAGTGGGTCAACTGTGTGGACTGTGTTTCTTGGTGTTTCAGGGTTTGAACCAGGACATGAGGCAACATGAGTCCACCTTTGCAGCCGAACACCTGAGAATGATGGCCAGCAGAAACTCCACGTTAGAGAACAAGGTAACCGTAGCAACCAGACTGAGGTAACCGTGGCAGCGGTCTGGGGAGAGGTCTGGGGACCAGTTGTAGAGGTCTGGGGACTAGTTGGGGACTAGTTGAAGAGGTCTGGGGACAAATTGTAGAGGTCTGGGGACTAGTTGTAGATGTCTGGGGACTAGTTGCAGAGGCCTAGGGACTAGTTGCAGAGGCCTGGGGACGAGTTGCAGAGGCCTGGGGACTAGTTGCAGAGGTAGAGGTCTGGGGACAAATTGTAGAGGTCTGGGGACTAGTTGTAGATGTCTGGGGACTAGTTGTAGATGTCTGGGGACTAGTTGCAGAGGTCTGGGGACGAGTTGCAGAGGCCTGGGGACGAGTTGCAGAGGTCTGGGGACTAGTTGCAGAGGCCTGGGGACTAGTTGCAGAGGCCTGGGGACGAGTTGCAGAGGCCTGGGGACTAGTTGCAGAGGTCTAGGGACTAGTTGCAGAGGTCTGGGGACGAGTTGCAGAGGCCTGGGGACGAGTTGTAGATGTCTGGGGACTATTTGCAGAGGTCTGGGGACCAGTTGGGGACTAGTTGTAGAGGTCTAGGGACCAGTTGGGGACTAGTTGCAGAGGTTTAGGGACTAGTTGGGCACTAGTTGTAGATGTGTGGGGACTAGTTTAGGACTAGTTGCAGAGGTCTGGGGACTAGTTGTAGATGTCTGGGGACTAGTTGTAGATGTCTGGGGACCAGTTGTAGATGTCTGGGGACTAGTTGTAGATGTCTGGGGACTAGTTGCAGAGGTCTGGGGACTAGCTGTAGATGTCTGGGGACTATTTGCAGAGGTCTGGGGACCAGTTGGGGACTAGTTGTAGAGGTCTGGGGACCAGTTGGGGACTAGTTGCAGAGGTCTAGGGACTAGTTGGGGACTAGTTGTAGATGTCTGGGGACTAGTTTAGGACTAGTTGCAGAGGTCTGGGGACTAGTTGGGGACCAGTTGTAGAGGTCTAGGGACCATTTGGGGACTAGTTGTAGAGGTCTGGGGACCAGTTGGGGACCAGTTGTAGAGGTCTAGGGACAAATTGTAGAGGTCTGGGGACAAATTGTAGAGGTCTGGGGACTATTTGGGGACCAGTTGTAGAGGTCTGGGGACAAATTGTAGAGGTCTGGGGACAAATTGTAGAGGTCTGGGCACTAGTTGGGGACCAGTTGTAGAGGTCTGGGGACCAGTTGGGGACCAGTTGTAGAGGTCTGGGGACCAGTTGGAGACCAGTTGTAGAGGTCTGGGGACAAATTGTAGAGGTCTGGGGACAAATTGTAGAGGTCTGGGGACAAATTGTAGAGGTCTGGGGACTGTTTGGGGACTAGTTGCAGAGGTCTGGGGACTAGTTGGGGACCAGTTGTAGAGGTCTGGGGACCAGTTGGGGACTAGTTGAAGAGGTCTGGGGACTAGTTGTAGATGTCTGGGGACCAGTTGTAGAGGTCTGGGGACAAATTGTAGAGGTCTGGGGACAAATTGTAGAGGTCTGGGGACTATTTGGGGACCAGTTGTAGAGGTCTGGGGACAAATTGTAGAGGTCTGGGGACAAATTGTAGAGGTCTGGGCACTAGTTGGGGACCAGTTGTAGAGGTCTGGGGACCAGTTGGGGACCAGTTGTAGAGGTCTGGGGACAAATTGTAGAGGTCTGGGGACAAATTGTAGAGGTCTGGGGACTGTTTGGGGACTAGTTGCAGAGGTCTGGGGACTAGTTGGGGACCAGTTGTAGAGGTCTGGGGACCAGTTGGGGACTAGTTGAAGAGGTCTGGGGACAAATTGTAGAGGTCTGGGGACAAATTGTAGAGGTCTAGGGACTAGTTGGGGACTAGTTGCAGAGGTCTGGGGACTAGTTGTAGATGTCTGGGGACTAGTTGCAGATGTCTGGGGACTAGTTGTAGATGTCTGGGGACTAGTTGCAGAGGTCTGGGGACTAGTTGTAGATGTCTGGGGACTAGTTGTAGATGTCTGGGGACTAGTTGCAGATGTCTGGGGACTAGTTGTAGATGTCTGGGGACTAGTTGCAGAGGTCTGGGGACTAGTTGTAGATGTCTGGGGACTAGTTGTAGAGGTCTGGGGACTAGTTGCAGAGGTCTGGGGACTAGTTGTAGATGTCTGGGGACTAGTTGTAGATGTCTGGGGACTAGTTGCAGAGGTCTGGGGACTAGTTGTAGATGTCTGGGGATTAGTTGTAGAGGTCTGGGGACTAGTTGCAGAGGTCTGGGGACTAGTTGTAGATGTCTGGGGACTAGTTGCAGAGGTCTGGGGACTAGTTGTAGATGTCTGGGGACTAGTTGCAGAGGTCTGGGGACTAGTTGTAGAGGTCTGGGGACTAGTTATAGATGTCTGGGGACTAGTTGCAGAGGTCTGGGGACTAGTTGTAGATGTCTAGGGACTAGTTTAGGACTAGTTGCAGAGGTCTGGGGACCAGTTGGAGACCAGTTGCAGAGGTCTGGGGACCAGTTGGGGACTAGTTATAGAGGTCTGGGGACCAGTTGGGGATCAGTTGTAGAGGTCTGAGGACCAGTTGGGGACCAGTTGTAGAGGTCTGGGGACCAGTTGTAGCGTTCCAGTGGGACTGATCGGTGAGTGTCTTCCAGGTGGAGGACATTAAAGGGGAGCTGTTGGAGAGGTATAAGGTGCTTCCTGCTCTCAGCAGTCGACTGTCTGAACTGGAGAACCAGAGTGACGAGCTGAGAGAGAAGAACCGTCAGATGGAGCAGAAACTGGCCACCATGCAGGTAATACTTTAATCCTCTGTCCCCCCTCTGAACTCTCAACCTGTCCCTCCTCTGAACCTGGATCATGTCTCTCTTCCTGTAGAAACTGATGAGCTCTCACTCAGAGAAGCTCCTGGAGGTGGAGCTGGAGCTTCGTTCTCTCCGTGTGCTCAGAGATGAGGTGGAGAACCTGAGAGGAACACTGGAGAATGTCCGGACCAGACTGAACACTCTGGAACAAGGGGGACGCAGCGGCACTGGATCCACAACGCACACTCTGGGTCAGAACACACACACTGGGGATGGGACTGGAGACCAGTTGTAGAGGTCTGAGGACTAGTTGCAGAGGTCTGGGGACTAGTAGTAGAGGTCTGGGGACTAGTTGTAGAGGTATAGGGACTAGTTGTAGAGGTCTGGGGACTAGTTGTAGGGGTCTAGGGACTTGTTGTAGAGGTCTGGGGACTAGTTATAGGGATCTAGGGACTAGTTGTAGAGGTCTAGGGATTAGTTGTAGAGGTCTGAGGACTTGTTGTAGAGGTCTGGGGACTAGTTGTAGGGGTCTAGGGACTAGTTGTAGAGGTCTAGGGATTAGTTGTAGAGGTCTGAGGACTTGTTGTAGAGGTCTGGGGACTAGTTGTAGGGGTCTAGGGACTAGTTGTAGAGGTCTAGGGATTAGTTGTAGAGGTCTGAGGACTTGTTGTAGGGGTATAGGGACTTGTTGTAGAGGTCTGGGGACTAGTTGTAGGGGTCTAGGGACTTGTTGTAGAGGTCTAGGGACTAGTTGTAGAGGTCTAGGGACTAGTTATAGAGGTCTGGGGACTAGTTGTAGAGGTCTAGGGACTAGTTATAGAGGTCTGGGGACTAGTTGTAGAGGTCTAGGGATTAGTTGTAGAGGTCTGAGGACTTGTTGTAGAGGTCTGGGGACTAGTTGTAGAGGTCTGAGGACTAGTTGTAGAGGTCTGGGGACTAGTTGTAGAGGTCTAGGGATTAGTTGTAGAGGTCTGAGGACTTGTTGTAGAGGTCTGGGGACTAGTTGTAGAGGTCTGAGGACTAGTTGTAGAGGTCTGGGGACTAGTTGTAGAGGTCTGAGGACTAGTTGTGGAGGTCTGGGGACTAGTTGTAGGGGTCTAAGGACTTGTTGTAGAGGTCTAGGGACTAGTTGTAGAGGTCTGACGACTAGTTGCAGAGGTCTGGGGACTAGTTGTAGGGTTCTAGGGTCTTGTTGTAGGGGTCTAGGGACTTGTTGTAAGGATCTAGGGACTTGTTGTAGGGGTGTAGGATCTTGTTGTAGAGGTCTAGGGACTTGTTGTAGTGGTCTAGGGACTTATAGGGGTCTAGGGACTAGTTGTAGAGGTCTAGGGACTTGTTGTAGGGGTCTAGGGACTTGTTGTAGAGGTCTAGGGACTTGTTGTAGGGGTCTAGGGACTTGTTATAGAGGTCTAGGGACTTGTTGTAGTGGTCTAGGGACTTGTAGGGGTCTAGGGATTTGTTGTAGAGGTCTAGGGACTTGTTGTAGGGGTCTAGGGACTTGTTGTAGAGGTCTAGGGACTTGTTGTAGGGGTCTAGGGACTTGTTATAGAGGTCTAGGGACTTGTTGTAGTGGTCTAGGGACTTGTAGGGGTCTAGGGACTTGTTGTAGAGGTCTAGGGACTTGTTGTAGGGGTCTAGGGACTTGTTGTAGGGGTCTAGGGACTAGTTGTAGAGGTCTAGGGACTTGTTGTAGGGGTCTAGGGACTAGTTGTAGAGGTCTAGGGACTTGTTGTAGAGGTCTAGGGACTTGTTATAGAGGTCTAGGGACTTGTTGTAGGGGTCTAGGGACTAGTTGTAGAGGTCTAGGGACTTGTTGTAGGGGTCTAGGGACTTGTTGTAGAGGTCTAGGGACTTGTTGTAGAGGTCTAGGGACTTGGGAATAATGTATATTGATCTCTGCAGCATCCCTGGAGACTCAGCTGAATAGACATGACGACATGCTGAGTGTCCACGAGATCCGATTGGCCGATATGGACCTGCGGTTCCAGGTGCTAGAGACGGCGAGTTACAACGGGACTCTAATTTGGAAGATCCGTGACTACAAGAGACGGAAACAGGAAGCGGTGGCAGCGAAGACACTGTCGCTCTACTCACAGCCGTTTTACACCGGATACTTCGGGTACAAGATGTGCGCCCGCGTCTACCTAAACGGAGATGGCATGGGAAAGGGGACGCACCTGTCACTGTTTTTCGTGGTGATGAGGGGCGAGTACGACGCCCTGTTGCCCTGGCCCTTCAAACAGAAGGTACTGACTAGTTACTGACTGGTTTACTGACTAGTTACTGACTAGTTACTGACGAGTTACTGACTGGTTTACTGACTAGTTACTGACTGGTTTACTGACTGGTTTACGGACTAGTTACTGACTGGTTTACGGACTAGTTACTGACTGGTTTACTGACTAGTTACTGACTGGTTTACTGACTAGTTACTGACTGGTTTACTGACTAGTTACTGACTAGTTTACTGACTGAGTTACTGACTGGTTTACCGACTGGTTTACTGACTAATTACTGACTGGTTTACTGACTAGTTACTGACTGGTTTACTGACTAGTTACTGACTGGTTTACTGACTGAGTTACTAACTGGTTTACTGACTAGTTACTGACTGGTTTACTGACTGGTTTACTGACTGGTTTACTGACTAGTTACTGACTGGTTTACTGACTAGTTACTGACTGGTTTACTGACTGAGTTACTGACTGGTTTACTGACTGGTTTACTGACTGGTTTACTGACTAGTTACTGACTGGTTTACTGACTAGTTACTGACTGGTTTACTGACAGTTTACTGACTAGTTACTGACTGGTTTACTGACTGGTTTACTGACTGGTTTACTGACTGGTTACTGACTGGTTTACTGACTAGTTACTGACTGGTTTACTGACAGGTTACTGACTGGTTTACTGACTGGTTTACTGACTAGTTACTGACTGGTTTACTGACTAGTTACTGACTGGTTTACTGACTGGTTTACTGACTAGATACTGACTGGTTTACTGACTAGTTTACTGACAGGTTACTGACTGGTTTACTGACTGGTTTACTTACTAGTTACTGACTGGTTACTGACTTGTTTACTGACTGGTTTACTGACTAGTTACTGACTGGTTTACTGACAGGTTACTGACTGGTTTACTGACTGGTTACTGACTGGTTTACTTACAGGTTACTGACTGGTTTACTGACTGGTTTACTGACTGGTTTACTGACTAGTTACTGACTGGTTTACTGACTCGTTACTGACTGGTTTACTGACTGGTTACTGACTGGTTACTGACTGGTTTACTGACAGGTTTACTGACTGGTTTACTGACTAGTTACTGACTGGTTACTGACTGGTTTACTGACTCGTTACTGACTGGTTTACTGACTGGTTACTGACTGGTTTACTGACAGGTTTACTGACTCGTTACTGACTGGTTTACTGACTAGTTACTGACTCGTTACTGACTGGTTTACTGACTAGTTACTGACTGGTTTACTAACTATTTACTGACTGGTTACTGACTAGTTACTGACTCGTTACCGACTGGTTTGCTGACTAGTTACTGATTCGTTACTGACTGGTTTACTGACAAGTTACTGACTAGTTTACTGACAGGTTACTGACTGGTTTATTGACTCGTTACTGACTGGTTTACTGACTGGTTACTGACTCGTTACTGACTGGTTTACTGACAGGTTACTGACTGGTTTACTGACTGGTTACTGACTGGTTTACTTACAGGTTACTGACTGGTTTACTGACTGGTTTACTGACTAGTTACTGACTGGTTTACTGACTCGTTACTGACTGGTTTACTGACTGGTTACTGACTGGTTACTGACTGGTTACTGACTGGTTTACTGACAGGTTTACTGACTGGTTTACTGACTAGTTACTGACTGGTTACTGACTGGTTTACTGACTCGTTACTGACTGGTTTACTGACTGGTTACTGACTGGTTTACTGACAGGTTTACTGACTCGTTACTGACTGGTTTACTGACTCGTTACTGACTGGTTTACTGACTAGTTACTGACTGGTTTACTAACTATTTACTGACTGGTTACTGACTAGTTACTGACTCGTTACCGACTGGTTTGCTGACTAGTTACTGATTCGTTACTGACTGGTTTACTGACAAGTTACTGACTAGTTTACTGACAGGTTACTGACTGGTTTACTGACTCGTTACTGACTGGTTTACTGACTGGTTACTGACTGGTTTACTGACAGGTTTACTGACTCATTACTGACTGGTTTACTGACTAGTTACTGACTGGTTTACTGACTGGTTTACTGACTAGTTACTGACTCGTTACTGACTGGTTTACTGACTAGTTACTGACTGATTTACTAACTATTTACTGACTGGTTACTGACTAGTTACTGACTCGTTACCGACTGGTTTGCTGACTAGTTACTGACTCGTTACTGACTGGTTTACTGACAGATTACTGACTGGTTTACTGACTGGTTTATTGACTAGTTACTGACTGGTTACTGACTGGTTTACTGACTGGTTTACTGACAGGTTACTGACTGGTTACTGACTGGTTTACTGACAGGTTACTGACTGGTTACTGACTGGTTTACTGACTCGTTACTGACTGGTGTACTGATTAGTTACTGACTGGTTACTGACTGGTTTACTGACTGGTTTACTGACTAGTTACTGACTGGTTTACTGACAGGTTACTGACTGGTTTACTGACTAGTTACTGACTGGTTTACTTACAGGTTACTGACTGGTTTACTGACTGGTTACTGACTTGTTTACTGACTGGTTTACTGACTAGTTACTGACTGGTTTACTGACAGGTTACTGACTGGTTACTGACTGGTTTACTGACTCGTTACTGACTGGTTTACTGACTGGTTATAAGACACTAACCAGTCGTTTTAAGCATTCTGTGTAGCTGAGTCTTCTGTTGTTCTGGAGCCAAAACAATCCTGACGGACTGTCTGTCTGTTAGGTGACTCTGATGCTGATGGACCAGGGTCCGTCGAGGAAACACTTGGGGGACGCCTTTAAGCCTGATCCAAACAGCAGTAGCTTCAGACGTCCTGCAGCAGAGATGAATATTGCCTCCGGCTGTCCTCTATTTGTGTCTCAGAGTGTCCTGGAGACCGGTAGCTACATCAAAGACGACACCATCTTCATCAAGGTGAGGATACTCAACTCCGGGGCCTAGTTCTAGAGGTGTAGGGACTAGTTATAGAGGTCTAAGGACTAGTTCTAGAGGTGTAGGGACTAGTTATAAAGATCTAAGGACTAGTTCTAGAGGTGTAGGGACTAGTTATAAAGATCTAAGGACTAGTTCTAGAGGTGCAGGGACTAGTTCTAGAGGCCTAAGGACTAGTTCTAGAGGTGTAGGGACTAGTCTCAGAGGTCTAGAAACTAGTTCTAGAGGTCTAGGGACTAGTTCTAGAGGCCTAAGGACTAGTTCTAGAGGCCTAAGGACTAGTTCTAGAGGTGTAGGGACTAGTCTCAGAGGTCTAGAGACTAGTTCTAGAGGTGTAGGGACTAGTTCTAGAGGCCTAAGGACTAGTTCTAGAGGTGTAGGGACTAGTCTCAGAGGTCTAGAGACTAGTTCTAGAGGTGTAGGGACTAGTTCTAGAGGCCTAAGGACTAGTTCTAGAGGTGTAGGGACTAGTCTCAGAGGTCTAGGGACTAGTTGTAGAGGACTAGGGACTAGTTGGGGACTAGTCTCAGAGGTCTAGGGACTAGTTCTAGAGGCCTAAGGACTAGTTCTAGAGGCCTAAGGACTAGTTCTAGAGGTGTAGGGACTAGTCTCAGAGGTCTAGAGACTAGTTCTAGAGGTGTAGGGACTAGTTCTAGAGGCCTAAGGACTAGTTCTAGAGGTGTAGGGACTAGTCTCAGAGGTCTAGAGACTAGTTCTAGAGGTGTAGGGACTAGTTCTAGAGGCCTAAGGACTAGTTCTAGAGGTGTAGGGACTAGTCTCAGAGGTCTAGGGACTAGTTGTAGAGGACTAGTTGGGGACTAGTCTCAGAGGTCTAGGGACTAGTCTCAGAGGTCTAAGGACTCGTCTCAGAGGTCTAGGGACTAGTTGTAGAGGTCTAGGGACTAGTTGGGGACTAGTCTCAGAGGTCTAAGGACTAGTCTCAGAGGTCTAGGGACTAGTCTCAGAGGTCTAGGGACTAGTTGGGGATTAGTCTCAGAGGTCTAGGGACTAGTTGTAGAGGTCTAGGGACTAGTTGGGAACTAGTTTCAGAGGTCTAGGGACTAGTTCTAGAGGTCTAGGGACTAGTTGGGGACTAGTCTCAGAGGTCTAGGGACTAGTTGTAGAGGACTAGGGACTAGTTGGGGACTAGTCTCAGAGGTCTAAGGACTAGTCTCAGAGGTCTAGGGACTAGTCTCAGAGGTCTAGGGACTAGTTGTAGAGGTCTAGGGACTAGTTGGGGACTAGTCTCAGAGGTCTAGGGACTAGTCTCAGAGGTCTAGGGACTAGTTGGGGACTAGTCTCACAGGTCTAGGGACTAGTTGTAGAGGTCTAGGGACTAGTTGGGGACTAGTCTCAGAGGTCTAGGGACTAGTCTCAGAGGTCTAGGGACTAGTTGGGGACTAGTCTCAGAGGTCTAGGGACTAGTTGTAGAGGTCTAGGGACTAGTTGGGGACTAGTCTCAGAGGTCTAGGGACTAGTTGTAGAGGACTAGGGACTAGTTGGGGACTAGTCTCAGACTAGTTAGGTCTGCTTGGTTGAAGAACTAATCGCTATCTGTGTTGATGGGCTTGGCAGGTTACCGTGGATACCTCCGACCTTCCTGACCCGTGACATTGTGAACGCTCTGACCTCTGACCTCGCCGGTCTGAGATCTATTCACCTGTCTACGCCCAGTAGAGCAAAGGATGCTGGGAAGGATCCGTGACGATGGAGGAGGCTCATCTATCCGATCGCTATGCCGACAGAAGAGAAGAAGAAGAGTCCGACAGGAAGCAGCCAATCAGAGACCAGGGGGCGGGGCTTCTTCTGATGGACTACAGAACAGTGTGTGTGTGTGTGTGAATGGATCAGTGTTGCCATGACATCACCATGGTGATGTCACTCAGAGCCAACATGGCCGCTGCAGCGAATCGTTGTTGCTGCTCATTACTGATGCCGTGCATCGAGCTTCACTTCCTGTTTATACCTGTTTACCAAGGCATGCTGGGAAATCCACTGCAGCCACAGAGGAGCTCAGGAAACCAGACCGGACCAGAACAGACCTGTGAGACCAGTACAGACCAGTACAGACCAAACCAGACCCAGAACAGACCTGTGAGACCAGTACAGACCAGTACAGACCAAACCAGACCCAGAACAGACCTGTGAGACCAGTACAGACCAGTACAGACCAGTACAGACCAGTACAGACCCAGAACAGACCAGAACAGACCAGAACAGACCTGTAAGACCCAGAACAGACCTGTGAGACCAGTACAGACCAGAACAGACCAGAACAGACCTGTAAGACCCAGAACAGACCTGTGAGACCAGTACAGACCAGTACAGACCAAACCAGACCCAGAACAGACCTGTGAGACCAGTACAGACCAGTACAGACCAGTACAGACCAAACCAGACCCAGAACAGACCTGTAAGACCCAGAACAGACCTGTGAGACCAGTACAGACCAGTACAGACCAGTACAGACCAAACCAGACCCAGAACAGACCAGAACAGACCAGAACAGACCAGTACAGACCAGAACAGACCAGAACAGACCTGTAAGACCCAGAACAGACCAGAACAGACCAGTACAGACCAGAACAGACCAGAACAGACCAGAACAGACCTGTAAGACCCAGAACAGACCAGAACAGACCAGAACAGACCTGTAAGACCCAGAACAGACCAGAACAGACCAGAACAGACCTGTAAGACCCAGAACAGACCTGAACAGACCACAACAGACCAGAACAGACCTGTGAGACCCAGAACAGACCAGAACAGACCTGAACAGACCTGTAAGGGATGGGGGGTCAGGTTTAGGGGAGGATCATGGATGGGGGGTCAGGTTTAGGGGAGGATCATGGATGCGGGGTCAGGTTTAGGGGAGGATCATGGATGGGGGGTTTGGTTTAGGGGAGGGTCATGGATGGGGGGTCAGGTTCACGTTTAGGGGAGGATCATGGATGGGGAGTCAGGTTCAGGGTCCCAGTAGGTGGGGCTCCTCTGTGGTTTCGGGGTTCCTCAGGTTGACAGAACTCATCGGACTCATTTGCACATCGTTAGTTTATTATTAGTTTATTATTTGTTCGTTAACGAGTGAAAATAAAAAAATTAAAAAAACAATCTCTTTATTGATTTTATTAGAATGCAGGTTAGTGTGGGTTTACTCCGGGTCCTCAGGTTTCCTCCCACAGTCCAAAGACATGCAGGTTAGTGAGAGTTTACTCCGGTTCTCAGGTTTCCTCCCACAGTCAAAAGAAATGCAGGTTAATGTGGGTTTACTCCAGGTCCTCAGGTTTCCTCCCACAGTCCAAAGACATGCAGGTTAGTGTGGGTTTACTCTGGTTCTCAGGTTTCCTCCCACAGTCCAAAGACATGCAGGTTAGTGTGGGTTTACTCCGGTTCTCAGGTTTCCTCTCACAGTCCAAAGACATGCAGGTTAGTGAGGGTTTACTCCGGTTCTCAGGTTTCCTCCCACAGTCCAAAGAAATGCAGGTTAGTGAGGGTTTACTCCGGTTCTCAGGTTTCCTCCCACAGTCCAAAGAAATGCAGGTTAGTGAGGGTTTACTCCGGGTCCTCAGGTTTCCTCCCACAGTCCAAAGACATGCAGGTTAGTGTGGGTTTACTCCTGTTCTCAGGTTTTCTCCCACAATCTAAAGACATGCAGGTTAGTGTGGGTTTACTCCTGTTGTCAGGTTTTCTCCCACAATCTAAAGACATGCAGGTTAGTGTGGGTTTACTCCGGTTCTCAGGTTTCCTCCCACAGTCCAAAGACATGCAGGTTAGTGTGGGTTTACTCCGGGTCCTCAGGTTTCCTCCCACAGTCCAAAGACATGCAGGTTAGTGAGGTTTACTCCGGTTCTCAGGTTTCCTCCCACAGTCAAAAGAAATGCAGGTTAATGTGGGTTTACTCCAGGTCCTCAGGTTTCCTCCCACAGTCCAAAGACATGCAGGTTAGTGTGGGTTTACTCTGGTTCTCAGGTTTCCTCCCACAGTCCAAAGACATGCAGGTTAGTGTGGGTTTACTCCGGTTCTCAGGTTTCCTCTCACAGTCCAAAGACATGCAGGTTAGTGAGGGTTTACTCCGGTTCTCAGGTTTCCTCCCACAGTCCAAAGAAATGCAGGTTAGTGAGGGTTTACTCCGGTTCTCAGGTTTCCTCCCACAGTCCAAAGAAATGCAGGTTAGTGAGGGTTTACTCCGGGTCCTCAGGTTTCCTCCCACAGTCCAAAGACATGCAGGTTAGTGTGGGTTTACTCCTGTTCTCAGGTTTTCTCCCACAATCTAAAGACATGCAGGTTAGTGTGGGTTTACTCCTGTTGTCAGGTTTTCTCCCACAATCTAAAGACATGCAGGTTAGTGTGGGTTTACTCCGGTTCTCAGGTTTCCTCCCACAGTCCAAAGACATGCAGGTTAGTGTGGGTTTACTCCGGGTCCTCAGGTTTCCTCCCACAGTCCAAAGACATGCAGGTTAGTGAGGTTTACTCCGGTTCTCAGGTTTCCTCCCACAGTCCAAAGAAATGCAGGTTAGTGAGGGTTTACTTCGGTTCTCAGGTTTCCTCCCACAGTCCAAAGAAATGCAGGTTAGTGAGGGTTTACTCCAGGTCCTCAGGTTTCCTCCCACAGTCCAAAGACATGCAGGTTAGTGAGGGTTTACTCTGGTTCTCAGGTTTCCTCCCACAGTCCAAAGACATGCAGGTTAGTGAGGGTTTACTCTGGTTCTCAGGTTTCCTCCCACAGTCCAAAGACATACAGGTTAGTGTGGGTTTACTCCTGTTCTCAGGTTTTCTCCCACAATCTAAAGACATGCAGGTTAGTGTGGGTTTACTCCTGTTCTCAGGTTTTCTCCCACAATCTAAAGACATGTAGGTTAATGTGGGTTTACTCCAGGTTCTCAGGTTTTCTCCCACAATCTAAAGACATGTAGGTTAGTGTGGGTTTACTCCAGGTTCTCAGGTTTCTTCTCACAGTCCAAAGACATGCAGGTTAGGTTGATTGTTGACTCTAAATGTCCTGTAGGTGTGAATGTGAGTGTGAATGGTTTCTGTCTCTATGTGTCACTCCTGTGATAGTCTGGAAACCTGTCCAGGATGAACCCCCCCTCCTTCACCCCTCCAATGTCAGCTGGGATCAGCTGTAGCCCCCCCTCATTTAAAAAGCCTCAATTCACAGAAAAAAAATCTAATGTA